>CM070476.1:2035000-2371793 GCA_036324585.1 Champsocephalus esox
AGTAAAATGTACTTACTGTGTCCACAAAAGTTTCATTAACATTACAATTTCAACTGACACATCCCAAAGCTGTATTTTCTTATGCCTAATGTGCAATGATTTATATTTGATTAAACAAATGTAAGTGCATGTGCTTTTTGTTTGTTTCTCAAATAGCAAACACTATGTTGTGTGCGTGGTTTTGTGCTCAGGTGCATTACCCCCCCTATCTGTTCGAAGCCTTTCTGTCTGAACCTGTGGACGAGGACAGAAGCACAGCAAAGGTTGGGAATGGAGTCGCAGTCATCACTCTGCCAAAATGTTCCAATGCATTCTGGGAGCATCTGGTGATAACTACATGTAGGAGTAAACCTTTCCCCCCCTTTACATTCATAAAACCCATTGAAGTATTGCTTTGATGAAATGTATGAGAACATCATAGTCTTGTAATTTGTCTGAAGTGCCTGAAACCAGTTAAACTCAGACTAAAAAGTATAAAAGACACAAATAGACAATTTACAATACTTCCAATATGACAAACATCAATTTAATAACAACAATATACACCATACACATATTAAATAAGGCACACATTAGAAAAAAGAGAAATTAGCAACTGCATTTAAGGCAAACAAAATGGTTGAGGGTTTATTGAAGGCCACAGGCCGAGGCACGTTGTCGAACAATAAGACAACTTTAAAAGTCTTTCAACTCAGAGTTGCTCAGATGAACAAGGCTGTGAGAAAACGGGCGATAATGGGTTTCCCCAGACAATCAAAGTGTCTGAAATCTCCTTGCGCACTGAACCCCAAAGTGTGTCAATAGTGTGTGAGTGTGAGTTTCCCTGAGCACCCTGTGAGGTAGCCTCTGTGTGAATGTGTGTGCATGCTGGAAGCCTGGAGCAGTGCAGTACACATGCTGTCCATGTACTGTTTCCAACTAGCCAGTGTTAATCTGAGGGATAGCATTCTGTTATCACACTGTATTGTTCATCAACTTCCCACTGGCAAGCCCAGCGACGAGATGAGATGAGAATACAAGTATGTACAAGGGTACTCAACACATCGCCCAGCTGGGCTGCACAGTGTTCTTCTTAATGTTACACAATGTGAATCTGACAGACTTATATTTACTGCACATCAGGACCGTTCTGGACCAGCTGTCACTCATGTCTCTCCATTAATGTCATTTGAGAAACCTAGGAACCAGTCAGCATGCCAAATCTAACCCGAATTGCAATATTCAAATTATTCATGACCTTTGCCGGAAAAGGCTGGAAAGGCTAAGAAATAAAAAGATAGAGATCAGTAAACTCCGAGTCTACTGCTTCATTGCCATTTTGAATATCTGCTTGATTTAAGTAAAAATATCCAAAACTGTACATTACCTTATAATTCATCTACCATAGTAAATCAATGTGTTTCAGATGATAAGGAAAAGAAGAAGGAGGTCAGAGAGAGGGCTCTGTTGAAATACCAGGAGCGGCTGTGTTCGGAGTCCAGATCCAAGGCTGAGAAACAGCAAGCCGAGAAGAAGTACGCACTGGAGACCATGATGAAGGTAACACTTTCCATGACATCACAATCTACTCATGACCCCATCACCAGTGTACCAAAACACCATTACTATCGTGCTCTGGAATCAAGACATATTTACTTATACTTAGTTTGACTTGACCTCAGTTTGAAAAGGAGGAAAGAGACAGAATTGTGAAAAGGAAGGAGAATGAGCGAGAGAAGACGACAGCAGAGCTGGCAGCGTGGCAGCTGAGCCAGAGAGAAGCAGCCGAGACAGAGGCCAGACGAAAGCTCCAAGACCAGAGAGACCGTCAGGACAAACGGAAGGCCCCGACAGGGAAGCAGGAGAAAGGATGCTCAGAGGGAGCAAAGGTCAAACTGGGTACGTCATGTACCGTGTGATCCAATGTGCTTCTGGTGAGATGTTGGTATGATAATGGTCATGTCTCTGCATCTAGATGGAAGGGGCAACAGTGAGGCAAAGAGCCAGAAAGCCCCCGCGCCCCTGCCTGCTCCGAGGCGCACTGCACACATTCAAGTCAGATTCACCCCGCGTGTTTTCCCCACCGCGCTCCGGGAATCAAGAGTGCCAGAGGAGGAGGAGGTGAGGTCATCATCTTCTCTGACAGTTAAAGTGTAAGGGCTGGCGCACGTGGTGGTGGTGCCAGCTGCTTTTTTAATATATATTCTGGCCAGAGTAATAAAGAAAGACGATCACTTGTGTGGGTAGTCTTCTATTAACTGTAGTCTCTGTGTATACAGGAGGTCCTACTGCACTAGTCATTCTCTCTGCTCTGCAATGTTTACACTTTTTCATATCAGCATATTGTATGGACAAGAATATTTGTTTGTATCAGTACTCAGCTACACAGGAAAGGATAAACAGTTCATTAAACTATTTAAATCACTACACAAATATGGTTGTACCGGTAGTTAAACTCAGCCAGCCACTGCACACTGCTGATCAACGACACCAGATGAATAACATGCAGGGACTCTGTCCACTGACATGCCAGAAGGCTCTTGGGTTGAGACAGGCTGCAGGCCGGAGCCGATCAGAACAGCAGGAAACAAAACCTTTACTGTGTATCAAAGTGGACAGGACGAGGGACGAAGAGCCCGTAGGAGGGCCACGCCGACGAGTCCAAAGCTGACCAAAGAATTAGGGATGCTCCGATCGCCAATGTTGCGGCCGATCGCCGGAATCAGTATCGGCCGATACCGATCCGATGGAGTGGGCGGGGCATATGGGGATCTTCCATTTAAAGTGATATTTTAAAACTCAGTTAATGCTCATGCTCTGGCGCTTCCACAAACAACAACAAACATAATTATTACATTCGGATGAAATACATTATTCAAGTTTACTTTCTCTTTGGAGAATCACACGGGAGAAATGTGCGGAAGCGCTCTCTTTTCCACTGCCTCACTCTTTTCCACTCCCTCTCTCTCTCTCTCCTGACAGCCTGTCAGTGGCTGCAGTCGGATAATCCAAAAATCAGCTCCTAAATTCTAACCCTATCGTCTATTCCTTGACCTCTGAGTGAAAGGTCACGGGGTTAAGGGATAGTGGATAGGAAAATTCAAAAGGACTTAGGAGAAGAGACTGCGGTACTTTAGAGAATCCGAATGCACTCTCACTATCCGACGTGTTTATGATGCGCCAGCGGACGTCATTGTGTGCGTCTGCTGCTGTGGGGAAACCATGGAAACCACAGTTTTCTATACAGCGGACTACAACATGGATGTTCAATAAGAAGGAGGGACTACTGTAAACTCATCTCGAGACTCTGCACCGTGCTCTGATGCTGCTGCTTTGCTTTATGAACGTGGACAACAGAGAAACATATTCTTCAGGACCAAAGTTGGAATTGAAATAAAAAAGGAAAGTGAAATGTATGCTCACCCTCTCCCTCCGGTCCACATTAATACCAATGATCCCAATACGTATGATTGTATGAACTAAAGATCTTAAAATCAATACAGATGTATTTATTATAAACGTTAGTCCTTAACATCTATCACTGTGTATATCACCGTTCAAACATCTTTTAGAAGTTGAACAAACCCCACACAGCTCAGTAAAGACTGAAATGTTGACTTTATTTGATCATTTCAGTAAAAACTAACGTTCATATTTCTCTTTTTGATTATAATACTGATGAACGTTCAGAACAAAGCACTTTGGCAACTTACCACCTATGTTTTAAAATGCTTAATAAGCACCGTAACTTTCATGATATAATTTCTCCGTCATAATCGGTTGTTTCCGTGGCCGACTGTTGAGTGATGGCAAATGCTGCGGCCGCAAGGCATTGTGGGGCAGCATTTTCTCCTCTCCTTTCGGCGAGGGAGGTCCAGTGGTTCCTAAGCTAAAGGAGGTTATAAAGGAAGTTTGAAACCTCCTTTCATTTCATCTAGAGAATTGGAACGGCACTTATCATGGCTGCCACTGAGGGACTTCCGGGTCATTTCACTCCGTTAGGAAGGTTCCTAAGCTAAATGGACTATTCGACTGCAGTCAGTATCTCATGCAGCTCACTGATCCAATAATGAGTGACCCGACAGTGAAGAATAAATATATTTATAACTAGTTTAGCTTGTTCCAGAAGTAGATGAAACAGCTAAGTGTGTCAGGTCTAACTCTTAATGTGTGTGTTGCTCCGCTCACCGGTCCGTCTCAGCGGGTGGAGCTGCAGGATTTCTGCTTCACGTTGCATTCCGCTATTTTATTGTCATTTTTGGACACCTTAAAATAATGCCAGACCGGTGAAGCCATTTTAGCGAGCTTGCTTTGCCGCACACAGAGAAAAGTGTCATGTATTTTACGTCATGCGATCGGCTCTCGCGATCGATCGGCGGCTGATCGATCGGAGCATCCCTACAAAGAATACAACATTAGACCACACACATCTGTATTTACTGATGGGTGTGTGTGTGTATGTGTGTGTGTGTGTGTGTGTGTGTGTGTGTGTGTGTGTGTGTGTGTGTGTGTGTGTCTAATACAATTTAAAATAAATGTAGACATGTGTGAACTGACATTTTGTTTTGGTTTTAACAAGGAATTGCAACACATTATAATAATAGACCATAGATCACTCTTGTTTGGCACTTCCACACGTGGCCAGAAAAGACATAAAGCATGAGTCTGGAGGCAGTGGATTGACAGACTCTGAATGTTGTGTTTGCAACACGAACCGATGAACCCTAGTTGTCGTGCCTTTAAACATTCCAAGAAAATAACATCTTATCAAAGCTTTGAAACCTTTATAAACCTTTAATCCACCATATGTGCATATGCATAAAAATGCATATATGCTTTTTTAATCAATTTTAGATCGATTCTGGATAATTTGGATTGGACAGATTGCCTATTTATTTGAAAAGTAATTGTCTACGTTCTGGTTTGAACTGCCATTGTATATACTGAAATGTTAGAAATGCATTCAGTCTCGTCAATAAATGCAAAACCACTCCAAAATTGTCCAAATCCGACAAACCACCTTTAACTGTTGTCCACATATTTATATGTGCTGAGAACCCGTACTATACATTTCTGACATAAGATTTTGGGGTACTCAACATTTCCGGGTTCTCGGTGCTGGCACCTACACTGATATGCTTTGTGAGCGGAACAAGCACTCAGATCACACTTCTGATATCTGAATCAACAGTGGCTTCAAAAACAAGCCGAAGCCAGGCGTGCAGGAAATGCAGACGTTGAGGAGCTGAAGGACCTGAGGGAGGAGGAGAGGAACCCTGAGTGGTTGAAGGACAAAGGAGAGTAAGTGCTAGAACAGCTACTCACTGCACCAGTCCTTGTTATTGTAACCATGCGATCACTGAATGACTCTTCCCTGCAGCCAGTGTTTTGCTTCTGGAGACTTCCTGGGGGCAGTGAATGCCTACAACCTGGCCATCAGGCTCCACAGCAAGATCCCGGCACTGCACTCCAACAGGGCAGCTTGTCATCTGAAGTTAAAAAATCTCCATAAGGCCATTGAGGATGCTTCTCAGGTGTGCACTCCTGTATTTGACAATAACAATAACAGTTATAAGGAGAGTCCAAAGAACTGTCTTGTTGGAAACTGTAACTTTGCACCCAAGATGTGTACCACTGCTGCCTATAAAGCTCATTGAATGTGCATCTAGCTAGTATTTAAAGCAATACTCATCTCCCTCCTTGTTTCTGTGCAGGCTCTGGATCTGCTGACCCCAGCGGTCCCTGCCAACGCAGCAGCCAGGGCCAGGGCCAGCGTCCGCCGGGGGTCCGCCTTCTGTCAGCTACAGCTCTATGCAGAAGGTTTGAAAAGCAACAGGAACATTTGATTTGCGACTGTTACTTTACAACTTTGCATTTTTTGACTTGGTTTTAATGAAACACTCACAATATGAATCAGTGTCCTGCAAGCTGACCTCCTACGTCTTCTCAGGGCTGCAGGACTACCAGGCCGCTCTGAAGCTGGACCCTCACAATGCAGCGCTGCAGGCGGACACTCAGACCATCAGAGACATCCTCCAGGGCTCTGCAACTGGGACGCACTGAAGCACACAGAATGCTGCTCTTTTTATTTTTCTGTTACCCAATGGTTTTATAAATGATACAAAAGAACCAAAGGCTGCTGCATACGAATCAAAATGAAGGACATGTGTTGAATTGTTAGTGATTACTGATTACTGGTAGACAGTGTGTGCAGAACAACATTGTGTGGTCTAAAGTTGTACCACCTAAAATGATAAGCGATTAAATGGATCTTCATCACTATGTAACCCAATTGAATAAATTACTTTCGAAACAAGTTTTCAGTATAAATGTCACTCACAGGAGTAAAATGTGTACGTTTGAAAAATACAATACAGTAGAGTTTAAAAATAACATATTATTAACTCAGTGGTGAGCAGTGACTTTTATACCTAGGCCCTCTGACCCCCACCCCTTCCCTAAAAAAAACGTGTCATAAAGTCTGCGATAATAAAACCCACCCATTTAGAGGTAAGATATGATTGGTCAATTGTTTGTACTGTCATTTGACATTACTCTCTCGTTCAGTTACTATACTGTAGCGGGCCCTGTAGCAGGTGAATTTTAAGCTGGACCACCAATCAGCTCCTGTCTTCACAGTAACTCGCAGAGACGAGCTTCTTTCATTTAACCCTTCACATTCAAACATAAACTGAAAAGGCAGATTTGAAGGATTTATTTCTTTGGAAATGTTATTTTAAATTCAATTAAATCAAGTTTTTTATTTTTGTAATGTTTTTAAATATTATTTTGTAGAATATCTTAGGCCCTCAGAGGGCCCAGAGGGCCCTGACAGCTCGCCACTGTACTAACTATGATAAACTATGTAATACTAATTACAGACCTAATACTAAGTAATTGAGTTAACACAACCACCAAAGTCCATTTATTTTAAACGCGTCATACAGTTGGGTTTTTAAAGCTGCATTACTGCTTTATTAGAGCAGAAATCATTGGAAACCCAGTAGAATACTCAACTCTGTGTTGGCTAAATCCAAAGTTATAAACAGCATTGCTGTCAGGGTAAAGTTTAAATTAAGTCAAAACTGAGCGTTTAAAACGTTTCAGTTGAAACAAGTACTGTTACTTTATGACACTGATAATACTTGTGTACTTTTACTTTGGTAGGATTTTGAGTGCAGGACTTTACTTGTGCAGTAATGTCTTTATTTACAACCTCTTAAGCCCCACGGACCCGAGCTCGGGTCCGAAAATGCTATATATGTAGCAACAGTGCTATATCTGAAGTGTCATTCATGAAACTATTAATGTTCCATACCCATCTGACCGGAGGAAACTTGGCTAACTGACGATATGAAAAAAAAAGTTTTTCGAAAAAGAAGTCTCACAAGAAGCCTCTAAATGAGCCCATGGCAAAAACGGGCAATTGCTATTTCTGCTCATAACTCACAAAAACGATCATTTATAAGTCATACTTTCTGCACAAACAACACATTTTCTGAAAGCTGAGATTCCACAGATTCCATGAGGGCCTAAGATACACCCCATCACTACAGGCACAACATTAACCGAGCTAGCAGCTAGAACATAGCAAGTAAGCAATATCAGTTTTGAAATCCATGACAATAATTAGGTCTTACCTTGGCTGTTTTGTGATCAAAAGTTGTGTTTAAAGGAATAAAAACGCTGCTCAAGGTTAATCCAATGTCTCTTGTCACTTTAAAATGATTACTGATAATCAATCCTTTCATTCACGGCAGAAGAGTAGGTCCAACGATTAACAGTCCGTGGCTTCAGCTGCCGGAGATGCAGTTTACGCATAGCTCCCCCTCCGCAGGCGTAACGTATTTACGTATTTTGAAACTGCCACTCGATTTGATTGGCTCTAACAATTCAAAATCACCCAAATCGACCAATGGGTTCCAGAGATAGGATCTTGTGTAAGAATAAATAAAGGCAGTATAGCTGGTTTACACACACACCCACTCTTTTTACGCAGCATAGTATAGCATAGCCTAGCATATCATGTCCCGCGGCGACAGGAGAGCAGAGAACGGCAGATCGATCAGCGAAACAGCAGGATTTGTTTTCTTTGTCTTCATTGTAACACTGGCAGCCAGAAAGAAGACTTTTTTGTCCGTCGAGGAGGCATTGGACATCGTATTTCAGGACTCTCCGTCAGAAGATAGTGATCTCATCAAGCATAAAGGGGACAGTAATGAACAGTATGAACCTCCGTCACCGGAATGGTCTGTAATCTCTCTGTTTGTATCTATTACTTATTTATTTGGTGTAAAAGTATTCATCTGTTTTTTATCTTTTTGTTATTTATTTGGTGTAAGAGTGTATATTCATCTATAGTCATTTCACACACGTGACAATAACACAACGGCATCCATCTTGTGATAATGTTCTTTCACACACTCAACAACAAACAAAGAAGATGGATGCCGTTTCTTGTTTTTGTTGTTGAAATAAACAAGACGTGAATTTAACACGGTATTACATTTCATTGAGCTGACGCTTTTATCCAAAGCGACTTACAATTATTACTTATATTATATATACACACATGCGGAATGTTATTAAATATTGAACAGATTATATGAACCCTGTCTCACATAATTTACATGGTATACATTTTGAGTGATATAATGTTATTTCACACACTCAAAATTGATGTTCTGCTATTGTTGTAGAGACATTATTTCTGATTTGAGTTACATTTTTGAAAGTACAAGCCAGAGAATTAATCTATTAGTTTTTTCCACATTTGTTTTCACAGTGAGGAAAGCGAAGATGATGTGGCTTCTGGATGCCGGAGTATTATGGGGAAGATGCCACCAAGGTCAGGAGGTACTGCAGGAGGTGCTCTGATGCTGGCAACAGAAGGGTGAATAGACAGATAGCAAAATATGATTGAATCAATGTTGAAATATGGTTAGGCAGAAATATTGAATACATGTTGAAACCCGGACATTGAAATTAAACAGAAAGCACAAATTGTTTTAATGTTGAATAAACGTTGGACTTTCAACCATAACTGACATATAATCAACATTGATTCAACTATCATCCAAATGGGAATCTACATGTACATTGTAGTTGATTTTATGTTGAATCAGTGTTAGGAATCAATATTGATTCAACCATCATCTAAATGGGAATCTAAAGCATACTGTAACACATTAAAAAGTGAATGTTTTTCACCAATGAGTTTTCTGCGTATAGGTCTACATCTTAACAGACCATTAACAAGTGCAACATCAATACTGTACTGAATGAAGTGGTCCAAACTTGTAAACACACACGAAACCCAACCCTGTCTCCTAAAAATTACATTCCCACAGAACTAAACTGCATTCTTAATTACGTTTAGCTAGAAACGTATTTTCTCCCACTTTACGTTTGTTAAGAACGTATCTTAAATACGTTTATTTTCTACATATCTTTGCCATTTATTGTCTTGCTTATAATAATGATAATAGTTATTTATAAATATCATTTTAGAGCACACATTTGAAATCGAGAATCGGGCTCGATATATGGTTTAATTAAAATCAGTAGGCGAGGCTGTAATTTTGCCAGCTGTTACTCTCATGAGCGAGGCAGAACATAATAGTTTTATCATGACAAAAAGCTGCTGTGTCGTTTGTTGCACATCAAACATTAAAACAAATCCAGAGTTCCGTGTTTCTGTACAGTAACAGAAGATCTCTGTGGCTTCAGGCTTGATCGCCGTTCAAATGACAGCGTTGGTTTCCCCAAAAGAGGGCGGGGCTGTAAAGTGAAGTAGATTTTACTCTCATCTATTATTCAAAACCATTCTATTTATTCTAACGTAATTACATGCCAGTGTTTTATCTTTTATTTATTTGTTTTTATTTTAAATCGTATAATGTCGGACTTTTTTTCCGTCTGTGAGGAAAAGAAATGGGGCTCAGAGCCTCAAAATACTGAAATCTGTATTTTTTTAAATCTTTTCCTTCTAATTTATTATTCTTTTCTAAATAACACACTGTTATTTACTAAACAATAACACACAATTATCCTTGTTTTATTTATTCATTTAATTCTATAATCTTGGGCTTTTTAGCCGTAAATAAAGTCACCGGAAACAGACGGGACATTTTTAGCGATACACACCACAAACCCACCAAACTGATTACCCAAGATCCTCAGCTTGAAGCTTGTTGATTGGATGTTTTAGCCACAATGCACACTGGCATATGGTATCAGACAACGAAAAATAAAATAATACCTAATTCAGAGTGTGCTTGCTTTTCTCTTTGAAAGTCATCACATAACGGCATTCTAATACACGGTTCGGCTGCATTACATATTACATATCTGCCGTAGTTCTTTATTTATAGAGAGAGACAAACAGGAGAACTTCTGCCAAAACTGAATACTTGACGTGGATCATAAATATATCAACAATTAAACAACATCTTCAGTTTCTTTTCACAAAATACGTCTCCTTGCAGTATCAATAGTAATTCGGCTGACTTTTATATTTGATCCAATTGGTATATAGGTTATATTTACACCATAACGGTGCACAGCTGACTTGTAGTTTTTAAAGACATTACTAATTTTCTTTGAATATCAGAATGTAAATACTGAGTTGAGAGAATAGGCAGGGGATTTGGGTGATGGGAGACACATCAATGGAATCACAATTTCAATAGCTTACCATTAAATGACGGATAGCCTATGCCTTTCTGTCTGTGATGTTTTACAAATCAGATATTAATGTGTAGAAGTAAAACAAGAGAAATAGTATTGCAATATCCTGTGAAATTATGTAAAAACATGAATAAAACTACACATCTTCAGATGTTATACATACTGTAAGTGTCTACACTAATAATACAAAGTTATTATTAGTATGCTGTGTGTACCTTGTGTGCACCGCCTAGTGGTTAAAGCATGTTATTGAATTATTTTTGTAATCTTATTTGATTAAAACAATATTAAGAGTACATACTTTCATAGGGGGAAAGTAGAAGGTCAATGATAGAAATATAGAATATAAAAAGTCAAGAAGATACTAAGTGATCTCTACAATAAAACAGTTTAGTGCCGGATGTATACAGATATTAATAGGAGGATGTGCAAAACAGAAAAACAAATTAACCTTTATTAACACATTAAAGAATACTTTAGGTTAAGGTCTTCTTTTAAACAACAAAAAAGCTTTGGGGGCATCCATCTACAGATGAATATTAAGCCTGACAAAGAACTTAACGTCTAAAATATTGCTTTCCAGCAATATTAACTATGTTGAAGCACTTATTTTAACTGATATTATACACATTAATTATACTCTTATGTATGTAGATAGTATAAGAAATGTGCAGAATATGACAGTTTAATGGTGGAGGTATACAGTACACACATATTGATAGATGTCTTGTAATGCACTGTTGAGGAACCTGTGACCCAAGTTGTGTATAAGATCAATACACCTTAGAAAATCTTGAAATCTTGAAAGGGATCTGCAAAATAGCCATTATGCAGTTTTTAATTAACTATTAGTAGAGAATAACGAGTAATGAATATACTTTATAGAGATCTGCAGATACATGTTTAGTCTTCTCAAGCACCAGCTATCAAATATCTCTCCTGATTGTTGGCACTTGACAATCACCTTACCTGAATTGTACTCAGGTGTAACTAAAGTCTGATTTAAGGGTTGTTTATATTTCACATCATTAATCAGAATCTGCAAAGTAACTAAACTAAATGTAGTGAAGTAACAATACCAGGTTAACCTCTGAATTGTAGTGGAGTAGAATTACAAAGTATCAATGAGCTGTCATGTGGGTATATATTAATGCTGCCGATTATGGATACAAGCGATTTTCACCCATTTAGTAATTACATGTTTGAAATGTGTACACACCAATGTGTTTCCTATCGCCTAAAGCTCCAGGGCTGAACACAGTTTAATACTGTCAACTTCTAAATTTGGGAAAAACGTCTTTTAAATCTACAATTCCCATTAGAGACGTGCCATAGAGAACATGTTGCGAAACACAATAGCCAGCATGTGTAGTTCTCGGGGGGCGTTCAAGTCCAGTTTTGAATAGTCTGCCGTGGTTTCGTTCCATTTCAAAGAGCTTGACGCTCGGCGTAACCTTGGCGCAACATTACGGGGTTTGTCAACGGGACTGTAGTCCCAAACGATAGCTGGGGATTATGGGTAGTGTAGTGTCTTCGGCCATCCTAAATCTCAAAATGTCCTGTCTGTTTCTGGTGACTTTATTTACGGCTAAAAAGCATGCTAAAAAGCCCAAGATTATAGAATTAAACGAATAAATAAAAACAAAGATAATTGTGTGCTATTGTTGAGTAAATAACAGTGTGTTATTTAGAAAATAATAACAAATTAGAAGGAAAAAAATACTTAAAGGAATGGTCCACTCATTAGACAATTAATCAAAACTTCAGTATTAAGTGAAACATTATGTTTAAACCATACCCTGAAGAAATCAGCGATATTCCCCGGTAAATAATGATTTTATAGCTCTTTTTTATCAAAACCTGTATATTCCGTCTGGCCGCCGCCATTTTTGCCATTTTCAGTAGTCACGTGATGGTCGTGACGTCATCCATGCGTTCACTTTGTCAACACACGGAAACATGGTGGAGTATTTGAGTTCGGACTCGTCAGCAGAGGAAGAAGTTTTGACCAATGTGAAGAGATTGGATGGGGGAATTCAGCCATACATATCAGTATGACAATACGACACCCTCTGTCCTTAGACCAAGGAAAAACTTCCGAAGAAAACCCACAGTTTAAAGGGAACATGGGAGAAACCTCAGGGAGAGCAACAGAGGAGGGATCCCTCTCCCAGGACGGACAGACGTGCAATAGATGCCGTGTGTAAAGATAATACATTTGCAACATAGGTAGTCCAAATGTTTAGAAATGCATGTGTGTATAATAGGAAGATGATATAAGATACTATATGTATGCACGTAGTACCACCCTTGCTAGCGATTCCCTCTCTAGTTTAGCATACTCAGCTTCGTTGTCCCTGGCCATAGAATCACGATTTTATGGGGCCGGAAAAAACTGGGGGGAAATACACACTAGCCGGTACTACGCTATATGGAAAGGCCACCAAAAACTGTCCTGGTCTGGACGCTAAAGGACATTAAAACGGGGCTAGCCGCTGCAATGGAAATGCGCTATACGTGCAGAGGGCGATTTCTCAACTGGCCGAACTGGTGTCCTGGTCGGTGATGACACCAGAAAGACCGATGGTACTGCATCTCCATTAAGTAATGGTTGTTCCATAAATCCCATGTTATGTTTCATCATACTCTCAGAGTAGTCGTCCGGAAATTTGAAATGTTCGCTGCCTACATGAGCCTGTGAATCTCTCGGTTCAGGCCGGCCACATTTCGCTAGCCACTGCCTCCGAATGTACTTCTTACGCTTACCTTTTGGCAACAGATGGAACCGAGCATTCCGTGGATTGTTCCTATCAGAATTGTAGCAATATTTCGCGATACAGTGAGGCATATTTGAAGAGAGAAACTACAGTAAATAACATGGAGATCAACGTGTCTTCGAAAACCAAACGCATGGTTTACGTCACGTCCGGAAAATGGCGGCGCCCACAGTGTTGATTTTATTTCGGTATATAATCAGTTTAAAATCACTGATAATGTCATCAGATTAGACTGGCAGAGACTGGTCTGTTTTATCGGATGATAATTATTTAAAAATGAGTGTCATGAGCATACCATTCCTTCAGATCCTACAGATTTCAGTATCCTGAGGCTCTGAGCCCCATTTATTTTCCTCACAGACGGCAACAAAAGTCCGAAATTATACGATTTAAAATAAAAGCAATAACTGTGGCTTGATATTGAGTAAGAACATATTTTTATGAACCACACAGCTTCCGGTCTTCCACGACCCGACCAGAGAAAAAGACGTGCTGCAGCCTGCAGGCACGAAACACGTTACCAGTAGAAATACATTGCTTTTAAAATCGTCCTGTGCAACACGAAAAAAAGGGGCAAATCGTGATGGTGAACACGAATCAATAGATTAAAAATCGTGTTGGTGAACACGAAATGCCGTGAGACTGGGTTGTGTATACATACTGTATGTGTTGCACAGATTACTCACCACAGGTAATAAGGAGGCGTACATCCTTAAAGGGGATCCATTTATCATCTGGTTTCATTCCACCTCAAAGGGCCTTTGTGAGCTTTATGTTTTTAGGGGGCCATAACAAGGTATTTTCTTCATCTTTGAAGCAGCTCTCTAAAACTACTGCTGTCCCACCATTTGGGAACTGTCCAACTGACCACAGCACAACCTCACCGTCCATCTTGAAAGGGCAAGGGCTGAAATGAGAAGAATTGATCATAATGAGCTCTCCTTACAAGCCTTTGCCCATACTGTCCTACGAGGCCAAAGTGCAGTACACACATAATTATACTGATTAAAAAAAAGCTGAAGTGTTTCAATTGGCCAGCCAAATGGGTTCACGGTATATATGTGATATTGCACTAATTGAGCATCTGTTCATGATTGAGGTCATTTTTATCCCCCAAAATCATGAATGCTGATCTGAACTTTGAGTCAACGTGTCCAAACATGTAGTTACTGCACCTTGGCTTAGTCGGGCAGTATGGTGGTTATTCTGCATAACGAAGCATCGGCATTGCAATGGCACCGTCTCCATCTGGATAGAGAAGACATGTGCGCTTGATATAACAACGTGTACCTATCCCTATATCCTCTTGCAACCCACTGACCTTGTATGTACCAATGTATGATGACTCACAGGGATACATGTAGTATGTCTGTTTGTGTCTGTACTTTCTGTAAATGATATATACATCTTCCTCTGATTTAACAATATTCTCTACTAATGCAAATCCATCTCCCACCTCAATACAAGTGTCTCTATTCTTTGTGGACAAAGTGACCATATGAGTGGAGACCTTCCTGTACTGTTGTGAAGGAATGACCTGTGGCGGCCCAGGCCCATCAGTGTGGATGTTACGCAGTATTGGATCATTGGTGGCATCGTGCTCCAACATGTGGCATTTCAGACAACCTTTTGACTACCTGTTGTAGAGGCTGGTGTGGCTTTCTTAGAAGATGCTTCATTTGTCCAAGATACTTCTCAAAGGGGAATCCTGAGATATTATCTAGAGTGCCAAACTTCCTGTATTCCTCAGCCAAATGAATAAGCTGTTGTACATTGTACACAATCTCATCTTTTCCATACAACTCCCCAAAGTGTTCAACAAAAGAAACCATCAACTTGTGCGCAAAGGCTAACATTTCCTCAGAGATACCAGGGGACAGAAACAAGTACATGCCAACAGAAAACAACGTGAAGTTGTCGTACAGCTCACTGGGGGGGGGAATCCTTCAGAACAACATGAAGGATCGCAACTCAGTAGCTTTCCAGCCATCTGTATCCGACAGTCCTCTTGGCTTACGGTTATATTCACAAGGCATGTAGGAACGTAGCATTATCAGTTTCCCAGAAATGGTTTCTACAGTTTTGGAAGGAACCCTTGTTGCCAACTGCTTCCCCTTTAACCACACCTTAAGCCGTTCCCATGTTACTCCAAGACAACAGAGATGCATGTCATCAGTTGGGAACAGAAACCATCTGAACCAACCCAGATAAAGGGCTCTTGCCAACGTGATGTTCCTCATCAACCACGTCAGAGAAACTCCAGTCTGTCCTGAGTCTCACTTGTGTTTCGGGATATGTCACTTCCTTCCTCCATACACCCTCCTGAAAACACTTGTCACAACCTGAATAGCCATTAAATGCCTTGGTCTGCTTAACATACGCTCTAGCCGGGGCATCACAAATAAAGGAAGAAACCTCTACTTTAAAAAGCTCGTCATTATAAATAATGCCATTAAACAGTACATTCTGAAGGTCGTTGACAAACTGCTTAGACCACAACACATACCAACAACCAATGGGGACTTGGTGTAATCACATTTGAGACATGCAAGTATGGGCCAAAACTGAAGTTTAGAACTTTTGAATAAAGGTAAACCATCTATATTAATCTGTAACATAAGTGTAGTCAGAGTTGCTGGTAAACTCAAACATGCCGAACGTGAAAGTACTCCTTTTACTATACCAAAGTGATAGTACTCTCCCCCTTCAATTGTAGTGGTAGGCACATGTTTTTGCGTTCCAAGCGATGTTCTTCCATCCTTGGGAAGGGTGGGGTGACATATCTTCAAGATAGACAGCAAAGAGGATAGTGCAACCAGAGAGACTGAATTAGATGTTGCCCAATATTTTAAAGTAAATCTTCATTATGCTCATCACTGTCAGAATCATTTTCAGATTCAATTTTGTCAGCCCCATCTATACTTTCAAAATGAAAATGTGGTGAACCCTTTGAGGTTTTGGAGTTGATATGTTCACTCTGATCACTGATGATTAGTGGTGGGTGTATTGGCCAGTCTGATGTCGTTGGTAAAGCATCTAGCAGGCACTCAGAAGACGTTGTGACAGGAGGTGTGCTCTCTGAACAGTGAAGGTTTGTACTTGCATTAGCAGCAGCAGTTCAATGATATTCAATGAGGATATCCTGCTCTGTCTCTCTCACTCATTTGTTGACTTTACGTCTTTTAGCCCGATAAGATGACATTATCTTCAGAGTGATGAGGTGCTGTCGTCACTGTACATACATTGTGCACATGGCTGTAATGGACTGAGTCTTCCTTCTCCAGTTCTGCTCGTCTGGAAAGTGGTACGTGATGATTAATGTGCTGCAATATCACTGCAAATAAGTGTTGCAATAAACAAAATGCAATGTAATACATCTTCTGTAGTGTTAAAGAAAAGATGAAGTGTCAGGGATTGTCATGAATTTAGAGAGGGTACAACATCTTTGAAACCTGCACAGTCTAATACAATGGTTCCCAAAACAGTGTTCCGTTAGACAGTCCAGGTGTGCTTGTATCATGTATACATGTATAATATAAAGTGCTTACCCCATGGCGACGGATGTTACAATTATGTTCAGGCCATAAGAAGTACCCGCATCTTCCGTACTGTTAAATAAAAAGCTTTTTAATCCGATCGGTGGACATTTTCTCCCTATTTTCGCCATGCTTTCAACTAAGCGACCCTATCGGTTGGGAGGTGTATTGCACTCCTCTGATACATTATAACTATGAGAAAATGGCCACCGATTGGATTAAAATGAGTTGTATTGAACAATACGGAACCTACGGGTACTTTTGAGGACCCATACATAATTGTAATATCCAACATAAATGGAGCACGTGCAAACACCAGGTTGAAGTTCATCCATGACGGTCGTGACAAGACGACGATCCATGACTCAGTGGACTAGACACGAGAGTACTTCTCTCTGTAAATAAACGCACATCCAAATACCGTCATATTTCAGAATAGAAATTAAGCTAAGAGAGCCCATTATTTGTTGATAACTTTTCTGTTTTTAGCGGATCAAACGATGTGAAATTTCCTCTTTTTCTCCGTGTATTTCACCCTCTCGTTTCAACTAGCGTGGTAAAAGCTGGCCTCCTGTTTTTGTATTCGCATACATAGCCGGGCCGGCTAAACGGATTGGATGGCCCCCTGCCTGTCAGCCTTCCATCGGGGCACAAACTTATCTCGTGCTCTCATTGGTCATGTGCGCGTTCGTGTGTGTTGGGGGAGGGGCTCTGTGAGGAAGTGGCAGATTTTCTCCAGTTGTGTATTTTCAAATTCTAGCGATCTCTAGCCGGTTTCTCAAACTTACACAACCTACCTTTAAGATAAAAGTAATATTCCCAAACTTACTGTAAAAGCAGGAAGAGGGCGATGTGGACGAGGTAGAAATGCCAAAGCAGCCAGGAGAGATCAACCCAAAATGACACGGGGTGGATGGAACATACCACTAGGTTAAAATAAGATAGTATGGGACATGTGGACTGCTTCACTCCTTGTAGTCTCTGTCCAAAGGTCACTTTTAGATGTTTTTGTCATTACGCACAAACTTAAGAAGATTTACACATAATAATAATTTAAAATAAAATCACAACCCATTGTCCTCAACAAAAACATTTTAAAAATGTTTTGATGGAATGAATACCTATAGTGATGATTAAATGTTATACAATGATTTGTACAGTCTGGTACCTGAAAAAGGTTAAATGGCACTGATGGAAACAAATGTGCCCAAAGCTTAGTCCGCTAAACCTCTCTAAAAAGGTCAATTCTCACTTGTTTTGCCTCATCTTGATACAGGATACTTATTATATGTTATACTTTGGATTCCTAATGCTTTTAGGCTACCAACCCATCATTCAAGGGTGGTTTTCACTATAAGTAATGGGTTTTATTTGGGCGGAGACAAGAATTTACACTTTTTGACTATGTTCCATCTGAATTTACTCTGACACTGAACCATCTTTATTGATTCTGACACTTCTACATCCAACTCACAGATGTGACCTTGCTTTGATAAAAGAAATTATTCATATAACCCTTTTAGAAGTTAAGTTATAGTCCTTTGTTTTGGGCATAGCATTTTCGAGCCTGAAACCTGAAAAACAGCCTCGGGGCCTAAGAGGTAAAGTGATCATCACTTTCAACACAGCCAGGTGTGTGTTTGTGGTTGAGACAGAAGTGGTGACCTAACCTGGCTCCTCAGTAATACTAATACTAATAATAAGTGAACTAACCTGGCTCCTCAGTAATACTAATACTAATAATAAGTGACCTAACCTGGCTCCTCAGTAATACTAATACTAATAATAAGTGACCTAACCTGGCTCCTCAGTAATACTAATACTAATAATAAGTGACCTAACCTGGCTCCTCAGTAATACTAATACTAATAATAAGTGACCTAACCTGGCTCCTCAGTAATACTAATACTAATAATAAGTGACCTAACCTGGCTCCTCAGTAATACTAATACTAATAATAAGTGACCTAACCTGGCTCCTCAGTAATACTAATACTAATAATAAGTGACCTAACCTGGCTCAGCAGAGGATGTTCTTAGTTACAGACTGACCGCTCACCCAATCCTCACGCCACTGACTCAACAGTCGATTATAGCGCTGACAGCAGATTGGAAGGATTTGCACATTGCTGCATTTAGTTTGAAACAGACTTTCTGTGACTTTCTTGGTTTGATACTGAAGTGCAAATTGAGGTCAACTGATGGGACTAAGCAGTGGGTCAGGACCCGGTGCTGGGTCATGGGAAGGCTGCTGTCTCTAAATGATTCTGCAAAAAAAAGGTTTGGTTCTTTATTCTAAGCCTCCAGCTCTTTTCTCAGCTTGCATTCCTTTAGCATGACATAATAGAGTCATAACTCAATCAATGCAGGTAAGCAGTCTACTAAACCCAGTTTACAAGCTTTCAAATGTGGCTCTCCTGATCTGCAGATCAGAGCTCCAATCCTGCCAAACATGTGAGTGTGTGTGAAGTGGCACTTGAAGACCTCGACCACACACCCTGCCCTCTGTCAGCACACACAATCCAAATCTGTAGACACCCTGCAAAGCCGCTTTTCTTTTCCCCTCATCAAATGTGCCAGAATCTTCTCAAAGAATTGGGAATAGTTGAAATTCAGAGTCCAAAGAATGGCATCATTAAGAGGCTTTGATTGGTGGAGCACCTTCATTGTGGCAGGCAGTCTGAGGGAATGAGAGTTAGTGAAGGACTACTCTAAGCGTTTGAAAAGATAAACACTATCCAAGCGATAAGATGAAGTGTTATTACAGAAGACTATTGAAAGTCTTTGGAATGGAACAAATGGAGATGCATGCTGGGAATTAACTAGGCGACTTAGCTGTGGTACGAAAAGTAAAAGGTTTTGATGACATTCTATCAAATCTCTGGAGCAGGGGTCCAACGCAAATGCTCTCAGAGGCACAAGGCCACAACATGTTGATTTACACATGTATGTTTCAACATGTTTCACTCCATCAACTATGTCCATGGCATGCTCTGGATTTGTTTATGTTTGTGGTTATGTTTACAACCTGTTTTCATTGTAGTACAGCAGTAGTAGTAGTAGTAGGAGTAGTAGGAGTAGTAGTAGTAGTAGTAGTAGTAGTAGGAGTAGTAGTAGTAGTAGTAGTAGGAGTAGTAGTAGGAGTAGGAGTAGTAGTAGTAGTAGTAGTAGTAGGAGTAGTAGGAGTAGGAGTAGGAGTAGGAGTAGGAGTAGTAGCAGTAGCAGTAGCAGTAGCAGTAGTAGTAGTAGCAGTAGCAGTAGCAGTAGCAGTAGTAGTAGGAGTAGTAGGAGTAGTAGTAGTAGTAGTAGTAGTAGTAGTACTAGTAGCAGTAGCAGTAGCAGTAGCAGTAGCAGGAGCAGTAGTAGTAGTAGTAGTAGTAGTAGTAGTAGTAGAGAGTAGTAGTAGGAGTAGGAGTAGTAGTAGTAGTAGTAGTAGTAGTAGTAGTAGTAGTAGTAGTAGTAGGAGTAGGAGTAGTAGTAGTAGTAGTAGGAGTAGTAGTAGTAGTAGTAGTAGGAGTAGTAGTAGTAGTAGTAGTATGAGTAGGAGTAGTAGTAGGAGTAGGAGGAGTAGTAGTAGTAGTAGTAGTAGTAGTAGTAGTAGCAGTAGCAGTAGCAGTAGCAGTAGCAGGAGCAGTAGTAGTAGTAGTAGTAGTAGTAGAAGTAGTAGTAGGAGTAGGAGTAGGAGTAGTAGTAGTAGTAGTAGTAGTAGTAGTAGTAGTAGTAGGAGTAGGAGTAGTAGTAGTAGTAGTAGTAGTAGTAGTAGGAGGAGGAGTAGGAGTAGTAGTAGTAGTAGTAGTAGGGGTAGGAGTAGGAGTAGTAGTAGTAGTAGTAGTAGTAGTAGTAGTAGTAGTAGTAGTAGGAGTAGTAGTAGTAGTAGTAGTAGTACTACCTCATGTAAAAATGCAAAGCTTTGCTAATGCTGTTATGCTGTATGATGATTAAATGTTTGCATCTTGCAGGCTTCCAATTGTGAGTGGACCATTGAACCACAGTCATGTGTCTTTTTGTAGGATAGGCCTTCTATTATTAATATATTCCTTATAGATGCAATTAAGCAGCTGCTAAATGCTCCTCCAGCTCATTCAACAGATATGTTGGTGGAGTTGGTAGAGACCGAATCTTAGCTGAAAGGAAAGTGAGTGTTAGAATTCGATTAAACCAAAGCTTTGGATAAAGTAGTGCACAAAGTGTCCCCACCAATGATTGCCACTCATACAGTAATACTTCTATTTATCCTGTCGTCCACAATCAGCATCAAAAACATTCTGAAAAAGGTAGGGTTGGTAAGAATGGAGAAAGCAGCTCGAGTGCGCTAGAATTTGAAAGTACGCAGCCGAAAACAATCTGCCTCTTCCTTCAGACTTCCTTACAGAGCCCCTCCTCCAACACACACGAACGCGCACATGACCAATAAGGGCACGAGATCAGTTTGTGCACAGATGGAAGGCTGACAGGCAGGTAGGCCATCCAGTTACTTTAGCCGGGCCGGCTCAGATGATTGGTCGTGCTTTTTACAGCGCTACGGCTTCCACTGATGACTTTTTTTGTTGTCAAAGCACTTCAGATATTCATTGCTATCGGGATGTTAAGAGCGTTCCATGGAATATAACAAAAAGTGTTTCTGAAGTGAATTACCTAAGCTACCTTTAATCAAACTCATGTTTTTATAAAGAAAATCTAAATCTCCCCAGCATTAAGTGCATGCTTCTGTGTGTGTGTGTGTGTGTGTGTGTGTGCGTGCGTGCGTGCGTGTGTGTGTGTGTGTGTGTGTGTGTGTGTGTGTGTGTGTGTGTGTGTGTGTGTGTGTGTGTGTGTGTGTGCTGACCTATTGTAGTGTGTGTGTTTGATTGGCAGCTGGCCGGCCCTGCTGGCTGGGTGCTGCTCTGACTGACCAGGATCCTCTGGAGGTCTTTATCCCCGCACGCTGAGCAGGACACACACTGCTGCTTCTGGACACTACTCTTTAACCCATTTAATACACTTGAACAAAGGCAGTGGACCCCCATGTATACATGTTCCTGCACCCAGAGAACAGCTTGGAATGTAACCAAAGTTAGGGCCAGTTGGCCCCTACGTGACATTGTGGTTGTAGTTGTCCTTCTGAATGTAACGCTCAATTATAAAGAAGGAAAAATGTGTTTTTAATTTGAACAACATCTTCTGCATAAGTACAACATACTGAAGAGTAATTGAAGACATGATCATTTAGTGTACGTCTCATTGTATGTGACAGCTGGCTTAACAACAGAACAGTAACCAGTTATCTTTATTGCAAATGTTTTTTGTCGGATAAGGGTTGTGTAATGTTGTCATCTTCAATGATATATTCATGACTAACTCTGGCTTCACAATTTAATATTGCTCACAAATGCCTGTGTGTTAGCCTGTCCAGCAGAGACAGAGCAGCATGCAGTGTGCGTCCAGCTGATGTATTCAAATCTTCACTCTGTTGTGGTCCACAACAACTTCTGTGAACATGTCTTGTTGTTATAATGCTCCATTATGTTCACCGGTCGTCTGCTGAGCAGGAAGTGAACTGTGGGTTTTCAGGGCTTTTGTAAAAACAACAGATGTCTGTTGCTGCTGGAAACGAGTGTGATTAGAGCGTTGAGACTGAGCCAAAGAACTGGTGAAGACATTTTAAGTTGTTACTGGCACAAATGACAAAATACAATTTTCAAATTACATATCTTGCTATATTATTACCTAACCCATATTATTGACGGCAAAAGTTCAATTATTTGCTGCAATCCTTGGTGAATGAAACACCTATAATGTTGATTTGCAGTGGGAATATTAAGTTGCTGCAAATCCCCCCTAAAGAAATACAAATCCTCTTTCCATAGTCCCACTTCTCATTCCAGCTTAAACTCTATAGTTAATGTCTCCACATAGTGTTGGAGTTATTTCTTATCAGTGTGAAAGACAAATAGACACACAAAGCTCCTCTCAGATCTGGACTGTCCTCCCTCCTCCTTCCTCTTCCCTCCCTTTCTGCTCAGCTGAATAACCACTAAAGGTAAGTGAGATCATAATGACCCTGCACCGTCCATACAAACCTGATTAGACATGCAACCCTCTGCCTAATGAGCTGAAACACTGCTGTGAGTGTGTGTGTGTGGTGGTGGTGTGTGTGTGTGTGTGGTGGTGTGTGAAATGTCTGTATTTTGCTCCTTTAGTCACAGCTGTGTGTGGTATTGTCTAACACACACTGACACTAGTAACCATGTAAACACACACACACACACACACACACACACACACACACATACACACACACACCAGAACTATGTGTTGATGCATGTAAGTGATGTGTCTTGGTGCCATTAGTGGGCAATCAAAACCAGTTGACAGAAAAAACACAATATCTGTCTTATTAAGTAATAATAGATATGGCCTTATATTATATTTACACATCCTACGACAAAGAGGAATATTAGAATTCACTCAAACTGTTGTTGGTTTTCTCTCTAAATTTCTCACCCCCTCTTTTAGCTCTGGTTTGGTCTCCACCAACCCCTGAGGAACACACTTTAATTGCTACATGCTGCTCCTCTCCAAAGTCAATAACTTTGTCTTACCATTTGATTTCTTTCTTTGCTGAAAATTCCTACTGATGGAAATGGGGTTGATGAGATCTGTGAAACTGATACATAAGTGAAATGTGCAGGGCTGGAAAGTTGGTTGTACCTTTTCTGTTCTGTTTCCGGCCCCCAACCCAGCCTGAAAATCATAAAGTAGAAAAGCTATACCGTATATCAATAGAGTATCCAAGGAATACACAATGTAAAATATGAAGAATAAATGAAAACGCTCTACAATAGACCACTACACACTTCAAAAACAGAAACGTATAGACCAAATTAGCATTTAATTTCACAATCAGACAAAAATAGATAACGTAAAATAGACAAATATTTCCCAAATAGCAAAATAACATTAGTTATTTCCCATCAGCATCATTTCACATGTTTGTTCATACAAGCTCAACAAGTGATCTGTAACAAAACAAATATCAGGCCTTTTCAAGAAAATATGGAAGATCATTATTAAAACTAAATAAAAGTTAAGGCCCAAGCAAACATCCTTGTGGCAACACTCACACACACTAAAACGTTTCCATGAAATATAACTCTTAACCTGCTTTCCCCAACCTACTCTTAACCTGCTTGCCCCCAACCTGCTTTTTTTTCACGACACTGTGTCTCAGGGCTTCTTAATATTAAAAAAACTATGAATGTGTCATACCCTTCTAACAGGAAGAAACTCAGCTAACTGATGATACGAACCATTTTTACCGAAACAAAAGTCTCACAAGAAGGGTCTAAATGAACCCTGAGCGAAAACATGCTAACGCAGAGCACAGAACTCTAGCTATACCGATACTTATTGGATCTGCACAAACAAGCTTACATCCTGAGATTCCACAGATTATAGAAATATAAGTATCATCACTGAGCCATTAGAACTTGCGACAGGGGAAGCAAATACAGACAACACACGACGTAGCTTTAGGTAGCAAAACACGGAGATATGCTCACCTTTAGCTGTTATTCTGATCAAAAGTTGTGTTCAATGGCATTAAAACGAGAAAAAACGCGGCTGAAGGTTAATCCATAGGTTAATCCAATGTATCTGTCATTTTGAAAAAAATATTGAAAATCCATAATTCCATTTTTGTGCAAAAATCGGAGGATAAATATTAGCTGCTAATGGTAGCCACCAGAGGTTAGCGCAGCTTCCGGTTTTTGCTACGCGTCACTCTCACTCCTTATTTGGTAACGTGTGTGTGTGTGTGTATGTGGAACTTTCCCTCGATTCCATTGGGTCTAGCGGTTAAAAAGAGATGTCAATCATCAAAATCGACCAAGGGGGGCCAGAGATAGTTCAAATCCACCCAAATGACCCCAGAAGTGTTTGTTTTTTTCCAAATCTCTCTAAAAAGGTCAAATGTCACGTGTTTTGCATCAAACTTGATACAGGGTACTTATTATATGTTATAGTTTGGATTCCTAAAGCTACCATCCCATCATTCAAGGGTGGTTTCCACGATAAGTAGGCTGTTTTTTGGACGGACACAATGATTTACATTTTTTTACTATGTTCAATCTCAATTTACTTTAAAATACAAATAAATCTATATTGATTCTGACTTTTCTACATCCAACTCACAGATGTATCATTGCTTGTCTGCACCTGTTAGCATCTAGCTCTCCTGCTTACAAACATTTAGCCATCCCTGCTTATACAAGCATACAAGTAATAGTTGTAGTTGTCTGCGGTCTGCGGAGGCCTACTCCCACCTGTTGAGTACGGCTGTGCTGAGGTGGTTATATCTCTCACAGGCTCCGCACTCTACTGGACTCTATGGGTACTATCTTACCCCGCAAGAATTCTCCCACTGACGATTCTATAGACGAATGCGCGCGCATCACACCGTATAAAAGGAGACCTCGCCTCCTGACTATCATCCTTTTCTCTTCAGCAAGCGGAAGTGTTTTCACGGAGCTTAGAAAGACGAAAAATTAAGAGTAATGGAGTCAGTTCTTGACCACAGGACCTGCCCGAAGTGTCCAAACCTGATCGCGGGAGCGGATCCACCCTCTGCTGTTTTTGGGGCCTAACCACGCTGTGAGCGGTAAGAGCCCGACGCCGGCTTGCTCAGCCTGCCAGATGCTTCCTCGGCTCACGCGTGAGCATCGTGGGCAGCATTTCCTGTCAGCAGAGGCTCCGCAGAGGGAGGTGGAGGATTCGGATCTCGACGTCGCCGAGATGGGCGAGTCAGGAGAGGAGGAAGTGCCGTCCCGATTCTCCCTTCCGTGGGGCCAGACAACCCCGATTCCGGAGGAGGAGGACGAGGACGCCTCGGTGTCGGGAGGTCCGACTCTCAGGTCTGCACGTGTGGATTTCCCAGCGGTGATAACCCTGGCAGCGGAGCGCGTAGGCCTACCGCTCCCACCACCGCTGCCACCGAGGCCTATAAGCCGCCTGAGACAGGGGTTTTACGGCCCGGTGCATCCAGCGCAACCGACCTTCGTTTCGCCCCAGCTGCCTGATATATGGCGGTGTGTGGAGGCGACATGGCAGCAGCCATTCAAGACGAAGGAGTAGTTATACACATGCGGCACTCGTCTCATTAGTATTCATAAATGTGACAGGTCGCCACGCCCCCTTTTTACCCTAAGCCCCGCCCCCAAAAATATTAATCATAAATGTATCAAAAAATTAATAAAAAAGTAATTAAACTAATTAAACCGTTTCCGGTGGATGTCCCGATTCCGGTTTACAAAATTAAATTAGAAAAATAATATGCCGTTGTTTCAATTAATATGTCCAGCCTCCTAACCACTTCCTGTGTGGTTAATCCTGTATATTTAGTATTGAATGTAACTTACAAATAACATGAGATTAATTAAAGCATCTAAAAACAAACATTTATATTTTTAATCCTCCTTGGTCTCTGCTCCTATGAGATAGTGACAAAAACATGTGGTGGCTGAGGGGACACACACACACACACACCCATAAACACATACACACACACATTCTCTGGTCCCTCACCTCCCCACGACCTCGCGGCGTCACAGTGACTGTTCATGACGGCAGACATATTGGTAAAACATATGTTTTTTGGAGGAGGGGAACACACACACACACACACACACACACACACACATTCCCTCCCCCCGCAAGGAATAAAATGTCGCCCCGTGGTTAAATATTTTCCAAGTGAGAGAGAATGGCCAAGAGACGTCTGGATATGGGTCTAATCAGCGAGACACCGGTAACAACTTACATCCATCCATGGGGTGCTCCAATTCAAAGTAAAAACAGAGGGTGGTAGGTAATATACTTAAAATAAATATAGAAAGTCAGAGAATATTCACCTGAACAAAGATACATACACTTTGTATAAACCGACAAGGGTGCATTGGTGTACGAAACAGAGTTTTCCTACAACAATTTCAAGCAGATCTCGCTAATGATACAGTTTTTTAACACACAGTGAGATACACAAAAGTTGCAAATGTGGAGGTATCTTACAGCTAAAAACACTCATAGACCTAAAAAAGTATCTGTTCTACCATAAAAACCCCAATATAACGTTAATTTGTTAAACAGGAATAATCCTATTGGCTGTTTTTAGAGTCATTTACATATTGTCTAACCTATAAAAGTAAATTCCGAATATCGGATCAGCCTCTCAACTAGATTGGGCTGTGTTAACTCTGGTGTCTTTCAGAGATCTACAAGCAAACAAAAAGAAGACAGCCTTTTTGCGACATATGATGGCCGAGGGCACACACACACACACACACACACACACACACACACACACACACACACACACACATTCCCTAGCCCCTCCCCCTGCTTCAGTCTCCTCTGTCTTGAAGGCATTCTTAAGCACATAAATGTAACATTAGGCTATGCATAAAACAACCATACGATTATTACATTAACTAATTTGAACAGTAATTCACATCATCATCTCATAACAAAATAAGCTAAGGCAACTACTTGCATTCAGTGACTTGATTTTTAAAATGAAAACCAGGGATATCTTTTTTGGGGTTTTTATGGTCTCCCTCCATGGGGTCTTAGGGAGACCCATCCTTATCCTTTAGCATGAAAAGATTGACTTTTAAGATATCTGTTTTTTAAAATGTTTTACTTTGAATTGGAGTATTATTCTTATTCTTATCATTCTTTATGAGCGCAGTACCGGTAAGGTATCTAACTACTTATGTATCTAATATTCCATCACATAATAACAGAGAGGGTCAAACTGAAGTAGAGACATGGCAGAAATCCTACAATGAAGTGGGAACAGTGAAGGGGAAGTCTCTTTGAAGAGGGTAAAAGTAGTTTAAAGATCTTAATGCCCCTTGATCATATCTTTTTTTTATTTTTAAGACTTTTTTTTTACAGCCACTCTGCAGATTTGTGTGTAATTCTCTCACAAAGGAACAGTAAGTCTCTCTTTTTTTTTGATAGTGTTTTTTATGTCTGACAACTTTACAAATGGTAGAAAGTTAAGTAGTTTTTCTGAGCAGATTTTCTTTCAGACTGTGACTCTTAACAAACCAACCCCCCGAGAGACAGACATACTCACCCCCTTTTCAACGTGTAGGACTTCAAGATATGTTGCATGTCATGCATAAACACGATGTCATCTTTTCTTGAAACTGATGTGCTGTCCGTTTTTACAAACAAGTTATGTTTTTTATGCTTCTTCATCCTCTGAATGTTCCTCTATTGTGAAGAAGGACCTCTTCACAATAACAATCAAGGTGGATCTGTGAAATGAAACACCTCTTCCCAAAGTGTGACTACCCTATTGAGGGCATGCGTCTGGGGCAGTAGGGTCTAAATCGAGGGGCCGGATATACTAACATGCAGAACGTACGGTATGTTTGAAAAAGACTAACCATATATATACAATTCAAGCTGTCTTTAAGATGTGACATCGCTCTCTGACTATTTCCCCATAAAATCGTGACAAACTATTACTTGTTCTTACATTTGAACCCTTGCTGCTTGGCGAAACATTTAAAGTGGTCCTGGAATCTTCATTTTTTCAGAAACATTCTGTAACATTACCGAAGAAATGATACTTTTTAGATACAGTTTGGTGTCTGAAAACTGAAACTAGTTGAATATGAAGTACTTTATAAGGAATTCGGATTCTTTTAAAGGCAGATTTTGGCTTTTTTCTCTTGCCAAGATACTTTTAGACACGCTTTAGGGGTGCAAAAACTTTAGAACAGGGTAAAATATTCATTAATTTGTATTGAATTGAGTTTTCTTTTTTTGATTTTCAACATACTATATGACTTTTACATATTTTCTGACGTACTATACTTTTTTGACTTTTTTCTGTAGAATCTTGACAACACTATTACAGTACTTGTTCTTAAATGATGACCTATTGCTGAAGATGAGATGAAAAAGCTACAACGCTTAAAGAACTTTTTTCTAAAAACTCTCAATTCTATAACTGACTACCACCATTCAACGCAATAAGCCCCACCCTCTGCTCAGCAAATCATCTAAAACGAAGGACTGTTTTCAACTAAACAACCATTACACAATGAAAATGTGTTTTATGCTTTCATACATAGTAATAATATTGTAAACGAAACATTTAAAGTGGTCCTGGAATCTTCATTTTTTCAGAAACATTCGGATTCTTTTAAAGGCAGATTTTGGCTTTTTTTTCTCTTGCCAGGATACTTTTAGACACACTTTGAGGGATGCAAAACCTTAAAACTAGAAAATGAAGTACAGTCTGATTAGATTTTTTTCTTAAAGACTGTTTCTCTAAAAGGTAAGTTTGTGATTTTAACAAATTTCCCTGACACTTGGTAGATTTGTGTGTAATTCTCTCACAAAGGAACTGTAAGATACACTTTGTATGTATGCAAAACTTTTTTGAAAATAAAATACTATTTAAAGGCACTTTTTTGAAATTATTTATTTATTTATTATTTCAGTGGAACAATCCAGTGTTTGTTAACATTAACGCTTTCTTCTCTTTCTCTTGTGTTACTAAGATACTTTTAGACACACTTATTCAGTTAAACAAGGGTTTTTTTTCTGATAAACTTACATATTTTTAGTTATTTTATGTTACCAAGATACTTTTAGACACACTTTAAGGGTGCAAAAACTTAAAGGGTAAGATATTCATTAATTTGTATTGAATTGAGTATTTTCAACATACTATATGACTTTTACATATTTTCTGACGTACTATACTTTTTTGACTTTTTTCTGTAGAATCTTGACAAAACTATTACAGTACTTGTTCTTAAATGATGACCTATTGCTGGAGATGAGATGGAAAAGCTACAACGCTTAAAGAACTTTTTTTTTCTAAAAACTCTCAAATCTATAATTGACTCCTCCATTCAACGCAATGAGCACCACCCTCCACTCAGCAAATCATCTAAAACGAAGGACCTCACTAAGACGATCGTTGTAAACTAGCCATGGAGCAGAGAAAAGCCAAGACTCCCCCCGCGAGTTGCAGTCAGGAACAGAGTCCACCAGCAACACCACCATGTGGGAAACCCGAATCTTGTAGTACGCGCTTCGGAAGCCTTTCTGCACAAGCTTGTAAAATGCAGATGCCTCAAGGAGAGACTTAAAATATCCATACAGAGTTGGATGGAGAAGAAGAAGAAGAAGACTAACAAACAGCAGTCGGATGGAGAAGAAGCCAGAGACTTGTTCAATGCAGTGACTTTTTTTTTAAAATAAAATAAAAATGGGGAACAACTCTGCAAAACGCTCTGTATATATTGATCATAATGTAGTCCTTACCCGTTTAATAAATGTGATGATGGGGACGATTGAAAACAGAACGAGTAGTGACCCCTGTGTAAACAGAATGGCTGAAGTTTGTAAACTGAAAGACATTTTGGATATCGTTCGTTCTGGCAGTACTAGTCCGGGTCATTGGGAAACCATTGTAAACGAAACATTTAAAGTGGTCCTGGAATCTTCATTTTCAGAAACATTCTGTAACATTATCTCAGAAATGAAACAAACATCAAAAGTGTATCATGTGCTCTCATTGTATGCTTTGTTTGTAGATGTAATGCATCTCTGCGTCGAAAACAGCATACACGTGAATATTTTGACTGAAGTGAAAAACCTCCATCACGATATCTCCAGTAATATGGGGAATGCTAAGCTGGAGACTGTCCTGAGGATGCTACAATCAGTATAACTATTGATTTTGTGTGTGAAAAAATAAAAAAGTGTTTTTACATCTAAAAACTGTTGTCATCATTATAGCAAGGGAGCGTGTCTGATACATGTGTATTACAGTCCTTCTTGTTGTTGTGTTTTCAGTGTTTTTTGTGTATCTGTACACACAAGGCACACTTCATTATCTACTTTTCAGCTTTTTAAAAAAGAAAAGTGCATCTTTCAGTAACTTTACCAGAGAATTTAAGCATACATCTGTCAAATGTTTAAAACTGTTTCACTGAAATACCCTCAAAATGACAAACTGCCATTAAGAGTCAGAATCCTAACCAAATCTACTGACACAAAGTACTTCATTATCTACTTTCCAGCCTTTAAATACAAAAGTGTATCTTTCGGTAACCTTCTTGAGAGAATTACGCATAAATCTGTCAAAGATTCTTAACGAAATCTACTGACACAAAGTACTTCATTATATACTTTTCAGCTTTTTAAAAAAGAAAAGTGCATCTTTCAGTAACTTTACCAGAGAATTTAAGCATACATCTGTCAAATGTTTAAAACTGTTTCACTGAAATACCCTCAAAATGACAAACTGCCATTAAGAGTCAGAATCCTAACCAAATCTACTGACACAAAGTACTTCATTATCTACTTTCCAGCTTTTAAATACAAAAGTGTATCTTTCGGTAACCTTCTTGAGAGAATTACGCATAAATCTGTCAAAGATTCTTAACGAAATCTACTGACACAAAGTACTTCATTATATACTTTTCAGCTTTTATACACAAAGTGTATCTTTCAATAACTTTACCAGAGAATTTAAGCATAAATCTGTCAAATGTTCAAAACAGCCTTGTTTCACTGAAATACCCTCAAATCTCCTCAAACAGAGTACTTTCTACAGATGACTCCTCCCACTCAACAAATCATATAAAACTAATGACGACCGTTAAAAACTAGCCATGGATCCGAGAAAAACCAGGTCTGATGCAGCCTGCCCTTACTATCACCAGGATAACGGATATGGGCTTAATGACTGGATGTTACAAAGTAGGCGAGAGGATGTTCCCGAAGAAGAGCTCTCGTCTATAACACATCCATGTAAGGTGTTTAGGACAAAAGAGGACCATGATAACATGACATATGAAGAATATCTTTCTTTAAAAGATGGTATTATAGATAACCTTTATAGAAACAGTATATCTCATACCACTCGCCAAGATCGCAAACGACAATTAGCAGAAAAGAATAGAAAAAGTAAAGAAAAACGAAGAAAAAGAAAAAGCAACATGAAAAGGAGAAGAAAAATTAAAAGCAGACGTAGAATGCGAATGAAAAGAAAAGGGGCCAGAGGACGCAAAACTAAAAAGACAAAAAGAAGGAAGGTGAAAAGAAAAAGAAACAAAGTGAAGAAATTTAAAACTGGAGGATGGCGTTGTAGAGCCATTACCGGATCATAATAATCTTATAGATCATCTCCCGCTGACCGACTGCTGCGAATGTGTTGAACAAATACCAAAAGCAATATCAAAACAGAGCATACACTGAAAGCACATGATAGACTATAAATGTTTCGTTTACAATACTATTACTATATATGAAAGCAAAAAATAAAACACATTTTCATTGTGTAATGGTTGTTTAATTGAAAAAACACAACATTCAACACAATTCATAGAAAACATTTTACATGTTTACCATGTTAATGTCTTAGTGCATACAAGGTAATAGACTTAACGATTTGCACTGCTGCTTCTCTCCGCGTTTCATTGACGGTGATCGGTTTGTCGTTCAATTCACACAGCCCAAGTAAATGTTTAGGGGTCTCTTGGAAGTATACGAATGCATTTCTTATATCAGATAAATGCATTAACATCACATGTAAATTCTCTATCCTTTCACCCGCAACGATTAGAATCTGCTTTGCTTCTTCGTCGGTTTCTCCATTATTAGCTCTGAATGTAATCCTTTCTGGGGCTTCTTGTGCTTCTTGTGGTCTGTTGAATACCTGGCGTAGGATTTGTTTAGCTGTAAGGATAGGTACCATATAATTGTCTTCAAAAGCTTTGTCTATATCGTCACACGTTTTGGCGTATCCTTCGCTGTAATGACAACCGACACTAGAATAGAGATCCTCCAACAGTCTTTTAATACATATTCTGGCACTGTCGCCAATTTGGGCAATTCCACAGTATCGCGCTTTCTCTCTCATTATACTGAAGCAAAGTTCTGCCATTGCTTTTGGTATTTGTTCAACACATTCGCAGCAGTCGGTCAGCGGGAGATGATCTATAAGATTATTATGATCCGGTAATGGCTCTACAACGCCATCCTCCAGTTTAAATTTCTTCACTTTGTTTCTTTTTCTTTTCACCTTCCTTCTTTTTGTCTTTTTAGTTTTGCGTCCTCTGGCCCCTTTTCTTTTCATTCGCATTCTACGTCTGCTTTTAATTTTTCTTCTCCTTTTCATGTTGCTTTTTCTTTTTCTTCGTTTTTCTTTACTTTTTCTATTCTTTTCTGCTAATTGTCGTTTGCGATCTTGGCGAGTGGTATGAGATATACTGTTTCTATAAAGGTTATCTATAATACCATCTTTTAAAGAAAGATATTCTTCATATGTCATGTTATCATGGTCCTCTTTTGTCCTAAACACCTTACATGGATGTGTTATAGACGAGAGCTCTTCTTCGGGAACATCCTCTCGCCTACTTTGTAACATCCAGTCATTAAGCCCATATCCGTTATCCTGGTGATAGTAAGGGCAGGCTGCATCAGACCTGGTTTTTCTCGGATCCATGGCTAGTTTTTAACGGTCGTCATTAGTTTTATATGATTTGTTGAGTGGGAGGAGTCATCTGTAGAAAGTACTCTGTTTGAGGAGATTTGAGGGTATTTCAGTGAAACAAGGCTGTTTTGAACATTTGACAGATTTATGCTTAAATTCTCTGGTAAAGTTATTGAAAGATACACTTTGTGTATAAAAGCTGAAAAGTATATAATGAAGTACTTTGTGTCAGTAGATTTCGTTAAGAATCTTTGACAGATTTATGCGTAATTCTCTCAAGAAGGTTACCGAAAGATACACTTTTGTATTTAAAAGCTGGAAAGTAGATAATGAAGTACTTTGTGTCAGTAGATTTGGTTAGGATTCTGACTCTTAATGGCAGTTTGTCATTTTGAGGGTATTTCAGTGAAACAGTTTTAAACATTTGACAGATGTATGCTTAAATTCTCTGGTAAAGTTACTGAAAGATGCACTTTTCTTTTTTAAAAAGCTGAAAAGTAGATAATGAAGTGTGCCTTGTGTGTACAGATACACAAAAAACACTGAAAACACAACAACAAGAAGGACTGTAATACACATGTATCAGACACGCTCCCTTGCTATAATGATGACAACAGTTTTTAGATGTAAAAACACTTTTTTATTTTTTCACACACAAAATCAATAGTTATACTGATTGTAGCATCCTCAGGACAGTCTCCAGCTTAGCATTCCCCATATTACTGGAGATATCGTGATGGAGGTTTTTCACTTCAGTCAAAATATTCACGTGTATGCTGTTTTCGACGCAGAGATGCATTACATCTACAAACAAAGCATACAATGAGAGCACATGATACACTTTTGATGTTTGTTTCATTTCTGAGATAATGTTACAGAATGTTTCTGAAAATGAAGATTCCAGGACCACTTTAAATGTTTCGTTTACAATGGTTTCCCAATGACCCGGACTAGTACTGCCAGAACGAACGATATCCAAAATGTCTTTCAGTTTACAAACTTCAGCCATTCTGTTTACACAGGGGTCACTACTCGTTCTGTTTTCAATCGTCCCCATCATCACATTTATTAAACGGGTAAGGACTACATTATGATCAATATATACAGAGCGTTTTGCAGAGTTGTTCCCCATTTTTATTTTATTTTAAAAAAAAAGTCACTGCATTGAACAAGTCTCTGGCTTCTTCTCCATCCGACTGCTGTTTGTTAGTCTTCTTCTTCTTCTTCTCCATCCAACTCTGTATGGATATTTTAAGTCTCTCCTTGAGGCATCTGCATTTTACAAGCTTGTGCAGAAAGGCTTCCGAAGCGCGTACTACAAGATTCGGGTTTCCCACATGGTGGTGTTGCTGGTGGACTCTGTTCCTGACTGCAACTCGCGGGGGGAGTCTTGGCTTTTCTCTGCTCCATGGCTAGTTTACAACGATCGTCTTAGTGAGGTCCTTCGTTTTAGATGATTTGCTGAGTGGAGGGTGGTGCTCATTGCGTTGAATGGAGGAGTCAATTATAGATTTGAGAGTTTTTAGAAAAAAAAAGTTCTTTAAGCGTTGTAGCTTTTCCATCTCATCTCCAGCAATAGGTCATCATTTAAGAACAAGTACTGTAATAGTTTTGTCAAGATTCTACAGAAAAAAGTCAAAAAAGTATAGTACGTCAGAAAATATGTAAAAGTCATATAGTATGTTGAAAATAACTCAATTCAATACAAATTAATGAATATCTTACCCTTTAAGTTTTTGCACCCTTAAAGTGTGTCTAAAAGTATCTTGGTAACATAAAATAACTAAAAATATGTAAGTTTATCAGAAAAAAAACCCTTGTTTAACTGAATAAGTGTGTCTAAAAGTATCTTAGTAACACAAGAGAAAGAGAAGAAAGCGTTAATGTTAACAAACACTGGATTGTTCCACTGAAATAATAAATAAATAAATAATTTCAAAAAAGTGCCTTTAAATAGTATTTTATTTTCAAAAAAGTTTTGCATACATACAAAGTGTATCTTACAGTTCCTTTGTGAGAGAATTACACACAAATCTACCAAGTGTCAGGGAAATTTGTTAAAATCACAAACTTACCTTTTAGAGAAACAGTCTTTAAGAAAAAAATCTAATCAGACTGTACTTCATTTTCTAGTTTTAAGGTTTTGCATCCCTCAAAGTGTGTCTAAAAGTATCCTGGCAAGAGAAAAAAAAGCCAAAATCTGCCTTTAAAAGAATCCGAATGTTTCTGAAAAAATGAAGATTCCAGGACCACTTTAAATGTTTCGTTTACAATATTATTACTATGTATGAAAGCATAAAACACATTTTCATTGTGTAATGGTTGTTTAGTTGAAAACAGTCCTTCGTTTTAGATGATTTGCTGAGCAGAGGGTGGGGCTTATTGCGTTGAATGGTGGTAGTCAGTTATAGAATTGAGAGTTTTTAGAAAAAAGTTCTTTAAGCGTTGTAGCTTTTTCATCTCATCTTCAGCAATAGGTCATCATTTAAGAACAAGTACTGTAATAGTGTTGTCAAGATTCTACAGAAAAAAGTCAAAAAAGTATAGTACGTCAGAAAATATGTAAAAGTCATATAGTATGTTGAAAATCAAAAAAAGAAAACTCAATTCAATACAAATTAATGAATATTTTACCCTGTTCTAAAGTTTTTGCACCCCTAAAGCGTGTCTAAAAGTATCTTGGCAAGAGAAAAAAGCCAAAATCTGCCTTTAAAAGAATCCGAATTCCTTATAAAGTACTTCATATTCAACTAGTTTCAGTTTTCAGACACCAAACTGTATCTAAAAAGTATCATTTCTTCGGTAATGTTACAGAATGTTTCTGAAAAAATGAAGATTCCAGGACCACTTTAAATGTTTCGCCAAGCAGCAAGGGTTCAAATGTAAGAACAAGTAATAGTTTGTCACGATTTTATGGGGAAATAGTCAGAGAGCGATGTCACATCTTAAAGACAGCTTGAATTGTATATATGGTTAGTCTTTTTTCAAACATACCGTACGTTCTGCATGTTAGTATATCTGGCCCCTCGATTTAGACCCTACTGCCCCAGACGCATGCCCTCAATAGGGTAGTCATACTTTGGGAAGAGGTGTTTCATTTCACAGATCCACCTTGATTGTTATTGTGAAGAGGTCCTTCTTCACAATAGAGGAACATTCAGAGGATGAAGAAGCATAAAAAACATAACTTGTTTGTAAAAACGGACAGCACATCAGTTTCAAGAAAAGATGACATCGTGTTTATGCATGACATGCAACATATCTTAAATGTTTTTGCACCCCTAAAGCATGTCTAAAAGTATCTTGGCAAGAGAAAAAAGCCAAAATCTGCCTTTAAAAGAATCCGAATTCCTTATAAAGTACTTCATATTCAACTAGTTTCAGTTTTCAGACACCAAACTGTATCTAAAAAGTATCATTTCTTCGGTAATGTTACAGAATGTTTCTGAAAAAATGAAGATTCCAGGACCACTTTAAATGTTTCGCCAAGCAGCAAGGGTTCAAATGTAAGAACAAGTAATAGTTTGTCACGATTTTATGGGGAAATAGTCAGAGAGCGATGTCACATCTTAAAGACAGCTTGAATTGTATATATATGGTTAGTCTTTTTCAAACATACCGTACGTTCTGCATGTTAGTATATCCGGCCCCTCGATTTAGACCCTACTGCCCCAGACGCATGCCCTCAATAGGGTAGTCACACTTTGGGAAGAGGTGTTTCATTTCACAGATCCACCTTGATTGTTATTGTGAAGAGGTCCTTCTTCACAATAGAGGAACATTCAGAGGATGAAGAAGCATAAAAAACATAACTTGTTTGTAAAAACGGACAGCACATCAGTTTCAAGAAAAGATGACATCGTGTTTATGCATGACATGCAACATATCTTGAAGTCCTACAAAAAAAAACGTTGAAAAGGGGGTGAGTATGTCTGTCTCTCGGGGGGTTGGTTTGTTAAGAGTCACAGTCTGAAAGAAAATCTGCTCAGAAAAACTACTTAACTTTCTACCATTTGTAAAGTTGTCAGACATAAAAAACACTATCAAAAAAAAAGAGAGACTTACTGTTCCTTTGTGAGAGAATTACACACAAATCTGCAGAGTGGCTGTAAAAAAAAAGTCTTAAAAATAAAAAAAAGATATGATCAAGGGGCATTAAGATCTTTAAACTACTTTTACCCTCTTCAAAGAGACTTCCCCTTCACTGTTCCCACTTCATTGTAGGATTTCTGCCATGTCTCTACTTCAGTTTGACCCTCTCTGTTATTATGTGATGGAATATTAGATACATAAGTAGTTAGATACCTTACCGGTACTGCGCTCATAAAGAATGATAAGAATAAGAATAATACTCCAATTCAAAGTAAAACATTTTAAAAAACAGATATCTTAAAAGTCAATCTTTTCATGCTAAAGGATAAGGATGGGTCTCCCTAAGACCCCATGGAGGGAGACCATAAAAACCCCAAAAAAGATATCCCTGGTTTTCATTTTAAAAATCAAGTCACTGAATGCAAGTAGTTGCCTTAGCTTATTTTGTTATGAGATGATGATGTGAATTACTGTTCAAATTAGTTAATGTAATAATCGTATGGTTGTTTTATGCATAGCCTAATGTTACATTTATGTGCTTAAGAATGCCTTCAAGACAGAGGAGACTGAAGCAGGGGGAGGGGCTAGGGAATGTGTGTGTGTGTGTGTGGTGTGTGTGTGGTGTGTGTGTGTGTGTGTGTGTGTGTGTGTGTGTGCCCTCGGCCATCATATGTCGCAAAAAGGCTGTCTTCTTTTTGTTTGCTTGTAGATCTCTGAAAGACACCAGAGTTAACACAGCCCAATCTAGTTGAGAGGCTGATCCGATATTCGGAATTTACTTTTATAGGTTAGACAATATGTAAATGACTCTAAAAACAGCCAATAGGATTATTCCTGTTTAACAAATTAACGTTATATTGGGGTTTTTATGGTAGAACAGATACTTTTTTAGGTCTATGAGTGTTTTTAGCTGTAAGATACCTCCACATTTGCAACTTTTGTGTATCTCACTGTGTGTTAAAAAACTGTATCATTAGCGAGATCTGCTTGAAATTGTTGTAGGAAAACTCTGTTTCGTACACCAATGCACCCTTGTCGGTTTATACAAAGTGTATGTATCTTTGTTCAGGTGAATATTCTCTGACTTTCTATATTTATTTTAAGTATATTACCTACCACCCTCTGTTTTTACTTTGAATTGGAGCACCCCATGGATGGATGTAAGTTGTTACCGGTGTCTCGCTGATTAGACCCATATCCAGACGTCTCTTGGCCATTCTCTCTCACTTGGAAAATATTTAACCACGGGGCGACATTTTATTCCTTGCGGGGGGAGGGAATGTGTGTGTGTGTGTGTGTGTGTGTGTGTTCCCCTCCTCCAAAAAACATATGTTTTACCAATATGTCTGCCGTCATGAACAGTCACTGTGACGCCGCGAGGTCGTGGGGAGGTGAGGGACCAGAGAATGTGTGTGTGTATGTGTTTATGGGTGTGTGTGTGTGTGTGTGTGTGTGTCCCTCAGCCACCACATGTTTTTGTCACTATCTCATAGGAGCAGAGACCAAGGAGGATTAAAAATATAAATGTTTGTTTTTAGATGCTTTAATTAATCTCATGTTATTTGTAAGTTACATTCAATACTAAATATACAGGATTAACCACACAGGAAGTGGTTAGGAGGCTGGACATATTGAAACAACGGCATATTATTTTTCTAATTTAATTTTGTAAACCGGAATCGGGACATCCACCGGAAACGGTTTAATTAGTTTAATTACTTTTTTATTAATTTTTTGATAAATGTATGATTAATATTTTTGGGGGCGGGGCTTAGGGTAAAAAGGGGGCGTGGCGACCTGTCACATTTATGAATACTAATGAGACGAGTGCCGCATGTGTATAACTACTCGAAGGCCCCAGTAGCCGCTATGGCAGGCATCATCAAGGTGGAGGGCCGCTCGGACACAGCGTGTGCGGGGGTGCCCCCCCCTTGATAAGAGCCTGGCGGCCCATCTGCTTCCGCGGGCGGCTGGTTGGGCGGAGGGTAAGCCACCCCTGCCCCCGCTGCCCCGGGACCGAGACACTCTGGAATATCTGGACAAGATGTTCAAGCTCGGTACGCAGATTCCGGCTGCAGCAAATAATCTCGGCGTGTTGGGCGTCTCCCTGATCACCCCTCAGGCAGCCGCCCCCGCCCTCCTGTCACAAGATGGGAGTGATTATCCGGACCGCGCTATAGGTCAGATGAATAATCTGATTCATGGCGTGGCCGCTGCAGCAGCGCGGGTGATTCCCTTGGCCACAGTGGCGTCTCGTCACGTGTGGTTGGGACTCACTGCCCTATCTAGAAAAGACAGAGAAGATCTCCTCGGAGCCCCCGTATCCACAGAGGGGCTCTTTGGGTTAATCTCCTCTGTCACTCAGCGCTTCAGCCGGCTGGAGGAGGAAAGGGTCCAGCTTAGCAGGATGCTACCGCTGGCCCCGCCTCCGGCCCCGCTACGCGCTCCTCCGCGCGTTTCCATGCAGGCGAGGGAGCGCAGTGCGACAGTGAAGCAGAGGGAGAGGCACCGGCACAGGGGTCCCGTAGCTGCGGCGCCTTCCACCTCTACGGCCTATCACGTGGTACCGGCATATCGGCAGCCACGGGGAAGGGCTGCCCGACCTCGGCAGGCTCATCAGCAGCAGAGAGCGACCGGGTGGGGTGCGCCGTCTGCCCAAAGCTGACTGGGGGGGGGAGGTAGCGTCTCGGCGGGGGGAGGAAATCTCTTCGCCCGGGACGCGAGGGTGAATCCCGCCTCCTCCCTTTTCGAAGCACAGATTCCTTTGAAAAAGAAAAAGTTGATCTGTATCCAAGTCTAAGTGCCCTTTGTTTCCACAATGCTACACTTACACATGATGTCTGTACAGATTCCCCACTCGCCGCCCCAGCCATAGCTTGGGGTTAAGACTCCAATGAATGCAGGTTACCAGAGTTGCATTATGGCAGCGCCCGCACTCACAGAAGAGCGCGTGGCGGTGCGTTCAGGGACCTTAGTAGACCGCACTACTCCTATGAGGACTCCAATTAATGATGTTCACCGTAGGGGTGAAAACAGCATTTTGAGGGAGTGCGCGCTCACACATGAGCGTGCAGCGGTGCGTTCAGGGTCCTCAGTAAATAATCGGCCCTTTCTGTGTCGACCCTCCATGGGCGAATCTTCCCTTCACGGGGAGTTTTGCGGCGGGACGGGTCGCCAGAGAGTACCACAGCTTTATAGCTGCGGCCCCACAGCTGAGGGCATGCCCATTAACACAGTGTTATGGGGAATGGAAACTCAGCTGTGTACTATCAAGGTGGATGGACAGGACGCTGAAACGGGGCTATTCACTCCAGTTCTGCAGCGTCCCACCCCCTTTTATGGGCCTGCGAGAGGTGAAGCTCTCCTCTCGAGAGGGGATGAGTTTCCTATCAGCAGAGATTCAGGCTCTGGTGCAGAAACAGGCTGTGTCTGTTGTGCACCCTCAGCGCAGGGAAGAGGGTCTTTATTCCATATACTTCCTGGTTCTCAGGAAGACAGGGGAATTCAGACCTATTCTAGATCTCCGCGGCCTGAATCGCCACATTTCCCGCAGGAAATTCTGCATGCTAACTATGAAACAGTTACTGGGGCTGGTGCAGCCAGGCGATTGGTTCACCACCATCGACCTGAAAGACGCGTACTTTCATGTAGAAATTGCTCCAAAGCACAGAAAGTATCTGCGTTTTGCCTTCCAGGGAATAGCCTACGAGTACAACAGACTGCCGTTTGGTTATTCCCTATCCCCACGCACGTTCAGCAAATGTGTGGCCACAGCGCTTCAACCGCTGCGCGCACATGGCATGAGAGTTTTCTTTTACATAGACGACCTCATGGTCATGGCTGGGTCACGGGAACAGGCAATGTTTTGCACAGCACAATTGATCACACACCTAACCAGATTAGGCTTTGCGATCAATTGGAAAAAGAGCACCCCCATACCTCACCAACGGGCGTTGTATTTGGGTGTGGTGCTCGATGCAGGCACGTTGCGCGCCACCCTGTCAGAGACCAGACATGCGTCCCTTCTTCAGGGGGTACGCAGACTGCGACAGGGGGCAACAGTGACAGCTTTTACTGTCATGCAGACGCTGGATCTCATGGCGGCTGCTCACATGAGGGTCCCGTTAGGGTTACTACATATGCGCCGCCTGCAGAGGTGGTTCTCCAGCCTGCGCTTGGATCCCAAGAGGCACAAGCGGCGGCTGGTGACCATACCCCCCTCAGTGAGGGGCAACCTCCGGTTTTGGGGGTCCCTGGATCACCTCCGGAGGGGGTCTCCACTGGGACGGGTGACCTCCTACATCACAGTGTTCACGGATGCATCCGGAACAGGATGGGGAGGGACCTGCCTGAAGAGGGCTATAGGTGGGCGCTGGGCTCTAACAGAGTCTCGACACAGCAACCTCCTAGAGCTACGGGCGGTAGTGTTAGTCCTCCGGCATTTCAGGCCCCTAATTCAAGGGGAGCATGTAATGGTCAGGAGCGACAACAGCACCACAGTGGCTTACATCAACAAGCAGGGCGGAATTCGATCCGCCGCCTTGTTGACCACAGCGGAGAGGCTGTGGTTATGGGCTTCAGAGGTGGTGTTAGCCCTGAGAGCCCTCCATCCGGGACTGGAGAACAGAGGGGCCGACCTCATGTCGAGGGGCGGCCCCCTGCCAGGCGAGTGGGTGCTTCACCCGAAGGTGGTGAAGCAGATCTGGGCCCAATTCGGGAGAGCGGAAGTGGATCTGTTCGCCAGCCGGCGAAACAGCCACTGTGCCCTGTGATTCTCCATGGCCCTGAGCGACGACCCGCCCTTGGGGGTGGACGCGTTTGCACACGAGCCATGGCCAAGGAAGCTGCTCTACGCCTTTCCACCGCTGCGTCTCATTCTCCCCCTCCTGAGGAGAGTGAGGCGAGAACGTCTCTCAGTCATCCTAGTGGCTCCGGATCGCGTTGGGGCTCCGTGGTACTCAGAGATGACACAGATGAAGGTGGGCCAGCCCTGGGCGGTTCCCCAGTTCTGGGGGGCGATGTCTCAAGAGGCAGGTGCAATCGGGGCGTTACCCACTCTCGGCTGTCCTCTCCAGGTTTGGCTCCTGAGAGGGACAGGCTGAGACAGGGTGGATTGTCTGATAGGGTTATTCAGTCTATCCAGGCAGCTAGAGCTGGATCCACCACAGCCTGTTACAGGCCGAGGTGGCTAGGATTCCAGCGATGGTGTGAGGAGCGGGGAATAGAGCCCCTATCTTGTGAGTTAGGCTCTATTTTATCCTTCTTACAGTTACTGGTGGACAGAGGGCTTGCTCATTCAACAGTGAAGGTGTATGCAGCAGCCATCTCGTCCTGCCATGACGGATTTGGCGGCAGGTCAGCCTTTAGTCAGCCACTGATGTCGCGGTTTTTAAAGGGGGTCAGGAGGCTGCGCCTAGCAGTGCACGCCTCCACCCCACAGTGGGACCTGCCTCTAGTGCTCGGGGCTCTGGCCTCGGGGCCGTTTGAGCCTCTGGAGCTCTCCTCTCTGAAAACACTGTCGTGGAAGACAGCTTTGCTTCTTGCCTTAACGTCAGCCAAAAGGGTGTCCGAGTGAACTGCTCTGTCGGTACACCCGAGCTGTTTACTGATTCGGGGTGACCGGAGCGGCGCGACACTCAGACCGAACCCCTCCTTTGTGCCCAAAAACCTAAGGAGTGCGTTCAGGTCGAGGGCTATTCAGTTAGGGGGGTTTAGTCTTCCCCCCCATGGGGGGGCCAGGGAGGCTAGACTGCACCTCCTCTGCCCGGTGCGTGCGCTAGCATGTTATGTGGAGCGCACGGCTGCCCTTAGACGCACTGAACAACGACTCCAACAACCCCGGAGTCGTCGAGGAGAGACGGAGTGGCTCCACGCTTCGGGCTTGGCCAGCTTCCACCGGGCGTGTGTTTCTGTGCGGAGGAGGATTTTACCACGGCTGGGGTCTGCTTTCCACCTGTCCTGGTTCTCCTGTTGCAGAGGCCTGCTCCCACCTGTCGTGTGCTGCGGTGTCGTGTGCTGCTTGCTGAGGAGACCTTTCACCCCGGGGATACCACGGAGGGACCAGAGCGCTTCCACGCTGCTGCTTTCGCCTGTCCTTTGCTGCTGTGCTGATTTGTCCCAGGAACATCGCGGAAACTGTGTGCTGGTCTGGGGAAATGGCCCATATTGGGATTCTGCCCTGCCTGTTAACTGTTTTGGACTATGAGAAGATCTCTAGTCATTCTGAGAAGTCTACTGGATTCAGGTCTGTTCTGCCACCCGCAGTGGGCATCCCCTGCAAAGGTTCGGATATGTTACACAAACAATTACCGGTTGCCTTGTTACAGACAATCTGCTCGACAAAATATGTTTGTCTTTTTTGTTTTCCTGCGATGATGGTTCTTCAGGACTGCTTCTTAAGCTCAAATCACACTCGCATATTTATAGGCAATGACGCATGATGTGTGCACAAGCAAACATTCTCCTACGTAGGTTTGGTGCATGTACAGATGGAGTGAAGATGTGATCTTGTTCAGAGCATATTGCACACCGCTCTATACGGCACATCTGTGGTCAAACTACAGAAAAGCAAGTTTACGGAAACTGCAAGTAGCTTATAATGATGCCATGAGAATATTGCTGAAGAGACCTGGATGGTCTAGTGCAAGTGAAATGTTTGTGGCTGAAGGAGTCAATACTCTACAAGCTGTTTTAAGAAATCTTATGTATAAATGTATTTGCCGGCTTAATGACTCTGATAATGAAATCCTCTTGGCCTTATCGAACATAAGGTATAGTACTACACGCTACCAATCGCAGCTGTGGAGTCATTGGTATAGTTGTCTCTTTGAAGGACACTGATTTAAATTATTCTTAAACTATGAATTCTTTTTACGCTGTGCATGTAATTTATTATATGTAATGCCTTGTCTTTTATCTATGTAATGTCTTGTCTTTTATCTGGAACCTGACTCTGTAATAACATTTTCATTCATTCATTCATTCTCGCAGACTTTTCCGGTGATGCTAAAGTAGATGACAATGTATGTGTGTCGATTAAGAGGAAAAGATGCCAGGTTTTTTTTGTTGCTATTACTGTCAGGAAATGTACAACCTAATCCTGGTCCGCCCAGTAGTAGTAGTCAGATCGCTACTCCTGCTGATTTTAAAGCTAGGTCTGGGTTGGGTTTCATCCATTTGAATTTGAATATTGAAACTAGATTTTGTCCATATTTGGGCGAGCTCGACTGACGCTGACGTCATTGTTTTATCAGAAACATGGCTAAACAAATCTATTTTGGCCTCTGACATTGCCTTAAATGGTTATAATGTGTATCGTACCGACCGGTCTAATAAAAGTGGTTGCGTTGCCATTTATGTTAAGAATAAGTTCAGTGTATCCACATTAGTTTCCAAATCTATCAGTAAGCAATTTGAATTGTTAGCCTTAAATATAGAAGTGGCAAAGGGGCAACAGGTCATGGTGGTGGGCTGTTACAGACCCCCCTCAGCTGGCAAGGACTCCTTGTCTTTGCTAGCAAATCTTTTATCGCAACTAGACTGCAGGGAAATAGTGCAACTTGGACATTTGAACTGGTTAACTGCAGTATCAGAGGATTTTAAAAACCTTTGTATCTCTTTCAAATGTTACTCAGATTGTGGACAGTCCTACACGCCCTAACATTAAGTCCCCTAATAAATCCTCCCTAATTGATCTCATTCTAACTAATGTTCCCTATAAATACTCGTATTTAGTATTTGCGAATGATAATAATAATAATAATAATAATAATAATAATAATAATAATAATAATAATAATAATAATAATAATAATAATAATAATAATGCATTTTATTTATATAGGGCTTTTCACAACTCAAAGATGCTTTACAGTATGAGGGAGGGTAGACAAACAAGTAAGTAAAAAATGAAAAAGCAGTCAAGAGGAAGTTGATTGAGAGGGGGGGGGCTTATGGGTAGACAGAGTTGAAAAGATGTGTTTTGAGGCGGGACTGAAAGACTGTGAGGGACTCATAGTCACAGAGATCTTGTGGGAGGGAATTCCAGAGCCTAGGAGCTGCCACTGAGAAGGCTCTGTCCCCAAAGCTGCAGAGTGTGGATGTGGGAATGGATAGGAGTCCGGCTGCGGTGGATCTGAGGGACCGAGGGGGTTGATAAGGAGTGAGAAGGTTTGTGAGATAAGGGGGGGCCAGATGGTGGAGTGCTTTGTAAGTGAGGACCAGAACTTTGTAGTTGATGCGATGTGAGACAGGAAGCCAGTGGAGGTCTTTGAGGACTGGGGTGATGTGATGCCATGATTTGGTATGCGTGAGGAGAAGTGCAGCTGCATTTTGAACCTGTTGGAGTCTGTTGAGGGATGTAGTGCTGATGCCGTAAAGAAGTGAGTTGCAATAGTCAAGGCGGGAGGAAATGAAGGCATGGATTAGTCATTCGGCTGCGGGGCGGGTGAGAGAGGGTAGGATTTTTGCAATATTGCGGATGTGGAAAAATGAGTTTGAGACTGTTTGGTGGATGTGAGGTTCGAGGGAGAGGATGGGGTCAAAGAATGATGTGAGTGTCCACTGTGCTGTAGTCACAATTAGGGACACTAATGTCCAAAAAGTTGATGAAAAATCGATCTGTGTGCTGATATAGAAACTACATGGTCTTAATTGTATCTTGGTTTTATGGAGATCATTGATAGACATGCCCCCCTGCGTACATTTAGAGTAAAGGGATGAGACAATCCTTGGTTTTCTGCTGAACTGCCTAGTCTCCTTCATGAAGCAAGGCCTGGGCAAAGGCTAGGCAATCAGGCTCAGAGGTAGAATGGCTGCGTGTTAGGCAGCTAAGAAATAGCTTCACTTCACATGTCAAAAGTGCTAAGTCGAAGTATTATCTGTCAGTTACCACAGAAAACCGAAATAATCCTAGGACATTTTGGAAAGCCATAAAATTGATATCCACCGGTGAGATTCGTAATGAGTTACCTCCGTGCCTTACCACAGCATTTGGCTCTATATCGGACAGAGCCACTATGTTAAATTGCTTTAATAAGCATTTTGTGTCCTGTGGCTCTCTGTTTGATTCTGTTTCTAACTCTGCTTCTGTGAACACCCCAATCCGTGACTCTGAACAATGTGGTCTGGAAAACCCTTTCAGTTTTACCCCTTTTACTGTTGATGTTGTTCGTGAAGCTTTAACCAAGCTAGATCCTAAGAAACCGGCTGGTCCGGACAACTTAGAACCTTTCTTTTTAAAGATAGCTGCAGATTGTATTGCTCCTCCTCTCACTACTCGTTTTAACTTCTCCCTCAGCACAAATGCAATTCCAAAAATATGGAAGTCAGCTTATGTCTTGCCTTTACTAAAAGGAGGGGAGGCAACTATTTTAACCTGTTAATCCCCGAGCCTGTTTTTCAGGTTTCAGGCTCGAAAATGACATTCCCAGAACAAATTACTATAACTTCACTTCTAAAATGATTTCTATGACTAATTGTTGTTATCAAAGCAAGGTTACATATGTGAGTTGGATGTAGAAGTGTCAGAATCAATATAGATGTTTTCTGTGTCAGAGTAAATTCAGATGGAACATAGCAAAAAAATGTAAATTCCTGTCTCCGCCTAAAGAAAACCCATTACTCATAGTGAAGAAGTAATATATAAAAAAGATAATATTGGCCAATAAATGAATAAGATTACACCAAATAAATAAGTAAACACACATATATATATATATATATATATATATATGTGTGTATATATATATATATATATATATATATATATATATATATTCATTCACTGGCCATTCATTTAGAAAATGTAACTCCAAAAAGACAAGTAACACTATTTAGCATTTTGCCTAATCATTCCTGTAGCTTCTTGGCTAAGCCAGCACTGTGATGCAGTTCCACCTAACACATAAGTAATATATAAAAACAGAGAGATTACATACCTTTCCCATGGTGGAAGTTCAACATCCGAGTCACTACTGTCCGGATCCAGGTCTGGCTGGAGGAGATCTTCATCATCTGACGAAGAGTCATCTGGTATGATCATAGCTATCGTCAGCTAGCATCTCTAGCACCTGCTCTGTGGTGAAGCTCTCCCTTCTGGCTTCTGGAGGTTTAAGTAAACAGCACGTGAGACAGCATAAACTCGGGACTGCGAAACTTTATACTTACTCTGCTGCCATGAATGTAATGCTAGATTATCAGGAACAATTCTAAAGTGACTAAGAGACATTGGATTAACCTTAAACAGCGTTTTTATTCCCTTGAACAAGAGCTTTGATCACAAAACAGCAATGGTAAGACATAATTATTGTTATGGTTTTGAAAACTGTTGTTTTTTTTCTTCTCTGTTCTGGCTGCTAGCTCAGTGAGTTTGTGTCCTACAGTGATGATACTTATAAAAAAAATAATCTGTGGAGTATCAAATTTCAGATGATATGTAGTTTGTGCAGAAATGTTTAAGTTTTAAAGATCGTTTTTGCTAGTTAGCACTGGAAGTAGCATCTGCCCGTTTTAGCTAAGGGCTAATGCTAACGCTTCTTGTGAGACTTGTGTTTTGTTTCTGTAAAAATGGTTCGTATTGTCAGTTAGCTGAGATTCTTCTCGTTAATCTGGTATAACACATTAATAGGTTTTTAAATATTAAGATGCCCTGAGACACAGTGTTGTGAAAAAACAGGGTCCCCGTCGGCGGGGACCTTCGGGCTTAACAGGTTAAATAACTATAGGCCAATCTCTAAATTGTCAGTTCTGGCAAAGGTGCTCGAACGCAGAGTGAGTGAACAAGTAAAGGACTTTTTATGTGAAAATAATATCCTGTCTAAACATCAGTCAGGCTTCAGAAAGCAACATAGCACCATCACTGCCACAATGAAAGTGGTGAATGACATTACGAGTATTTTAGATAGTAAGCAGAGTTGTGCAGCTCTATTGATTGACCTTTCCAAAGCGTTAGATACCGTCAATCATTGCATCTTAAAGCAGAGGCTACTCAGTATTGGCATATCCAGCCATATAGTGGGGTGGTTTGTGAATTACCTCTCTGAACGGTCCCAATGTGTTCACTTTAATGCGAACGATACTGTGATGTAGTGTGCAGGTCCCTCCATTAAGGAGGCTGGTGTTAAATTACAGGCTGTTTTTAACATTATTCAGACTCAGCTCTCTGAGCTTAAGCTTCTTTTAAATGTTGATAAAACCAAGGTAATGCTATTTTCAAAAGCTAAAAAGACACCAGAGCCTGTTTTAGATATTGTTACTTTGCAAGTACAAGTACTTGAAGTGGTTACCTGTTATAAATACCTTGGTATCTGTATTGATGATTGTCTCTCTTTTAAACTTCATGTCAATAACCTGCTTAAAAAGCTGAGGGTTAGGCTAGGTTTCTTTTTCAGAAACAAGTCCTGTTTTCTCGCTTGAGGCCAGGAAAAGGCTAGTCACTGTGACCTTTTTACCTGTGCTGGACTATGGTGATTTGTTGTATATGAATGCACCTGCCCATTGCCTTAACAAGTTAGATGCCGCCTATCACAGCGTACTGAGATTTGTCACAAATTGTAAAGCACTTACACATCACTGTACCCTGTATGCCAAGGTTAGGTTTGCCATCACTTACTGTAAAGAGGTTCAGTCATTGGTACACGTTTATTTATAAAGCCATGTTGGATAAACTCCCGTATTATATCTGCTCTCTGATAACACAGAGAGTTGCAAGCAGCTATTGTCTGAGATCGCATGATGTAGTATTGTTAGATGTGCCAAGAGCAAGGACTGTCTTAGGTAAGACAGCTTTATGTGCGCAGCTCCACTTGCTTGGAACAATCTTCAGCAAGAATTGAAACTGAGCAATCTCATTCCTCTGCATGTTTTTAAAGCTAGGCTAAATGAAATGCTGGTTGATACTATGGGCACTTGTAAATGTCTATAACTATGTAAATGTGTCCAGTAAATATAATGTATGATGTCCTTTATTGTTTTATGTTTCATGTGGAACCTATATGCTGCAGGTCTCCCTTGAAAAAGAGATCTATGATCTCAATGGGACCAATCTGATTAAATAAAGGTTTGAAATGAAATGAAAATTGCTTTGAGAAAAAAGATTATTAATGTACCCCTTTTAGAAGTGAAGTTATGGTCATTTGTTCTGGGAATGTCATTTTCGAGCCTGAGACCTGGAAAACAGGCTCGGGGCTACTCTTAAAACCCTTAAAATCCCAACCCATGTGTGTCATTAACCACATCACAAAGAAAACACCTACATCTAACACTATTACATTACATGTTACTTGTTAGATGCTTTTGTCCAAAGCGACTTACTGTGTACTTAATACTGTGGACAATTCCCACAGGAGCAATTTTGGGTGAAATGTCTTGCCCTATGGTTTCCACCCAAAACATGAAGATGAAAACCTAGTCCTCGCCCAAGACGGAGGGTCCTTACCAAGTCCTCCTGTTTACACCGACTGCAGTTCAAGGGGCGACGATACACCTGACGTGAGGCTGTTGAGACCTGAAAACAGAAACTTGATTCTGCTGTGGTGAAGTCTGGCTACAAAGGGAGGTGTTCGATAGGATCGCTTGTCTCAAACCAGTGAAGAAGTCAACAAGAACCCAGCAGAACTAGAGAGTGACTGTTAGCGGGAGAACAGTTACAGGGCGACAGAGACTGGCACAACATTTTCCAGCCAGTACATAGATAGACCCTGTCAGAAGACCGGTGCTGTGTTTAAAGGGGAACTTCATTTATTGTTAGTAGAAGTGTAGTTTTTTAGTCAAACAATTATGTGATATATGGAGTCAGATTACATTTTTAAACACAATTTTATAATCGGTCTGAAGTATCTGTTTTAAGGCATGAGCTGCAAACTGAATAACATAACACTGATTGAGAGCTTGGATGAAGAAGTTGTAGGGTTTTTACAACAGTTTCAAGAATCAGTTTTTATTTATTTATGTTTAAGTGACTTTACTGATTTATAATGTAGTGCGTAAGGCAATATCTCATATTAAGTGAGGGGCACCAGCCCTTCATGTTCTCCTGCATGTCACCCTCTGTGAGAATAGTTCGTATTTTCCCTCTAAGTTTAGAGAAATATTATTTTGTCATGATATGTTAGTTCAGCAGTATCAACCAATCCTTTAATCCTAGAGCTATTAAGACGCATTAGCAACACCATGGGTATTGTTTTTCGCAGCAACAATGATACATACAGTAATACCATGACAAAAGCCATTATTGAACTAACAACATGTAAATTATTTTTGTGCTAATGGCAGGTTTTTAGTAAATATGCATTTATACCATCGGAAGACAATACATCACACAACATCTTTGTACGCCTTGTGGGTACACGGAGAATTTATATTTATTGAATGCAACATTATGGGTTTTACATGTCCTGTGCAGAATAGGGTAATCATTGCAATATTAATTGAGCATGTTATGCTCAAAGGAGGGAGTGTCATGATAATACTGATATATTGATTTCGGTGACGTTGTAGTTAATAATTAATAACATGTTGTCAACAATAGGTCTCATAACAACAAAAGGTATGCCAAAGCTTGGGCCTTCTCCAAGGAGGGAGTGGTCCAGTTTTAGATATTAGATGAATAGAAGTGCATGCATATGTCAGAACTCTGAGTAATATTATCCAGGTTTTGTCTACACAGGCTAGGAGAGGAAGGAGGAAATGTGACGAAGGTAACTTTAACTTCCGGACCTTGTAATATTGCACATGTGGGTTTGCACTTTATGAAACAACTTCCTTTTGCACAGTAATAATGTCACTCAGCACTTTAGTGAACAGTTTGCACTTTATCAGCGTGATTTGCACAGTACAGTTTGGCATTGCATATTTGCACATTTGTATATAAATTATACTATTTATTGATGTAGTATTTATTAAATGATTAAACTGTATTAATTGGAATGTCGTCGGGCAGATGCTGGTTGGGTCCTCGGCTCCACTTGAAAAGAGAGGGGAGTTATAGCGAGAGCGCTGAAAGTGTTTATGATTGTGTAAGATTGACAGCGGTTGAGAATAATCATTGTGTGCAAATAATATGTTTGAGCGTGTATATATTATGACGTTAAGTTGCATTAATTGTACAAGTGTTCCCCCTCCCGTCTTGTCTGTTACTGGTGATTGTGGTCACCTGGTGGCCTGTGTTGTCCCCCCCCCCACCTGTGTCTTATTGGCCTGATTAGTGTGTGTGTATTTAGGCTCTGTTTTCCCTGTCAGTGGACAAGGTAGTGTGGGTGAGATCCTTGTGGCTGCTGAAGACACTCCTGTTCGGCCAGGTGATTGGGTGAGGGTGAAAGTTCACAAAAGACAGTGGGCTGATCCCCGGTGGTCGGAACCGTGAGAAGTTGTAAAGAACTTCACACGCACTCCGGTTTAAAGGTAAAGAAAAAGGAGCAAATTGACACCACCTCACACATTGTCACCCTTCACTGGCAACTTCAAGAAAATGATTGGAAGTTAGGACTGATTTGGCAGAGCTGGAACAAAACAATAAATATAAATAAGATCAAGATAGAAACAGCTCAAAAGACGAATTGTCTTTAGATTTTTATAGATTGTACACTAAAGTTAAAACCTATTTTTTGTTTTACACCTGAACGTATACTAGGGATGTCCCGATCACCTGTTTTTGCTCCCGATCCGATTCCGATCATTTGATTTTGACAATCTGGCGATACCGATTTTTCCCGATCCGATCTTTATGCAATGCATTAAGAGAAAAAAAAGGTAACAGATCATCCAACGCGATGAATTCAGCCATCTTGGCTGTTATTGTGTTGGCCTTTTCACTGTTCTGGGGCAGTTTCTCTTTCCTTTTAAAAGTCTCTGAAAGTGTCGGTTGTTTCAGTGCCGTTACCTGAGTGGCCGCTGTGTACTCGTCGTGTTGTTGTTGGTGTTTGTTTCTCAGGTAGCGTATTAGATTGGTCGTGTTGAACGTAGCTCTGTTATTTCCACCACGCGGAACCTCTGCCTTGCAAACATTGCATCTGGCTGTTACACTGCCTTCGCTTTCAATTTTATAATACTTCCAAACTCCTGATATTTTCTCTGTCTCAACTCCCGAGTCACCAGCTGAACGTAGCCTCTCGTTAGCTTACTGCTACTATTAGACACTGCGCCCACTCTGTTGCCAGCTTTGAGAGGAATAAGCAACCAGGTCTGAAAACAAGCCCAAAAGTAGCAACACATACATGATGTTGTGTAATTTTAAACCAAATCTAAGTCCTCAGGATGACTTTAAGACGTGAAAATGGTCATTTTTGTTTTGTAATATTACATTTAAAAAAAAATAATCCCGATACCCGATTTTTTTCTCCCGATCCCCGATTTTTTGAAAATCACGTGATCGGCTCCGATCCCCGATCACGTGATCGGATCGGGACATCTCTAGTTTTGTATATGTTATTTTGGTACTCATCATTTCAATTATGTAACTGACACAACCATGGAGAAAATAGAGATTATGTCAAGAACAAAGCCAAAGCAATTGTGGGGTCCCCTAGGGATTAGAGTCAGAATAGCATTGTTGATTGTGCTCATTACACTTGGCACCTTTTTGGTTGGATGTGGAGTACAATATCAAGTAAGACATGGATCTATTAGTTCACTCATAGATAATGCTCACATCACTAACAAAACTCCAGCTGTGTTTCAGAGAGTTTCACTTATCCCCAGAGCCAAAAGATCAGCTGAGCAACAACAGGAGGAATTAGAAATACTCGTTCCCAAAGGTGAGGCGGTTATAATCAAGATGATTCACCCCCCCTATATGCAGTTCTTGTATCAAATGATGAGATGGGTTTAAGTGATCGGGATATGTAAGTGATGGGGATTTACAGATTAGGGGAATCTCCAAATACACTGGATCCATGTTTTAGTCTGTACCAGAAACACCCCCTGTTAAGACTATGGACAACCGACCGGTGACCTATCTGAGCACAATTATTGTAAAAGTTATTGCAGTAGAAACAGGCTACAAACCCATGAGGACAGCTGTGTACGTACAAACTCTATGAACAAAAGTCCCCAGCAGATTGTGGCGACATTGCACAGATATATCCAGTCACAAAAGTTACTAATGTTCTAAATAACAGTGATATTTAAAATGATGGAGAAAATATGGGGACGTTCTTTTATAGTGTGTGAAATATGTGGTGCTTGAAACATGTAGGTATTTAAATGTATAGAAGAAAATGGTTTCCTGAAAGAGTTATTTGGAGTAGCCATGTTACAGTGAGTGAAAACAATGTTTAGGGATATGGTAAAATTATTAGTAGACATCAATTGTGTTTAGGTGGCATTTAACATCTAAGACAGATAATATGATTAGGAAAATAGAGTGGAAAAGATTGGATTTATTTTACCTCGGTGTGTTAGAATTTTCTATAGGTAACGCGTCCCGAGATCTCTCTCTCTCTCCCTCTCTCTGCATGTCAGACCGCTACGACCCCATCTTCCAAGCAGACAAATTACCTCACCACAGGAGACTCGTCCATCGAACAGACAGAGAACCCGAGCTGAACCAACAACGACGAGACTGCATCCAAAACCAAAACAGCATGCTGACATAAAGAGGCACACTCTCATCGGTCCCTCAGACAGGACATGAAGTTCCAAGCTGAGCCACGAGATTTGGCACAAGAGCAGAGTGTGGGACATGAGAGCGGAATACGCCCTCCATGCAACAGCGAAGAGACTTTTTAAAGGAGGAGATGAAATGCAAAGCAGTTGAAAGAGTTACAGCGGAAGGATTCAAGAGCGGATGGACTGAGGAGAAGACAGGACGGAGGAGAAGACAGGACGGAGGAGTTGGCACGGTCTAGCAGAACGTGAGGGGGTCGTGGTTTGACAACCGAGAAAAGGAAAAGGGGAGTGAGTTTACACATAAACACACTTATTCACAAACAAGAAAAAGGACCACATTTAAAGAACTTGAATTGACTCGAAAATACGTAAAGAAAAAATATGTATTAGCCATAAATGAATCAATTGGTAAATTAAAATAGTAATAAAGAAGAAAGTAAAATGAGAAAATCATCCTAAAACACACTGTGGGAGAAAAGGGTAGACATGATGGAAATATTCACCATACTTTAAGCAGTGGGTGTTTTGGATTTAGGAGTACAGAGTAGAACATATTCTTCAATCTTTTCATCATGTAAACAAATTATTCTTTAAGAGATTCTTATTCATTTGCGAATTTGGTAGAGATTTAATTTGTTACAATATTGATCTACAGTATAAAGGGAAAGTTTTAACAGACCACTCGAAGATCAGACAAAGCCAAAGATAGTATTACAATCTATATTGATTTAATTGTAGCATAGTTATTACCACAGGAGAACTGATAAGGTGGAAATAACATTTGTTTGTCGTCCAAGATGTAGAGTTTTAAAAAGACACTGTGCAAAGAGCGATTGCAAATTTTAATTTTGAAAAAAAACAATATAATTGGGAGTAATACATGTGGGGCCTTGGATCACTCATTGTAATTGTGCATATTTTTGACAACTAATATTGTTCCGGGAGAAGGGGTCACTCAACCCACCCTGCAGATGTTTTAAATCTTACTTGCTGCTTCACAGGGAGCGCACGGCACCAGATTATGAGTTTTAAGGCGAGACATGGCAGGCAAAAACATCGTTTTTCATGCACTGGTCAATTTTGAGATGTTGTGCTATTTTAATTCCATAACATGTTTTCTTTCAGGCTTTTGGAAGGAAAACGTACAAAATACACAGTTAAGTGTTTATTTTACTATAGTTTGTCTATTTGTGTTACGACACTGGTCGTTATGTGTATTGTGTGTAGAGATTTGTCTTCCTCCTCCTGTGTCTGTGTGGCTGGGTATGAGTGAACAGGTGGTGCCCGGTAGCTGATTGGCTGCCGTCGAGAGGCTGATTGGTCCACCTGGGGAGACAGGAGGATATTTAGCTGCAGCCGTGCAGTTCCTCGGCCGCTCTCTCTGACTCAGCTTCTCCTGCTCCCAACTGTTGCGTATTTGTATCCGTCCTTTTGTACTTCTGTCCTTGTATATTTTGTAAACCTTGGAATGATAGACATAACTTGTCCTTGTTGGACACGTCTTAAGTCTACATGAAAGTGCGAAACCCTTTTTCTTTTGGTTGGTTTTAGTTTTCTCCTGTTTTTACGTCAGTGTAGGTAAGAGTCCTGTATGTTTATTTTCTTATTTGTTAGGCAAGATTTTTGTGTTCAGAGATTTGTTTGTTTTGTGGGTTGTTGCACTTATTTGTTAAAAAGAAAACTTTGGTAATTACATTTACCAAACGGCATTCACTGTCTCATTGTCTATGTTCTTGGGAGTGGGAAAAGAGCAGAAAGTGCACATTTTATGCTGCCCCTAGATCTGGGCGTAACATAATTGGGGCTCGTCCGTCCGGTCCTTCTGTTCTTTTCGGCGTGTCGGGTAAGCAATTGCAAATTTTTATGATGTGTTTGTGCCTACAAAAACCAAAAAAACAAGAGTTAAAAGATCTCTTGTGTAGAAAACTAGTCGAGAAGGGTGTATTTGAGGAAAAACATGAAGTGGTTAATCTCGCAGTTTTGTCCTCCCCACTCCAAGGCCTGCCTTCGCAAGCTGGGATGTCTGCAGATGAGCTACAGCTGACTCTGCGCATCAGAGAGGTAGAGCTGAGACACAAGGGGTTGGAGGTGGAAGCCATGCACCTACTGTAAGGGTAAAAGTTCTGGAGGTAGAGCGGGGAGCCGCTCTACCATCCAGTCCATCAATTACCCATAGACCACACACAAATCCCCATGACAGTTTTGATTTGAGTAGGCACATAACATCAGTCCTTATGAGTCCGTTTGTCCTTAAAGGGTCCTTATGAGTTCATTAAAGAGTTCTTATGAGTCCGTTAGTTGTTTGATTTTTAGTTGGGGGGGTTGTTACGTCCCTGGTCGTTATGACCCTGGTCGTTATGTGTATTGTGTGTAGAGATTTTTGTGTTCAGAGATTTGTTTGTTTTTGTGGGTTGTTGCACTTATTTGTTACAAATAAAACTTTGGTAATTACATTTAGGCTACCAAACGGCATTCACTGTCTCATTGTCTATGTTCTTGGGAGAGGGAAAAGAGGAGAGAGTGCACATTTCATGCTGCGCTTAGGTTCCCCTAGATCTGGGCGTAACAATTTGCGTCTGTAGATTTCTCCTAAATTCACCAAAAGTTAGCATTCTAACGTAACATAAAGTACCGCGACTGCTGTGTGCACCATGTCAAAAGAGATATTGTTGGAAAGCTCCGTTTCTCTTGCACAATCTCTTCGGATCCAAATATGGTCATTTCCTTTGTATCAGCAACCAATCGTGAAAGCACAAAGGGGTCTTAAACCAAGAAACAAAATCTCATTGGCTGGTGTCAATTTCTGACAACGTGATTCGTTCAGATGCGTCACGTGGTGTGCTAAAACACTTCCTGGTTAGCTTTCCGCTAGAAATTGAAATGGCAAAAGAACGGCGAAAAAAACGTTCACAGAGAAGACTACAACAATTGTCACTTGCACGAAGCAAGGTTATACAAAAAACAAATTACCACGAACATGAAATACCTTCACGGAGTGTGTCGAGGCGCGAGCTGTCATCCAAAGAACAGGAGGGTTTAGCTAGCGCCTCACTGCAATCTTTAAAGGTCGTTTTCTCAAAATGAGTTTTTTCTCCTACTCTGAGTTCGACATTTCAACTTCAGTAGCACGTAGATACACCAAACCTTCCAGTTATATTCCTATCAATATTATGAAGGCTTTTACAGAAGGGTTTGTTCATATATCATTCATAGCCTGAATTATATAACATTTTATACCTAAAAACATGGCCAAAAATGATATTTTAGGGCTGTTGACAGTATTTTCTGATTTATGGAGTGATACAAAGAGATATCCAAAATCCCTTCAGTAAAAGCCTTAGATACTAATATGACTACAAAATGAAACAAGAATTTTGAACCTGGCTTTATCCAAAGTTGAGATTTCGGTTCCTGAAATGTGTTAAAAGATGTGTATATTTCATGAGATAATGACTCATTTGCATATTTAAACATGCTATTTCAGAAAACTTGTAATACAAAAAACAATTGCCTTATTGTAAGTAATTAACTGGAGACATTTCTAGTTGATATCTTTAAGTTAAAAAAATTACCCTATTCGGATGTCTCGCCTTAAAAAACAAGTGCCACCACCTCCTAATGGTCATCCATTTAAATCAGTGATGACCTGACATTTAGAGACGTTATTTAAAAGGAGAAACATATCTGCTATGAGTGAAAATTCCTAAATTGAGCTACAAACCATTAATGAAATGACTTCTGTTTTTAAAGCCTTGGTAAAGGAGGTAGTAATTGTTCCATGTTCGGACACCCAAGGTTCCACACACTGTTAAAGGAATTAGCATAGTTCTTTATGTAGACCAGAATAGAAGATACATTAGTATAATGAGTTAGTGATATTCCACTGGTTTTCACACCATTTCAGGGACTTTATCACTGCATTAGAACCAGTGTTGTGCTAGTTACTGAAAACCAGTAACTAGTTACCATTACTAGTTACTTCATTTCAAAAGTAACTCAGTTACTTTACTGATTACTTACACCAAAAAGTAATGCGTTACTGTGAAAAGTAACGTTTTAGTTACTTAAAAAAAGGGCTCCCATTATATGAATGCCCTTATAGCCTTCATCTCAGTACCGTTATTGCATTGGAGAATAATACAATCTGTTGATCAACTTGACATGCATTATATGCAATCTGGATAGCATCGATATTAACTGGCTTTACATTTTTGTATATTCTTTCTCCAGGTAGTTGGAAAAAGTGTTCCGTCCCATATGCCGTGTGCCGCCCGGACATGCTATCATGCTAACTAGCTCCCTGAAAGCGGGTGACTCCACTGTAGCAACAGCCTGCATGTGTTCTACAACATACCGTGCAATGGCTCTATCGACTTTCCCCTGGCTAGCAGTCCCTTGGTTAAAATCCAGCCGCTGTTGCTTAGGTGCAGGTGGAGGTGGAGTGGCGTCGGCTGAGTCTCTGTGGTCTTAGCTTCTAGCTTCGTACCAGCATGTTGTTTCTGCAGATGTTTTAAGAGATGTGAATGACTGGTTTGGGCAGTAGATAGGCTCTTTGACCCGCCAGGACACAACTTACATTTAACTAAAACGTTCTTTTCTTTGGGCTCGACAAAAGTGAAATAGTGAGAATATCTCCAGGTGGAGAAACTAGACTTGAGCTCCGCCGCCGCCATGATAGTCTTGTGTCGTTCGCGAACAGCTTCTCTTTAGCTTTTGGCGGAAGGCGGTGACTCAAACAAACGAATCGTTTTGTGGGAGGAATCAGTTAGCGCTAGCTAGCACCAGATGCTAACCACAACGATCTCCGGTAGATACCCACCGGTGCGCGAGCTTCGCTCGCGCATACACACAAAATGGCTCGGGCCACCGCCACACAAACACAGAGACCCAGAAGTAAGCTACTTGTACTCACGACGCCTATTATGTGCAGAATCCCTCTCGCTTTTAGGTGGTTTTGATTGAGTGTCCACACGTGGACGTTTAAGGACTAAAAAATGATAATTTTTTCACTTTGCTGTTAGCAAATCATTTGGCGCTCAAGCTAACAGGAAGTCACTTAAGTGTCACAAAGTAATTTAGTCTATGGGTAGGTCAAAAATCGAATGGGTGCTGGCCATTGGCCTAATCATATCACCTGTGTTGGCTTTATGTTTTTGGTCAAACATTTGTTTGTTTCACATGCATTGATGTAATCAGTAATTTTTCTAATTTAATTTAATAAAAATAATAACAATAACATGCCCCTGTGTGTGACCATTAGAGAGTTTACACAGGGCAGTGAATGTGACATGCGTTCTTTAGGAAGCTGGTGCCACTATCTGTCTCAGTGAACACAGAGAATAAAATCACAAGTGTGCATCACACACAGGGCCGTCCCTGGCCAACTTGGGGCCCCAAGCGACATTGCGAGATGAGGCCCCTCTTAAATCTTCATTCGTGTGCGGAGAACTGCGCACAAGCCGAGGCCCCCTGCGCAATGTGAGGCCTCATGCAGCCTGCATGGTCGTCCTGTAGGGAGGGACGGCCCTGATCACACACCACCAGAAGTACTGACAGTAAAGGACAACTCAGTTTGGCAACACACTGATTTACTACGGAGCAGCATTTGAAAATGTAGCACACATTTTTGTAAAGGTCTTTACCGTGCACAAACTCTTCTGACGTCATCGCCCACGTTTACTCACATTGCCCAGACACTTTGCTAATGTTTACCAGTTTTACAGTCACGATAGTTTGGTGCTATGGTTAAAATGTATTTAAAATTGCATGCAAAATACAAGTAATGTTTAATAAAAGGACACATTTTGAGTTAAAAAAAAGTATTAGTATTTTCTTGTAGAATTTAAATAGACAAAGTAATATTTACAGGATCAAAAAGGTCTCAAAATGTTGATATGTTCTGCCTTAGTTTCCACACTTTGCCAATAAACTGATCATGCATGTACAATAGGATGCTGCCATCATGGCCATATCCACCATTGAGGTCCCCGAGGTCCGGACCTCGGTAATTTTTCCCGAGCTGTGTATAACAAAACTTGTGAAATAACTGCACGAGAGAGAGAGAGAGAGAGAGAGAGAGAGAGAGAGAGAGAGAGAGAGAGAGAGAGAGAGAGAGAGGAGAGAGAGAGAGAGAGAGAGAGAGAGATGAGAGAGAGAGAGAGAGAGAGAGAGAGAGAGAGAGAGAGAGAAGTCAGGGAGGAACTGCAGGTACAGTCGGACAGAAGAATGTAGGCTTAATAACCCCATCTATTTATCTATCTGTTTATCTATAACAATAGGCATAATTTTAAAACAACATACATCTATTGCAGTTATGTCATAATAACATACAATTGTATAAAACACCGTTTGCTTACATCTTTGCTCTCTTTTGAGAATCAAACAAAACAGATTTAAATAAAAAAAATAATGCAAACAAACAAGTGAAATGAACTAAATGGCTGAATTGCTTTTAATTCACTGGCAGGAGCGACAAGTGAGGAGGAGACAAGTGAGGAGGAGAGAAGTGAGGAGGAACAAACAGTTAAAAACGAGGGAGAGATTGAACAAAGAAAGAGTAGAGGACAGAGAGAAGACAGAGAGACTAAAGAAGGTGGAAGAGAGGCTGCAGGTTATGGAAAGGAGAGAGACATGGAAAGTGAATGTTGACAATGTTTTGTGATCATTCAAGCCTCTTCTGCACGTCCAGATCATTAATAGTAACAATCAACTGATTCTTATGTATTACACTTTCAAAAATAATTTATGCTGACATTGTCAGCCCACTGACATGGTTTGAAATCAATATATTATCCAATGTGTGACCCCCCACAGGACTGAAAAAGCACCTAACTAGATCATGAAAACCCCAAAAATCTCAGGGGGGTATCCCCCGAACCCCCCTAGCATGTTTGGACCTCGGTATTTAGGAAATCCTGGACACGGCCCTGGCTGCCATAACCATTTCGCTCAGAAAACCACTGTTCCCTAGAACAGACTCAGAGCATAGCATGGCTGGAAACATGTATTCTTCTGCTATACAATGTGAGCTGACTGCCTATTGGTGCATCTATACATCTTCAAGTTGGACATCGGGGAAAAAGGAGATACAGGAAAAGTATAATTCCACAGATACTGAAACTGCTGCCGCAGTGTTGCACCTAGTGACCTCACAAGGTTAAAAGCCAAAGTAGCATGACCCTTTGTTCTCTGTATTGTCTGTTGCTTTGTTGCTTTGTTTTTGTTGTTGTTGTTAAAGTAGAAATTCAAACTTATTTTCATGTTTGAATTCACTCTGGATGTTTATTTACTGTTCCTTTTCTTTTTTTCCCTCTCTTCCTCCACCCCCTTAGTCCTCCTTCCATTTTTCCTCTCACCTCCTCCCTCCTCCCCCACCTTTGCTCAGTGATAATGAATTGCCTGTCTTGCCCCTGTGAGTCTGTTCAGAGACTTGTGAATGATAGACTACCCCCTTTCAGAATGATAGACTCCTCGGGGTCACCCTGTATCCCCAGGGGCCCATTGTGATCCCCCCACTCACAGCCTCTCTCAGTTGCACTTGACAGCCCATGGGATGGTGTGTGTGTGTGTGTGTGTGTGCGTGCGTGCGTGCGTGTGTGCGCGTGCGTGTGGTGTGTGTGCGTGTGTGTGTGTGTGCGTGTGTGCGTGTGTGTGTGTGTTTCCTCTCAGGTAGAAGAAGCAGCAGATCACTCCCTGCCCTTCAGCATGCCTCACTGCCTCTTTTATAGACTCTCTCGCAGAGTGAAAGGAGCGGGATACTTAAATCCAATGCTACCCACTCCCACTAACTTCCCTTCTCACCATCTCTTCCAGGGAAGTGAGCAGCACAGTCCCACTGAGAGACATGGAGATACTGGAAGAGAAAGAAAAGAATGAGTTACCAGTAAAAGGATAACATTTCACAAACCTGTAAATTACAGTCCATGGCATAGAAATAGAAAAAGATAAACATATTCCAAAAACAAATATGAATGGCTGCTGGTCGAGATGAAAGGCCAGAAAGTAATGTAGAACATAATGCAGATCAAACCCATCGGGGGAAATAGTTAGAGCGGTGCAGCAACGTACAGACACTTCAACAGACATGCCTATGGGAGCATTTAGAGTAAGGACACTTTGACATGCTGCCCTCTAATTTGTTATATAGTGTTGACACTTAGCCCTTTTCCACCGGAGCGGTTCCTGGGTTGGCTCCGAGCCGGTCCCTGCCTCGTGTTTCCACTGCCTCAGTGCTTTCTCTCTGCCCCCAAAACTGGTTTGCATTTGGAACAAACAATCTGCTGGTATAATATAATATGTAATGTCTATATTTTATAGATAAAAAAACACATCTATGTATTTTCAAGCTAAAGGTGATGCACAATATAAACTGTATACTGTTATCTTTTCAAATACATGTTACATTTCAAAAGCATATATTGCTATGTTTAGGACAAACAATTAAAAACTGCTTTAATTTAACAAATCCTACAATATAAAAGTGGCAGATTTGCTTGAACAGACCAGACCTACAGTAGGCTGCATACCAACACAATTAGGAGCATGCTCACATTTCACTATGTTGGTCTGAAGAGCTGAAGCATTCATACACAATGGATAAAAACGGTGTTGTTTCATTATATATCCTGTGAGAAAATTATATACATTTAGCATTGAAAATTCGACATACTATTCCTAGCCTGAGGAAGATATGAATAATCAACAGATTGGAATGGAATCTCTAACATTTCCATGTAGAATAAAGACAAACGAGTGATTATACAAATTACATTTATTGAAATTTGAACCTGAAGATGAAGTCTCAAAGAATGTTTTAAATAAAAGGACATAAAACAAAAAGGTGGATAATAATACAATCTATTAAATGTATATGTAAAGCCATTTGGTCAAATTAAATGACACTGAGCCAGTGATAACAGTAACACCAGCGTGGATGAAGCTGGTGCAGGTCTTTCTTCATGCCCCCCCTCCATGATGTCCCCTCCGTGCTGTCCCCTCAGAGGAAGTGGGGAAACGGGATAAGACTCTGGACGCCACGCTGTCTCAATGATCCACAATGTTAATATGAGAGGAAAATAAATGTTTTAGGAAATGAAAAATATGAAGTTAACAAATAAAACACAGCTCAGGGGCATCATGGACGGTAGGTTTTCCTACAAAGTTAACTCAGCCTCCATTGATTTTCATATCAAATTAGCGTGTTAATAACATAAGCTATCATGGCTTATACTTTCATATCTAAACAGAATCATGAAAGCCTGTTGGTAGAGTCAACTTATCATTTTATTTTTTAAATAAAATTTATTTTGCTTGATTCAGTTTTTTTTTCTCTTAAACTCTTAGTTTTGCTTGGTTCTGAGAAAGTGGTGCTTTGTCTTTATGAAAGAAAACTAATCCCATAAACGGTAGGCTTAACACTGGGGAACAGTATAAAAGAGGATGAGTTGTTCTTTAATTCAAGCAAGAGAGTAAAGTGTGGCAGGTAAAGCTTTGCTAATAAGGTAGTAAGGTTGGCCATAAAGGTCGGATTTATTTATTTGCAAAGTTTCTGAAGCTGCAGCTCGTAAGCATGGGTCGGCCACCATAGGCTGAGGTACTAGAGTTTAGAGAAATAGATTTAAGCATGTTGGAGCTTTATATTGGTTTATGTTATTTTATAATTAAGCATTGATTTGTCTAGCCGTTTTTCTTATAGTAAATTAATCATTATTTATCTTAATTATTTTAGTTGAAGTCATTCTTTAAAGTGGACCTATCATGCTATATTTGAAATATATATTGTAGGGCCATACCTATATAAAACATGTCCAAACAGATCATGCATTTTAGCCACGCCTCATTTCGCTCGATGTGCTCTTTTCCAGCCCTGTTTTTGCGAGGGCTGATTCTGTGACGTAGCTTTAATGCAAATGAGCTGCAGCTGACCACGCCCCCCTGCAGAAGAGGGGGCGTGGCACGGCACAAGCGTCATCTTACCATGCTTGCTGTGAATACGAGAGGACAATAACGGTCGTATCTGCTACAGTTCTCTATCAGATAGACGGTTCGGCCACACGAGGCCGACACGGAAACGCAGAAAACGATAACGGGTCCCTAGATCTGCAAACGAAACGCTCTGGGGGGGGAAAACGGCTCCGTGTTTACGCCTATACGATCATGTCCTGATAACAATGACGCAATAGCCCCGCCTCTCCCACCTCTCCTGCTCAGAGATCAGCTGCTGGGCTGTCAGAAGAGGGGGAGGAAAAGAGAGGCTCCGTTTTGTATTGTTATATTCTTATATAGAGTCATTATCAACTTGTTTTAAAGCTCAATAAATAACAAAGAAGACCTCTGACCGGCACTTTTATAATTTTGTCCGGAAGATGTAGCACTTTAACGGACATGTTGACCGGCGAAAAAAAATCTAACTGAACCTCTGCCGCACGGTCCCTCCTCGTCCCTTGGAAGAGGCGGAGCGGTGGGTGTTTTTCATCTGCTGGGGGACTACCGGAGAGCAGCAGGAGCAAACGCTTGACTCGGGGAGGGAGAAAAAGAGCCAGAGCGTCCACAGCGGAGAATAAATAGAAGGGCAACCATGGCAACCATGCACGGGAAGTCTTCTTCGCTGCTTTTGTGGCAGACTACAGCGCCACTTACAGGCCTGGCATATGTACTACAGCGTCTCCAGCGCTTTTGAGCGGTCTCGTGTGAACGGACACGTTTCTGGTGCCTGTTGCGTGTGGACAGAAGACTTTTTTGATAACGATTACGGTCCGTTTGCAGGTGGAGCGTTGCCCCTATAGGCGGAGCGTCACCGTCCACTATTCCGGACTGACGTCAGATCGGATGGAAATATGGATCAGCTCCGTTACAGTCCCGTTTTTGGGGGATTTGGGTATGGAGGAAAAGAGAGAGGGTTGTATTCTGACACTTGGTGAGTTCCCTGACACACCGGGGACACATATTCATGTATAAAAGATGTACAAAAGTGCATTTTGCATGATAGGTCCCCTTTAAGGTTTTATTTTGAAGGAGGTTTTGTGCGCTGGGTTAGTTTGGCACCCCGGTGATAACTATATATTGGACACCAGTTTTTTTATCAGGTGGAATAGCCAAGGGGAAAGGTGAAAATATTTGTGTATTATTGGAACACTACGATGAAAGGATATTCTGACCGGACAATGGAAATTATTTCCCTGCGTAAGATTCGCTTTCTAGTGCCCCAGCGGCAGTTTTAGTAAAGTTTTTCTATTGTATTCCTTTAGTTAGCTGTATGAAAGCAGGGTGCGGCTGTAATGGTGATGAAAGGAAAATAAATAACATATTTCAGACGATAAAGGGCTGATTTGGGTGTAAACGTTTTCACTTACCTTTCTTAATAAAGCAACGTATCCTTCTTTAAATGGGCAGGGTCTTATTCTAAAAGGCTGATTTACTGCGCACTTCTTCTTTCTGCAACAATCTCTTCATCACAAACCTCCCATGGCCTTTTAACCAGGAGTTAATTAGTCTTTTCACTTCCCATGAATGACTTAATTGATTAACAAGAAATGTTAATGGAATATCTGTAAACAGCCTCTCATTTGCTTTCAGTATCCTCCACTTCAACTCCTCTCTCTCGCCTCTCACATTATATCCCCCACACAAGTTTTCCAACACATTAAGCTCAGATTTCAGCTCTGAAGGAAAGGAAAGGCTTGTTTAGAATTTCCCAGGGCATTTTAATTAAAACCCAAGAAAGGCACCTGGATACTTATTGTGGCACTCTCTTTCTACCCCTCACGTTCTACGTTGGTCTTACCCCTCTTACACTCGCCATGCTCCTTCTCCTGAGCCACTTCTCCCGTCATCCTTTATTCAGAGTGGCAGAAGGAATGGCCCTATCCCTCCTTAAGGGATCCCTTGTGGCCTGACAGCTCTCACAATAAGAGCCATTAAGTACAATGAGAGAGAAAGACGGTGCTCTAATTTAAATCCCCTCCTCCTCTGCCTCTTAACATCATTATGGTATTAGTTGTGAGCAAGAGAGAAACACTGATAGAGAAGGGTGAGAAGAGAAAGAGATGGATGAATGAGGGACTTCAAAGTTGTGCAGCGGCAGCCCTTGAGAGGAATACTCAGCCTGTATGTATAGAGCTGTGAGGCTCTGTATGAAAACCTTCATCAAGCTGCAATCAAGAGGCAAACAGAGGGAAGGGGGATAAAGCCATGTGTATTCCAGGGCAGGTTGGACAGTGGAATTACTCTTTTTTTAGCTTTTACATATCAAAGAAATAAAAGCTGCACATGTGAAACTTCAGAGGTTTGATTAGGTTAAATAAGTATGCAGTCCTCGCAATTTTTTTAGGGAAAGGGTGATTATCACTATGCCCTAAATTCCCTTTTCTCTTTTTTTACGATTAGAAAAGCAACAATTATCTCAACACAAAAACATGTTAATGGATGGATAGAAAGACAGGGGTCGAGGGTTCCTTAGTAAATGATGGGAATAATAATGTGAGGAGAAAGTAGCGCTTTAGGACATATGGTGGAGTGGAGGAGGCTGGAGGGCTTTTCATGATCTTTACTCCATCACAGGGATTAGAGCAGGCCACACACACCATACACACACCACTCTCTTATTCTATTTTACACACTCGGACATGCAGGTTCGCACACAAACTCTTTCAAACACACACACACACACACACACGCACACACACACATACACACACACACAAACCAGTAATCAAACATTTATTTTTCCTATGGACACAAGATAGATACAGCCCAATAAAAAAGAAATACGTTTTCAGGAGAAGCTGTACTAAACATTTTGAATAATTAACTTTATTACACAGTTAAAAACAAAGCACAAACAGTACCACACACACTCAGATGGCCATATTATCTATAATGGCTGATGTCAAACAAAAAGGTTCAATGAGCTGTAAAACTAAAAGAATGTCTTGAAAATATTACAAAATAAATAATAAGAGAGTGTTTGCAGGGCGCATTGCCGTTGATATATATGCCAATAGCTTCTGTTATTTATTTTGGTCTCACGGCTTTCATGTCTATTGGCTTCTTAAAAACAGCGGGGATCAGCTGCTGAACAGCTGTTGTCTTTTGCCGGGCTCTGGTGATTGTCAAATGTGGGTGATGCCTTCTGATATGATATAGAATGTTTGGCGTGTGTTTCCATTAGCATACCGCACAGTTGTCTAACAACGCCGAAACACCATCCTCGTCCGATCCACCACTCGCACACTCCATCGTTATTGTAGTCCACAGGGAACCCGAAATGTTCCCACACAGCTGGTTTAAAAGAAGCAGGTGGGTTCTAGCTCCTGTGTGTGTTGTATTCGTCGTGTGACTGCATGTGCCGAACTGTGACGTCTGAACCGTGACATCCGAACCGTGACGTCCGAACCGTGACGTCCGAACCGTGACGTCCGAACCGTGACGTCCGAACTGTGACGGTTTGGGACGAATACGGATACCGTTACACCCCTATGGAGTGACGAAGTCACGCCCATCTACTTCCGGTCCATGGGACCTTATTTCGGAAAGATTATGTATTTAAGTAAATGGAGAGAGAAAACGTATCTTTCGATCCCGTTTGAATTGTGCCATGAATTACACATATGATGTTTGTCAATCTTAAAAAATCATTTCCATGTCAAAAAAGTCACAGTTTGTCGTAAAACTATTGAAATCTAGTATATATACTAGAAAGACTCCAAATCCCAGAGTCGCGTAAGTGATGTCACAATTGTTTTGCTCCACTAAGAGATAGCTAAGATCAGCGCCATATAGATATAATCTATCTATATGGCGCTGGCTAAGATAAGATAACTTTAACAAGATGCCTGTGTGCTTAGTACCAGGTTGTTATCATACCAGCAATCGGTCTTGCTCGTTCTTTCGCTTCCCGTCTGATGAAAGGACTGTTGTACTGTATATATAAGACTATGGACTACGACTTTTAGGTTGACCGTTTATTGAACACGTTGTTGCATACGCTTCCATGACAACACCACAACAACACAACTGTATCCGGTTCACACATTCCAAAACTCCCGGTGCCATCTTAAAGGCACAGTCACACCTGATGTGACACATACATAACATTTACCCCTCCCCACAAGGAACCCAATTCACTTTTAGCTATCTACTCTAGATGAACTGGGTAGACTGCCAGTCACCAGCATAGCCATGTGGATTATTCTGCCACGCAACAGACTATGCTCTGAACATTACCCCTGAGAGTCACAAGCTCACAATATAGTCTTCCAAGTATCTTGGTCTGACCAGGACACGGGCCGGATGAGCTTCAAAACGAACCACTGGCTCAACCGGCTCAGGTGGGAACCCGGCTGGAACCTGCAACTGCTCATCAGGAAAAAAAAAGTCCCGTCCTCCCGGAGCCCTGGGTCCATGATGGGGGGCGGTGCCACCTTCCGAAGCCGGCTTGCATGCCACCGTGATCCGTCGGCCAAACGAAAGGTGGCTGACCCCAGTTGAGCGGTGACCTTCATCGGCGCCGTGCAGAAGGATAGCAGCTTGTGGTCCCGGTTAGGACGGTGAATCCTGACCCAGTCCCCCATTGTGAAGGGAGGCGCTCTCACCCTCCGTCTCTTGTTGAACCGCTGCTTCATGCGACGCTGAGCCTCTGCAACTCTGGCACTCTGGCAGGGTGTGGCTGTTGGCGTGACGGCCGCCGGGGCCCGTAGCCGATCCAAAGGGAGCTGCAGCTCACGGCCCATCATCAAGAGGGCTGGGGAGCTGCCGGTAGTTGAATGCGGCGTCGCCCGGTAGTGAAGCAAGGTGCGAAGCAAGGTGCGAAGCAGCGCGGCTGAGAACGGAAGACCATCTGCCAGGTGTGCTCTGATCCCGTTCTTTAGGGTTTGGTTGAACCTTTCCACCCCCCCATTTGCTTGCTGGTGGTAGAAAGCTGTACGGATGTGTTTAATCCCCCTCTCTTCCACAAAGGTGGCGAACTCAGAGGAGACAAATTGTGGGCCGTTATCCGTAGTGATGGCGTTAGGACTGCCCCACCGAGCAAACAGAGAGGAGAGGAAGTCTGTGACCACCCGAGCCGTTACGGACCCTGTGGCGACCACCTCTGGCCATTTCGAATGGAGGTCGTAGGCCACCAGGAGGTGGTGCGGGACGCCATGCAGCTCCCCACAGATGTCCAGCTGCATGTGCTCCCAAGGCGCGTGTGGCCACTGCAAGGGCTGCAGGGGCAGTGGGAGTGGCGGGCCAGTTTTGCCACTGACCAGGCAGGCCGTGCACTCCTTCACCATTGTCTCTATATCGCGGAGCCGGGAGAGCGTGGGGTCCTCCTCCGACGCGAGCCGAAGGTCATCCAGGGAAACCGCGGCCTGAAGCGGGGCGTGGAGCATGAGTATGAGAGCATGAGCTCTGACTCTGTTGCGTCCGGGCCCTCGCTGGGCGCTGGGGTGGGGGTGGCGCGGGAGAGCAGGTCAGCCACCACATTCTCCCTGCCGGGAGTAAACACTGTGGTGAAGTCATACGGCAGGAGTCTCTCTGACCAGCGGTAGATCCTGAGCGGTTTGTGCCCCGACCCCGATTTAGCAAGCAGAGCTGTAAGAGCTTGATGGTCAGTATGCAACGTAAAATGCCGCCCATACACGTACATGTGCCATCGCTCGCACGCCCAGACGCAGGCCAGCGCCTCCCGCTCCCCCACTGAGTATTTCTGTTCAGCCGAGTTGAGGGACCGAGAGGCGAAGGCCACTGGGCGTTCTGCGCCCCCCTGGATCTGGGACAGCACCGCCCCTATTGTCGTGGACGCGTCACAGGTCAGCATCAATGCATTCGATGATGCCCGCATCCAAGAGTTTTTGCAGCTCGGCGGTGACGTCGTCGCGCAGGGCGAGAGGCAGGCGGCTTATGGGCTGAATCACAGGGTGTATCTCAGGCTTGAGGAGGGGCTGGTGGTCAAAGGCAGTGAGGCAGCCCAAACCACTGAACAGGGCAGGCCAGCGCTGATGCCACGGCGAGCCAACAGACAAGATAGCGGCCCCAGAATTGTCCACAAGGGTGAAGCCCAACTCACAAAACAAATCAAAACCCATGAGGTTGGCTCCCTGGTGAGACACTTGAAAGGTGAATGCGGGGAGAGTCTTTGTCTCGTAACGCACAGCCAAGGTGATTGTGCCCGCCATTCCAATTTTAGAGTGTCCATACCCGTACAAATCCTCGGCGTCGGCGGTGATTGTTCGGAGCGGAAAGAGACGCCGGACCGTGGAAACATTCAGGAGGGACTTGGGGGCCCCCGTATCCAGCAGCAGCGGGAGGCAGACCCCATCCAGCTCCACCATGCAGCACTTTAGCCATCGGGAGATGGCGCCCACGGAGTGGATGGTCGTCGGTGCGTGTGGCCCAGGCGTACGTGGAGGTGGGCCGTCGGCTGCAGGAACAGAGCGACAGACCCGTGCAAAATGGTTCTGTCTGCCACAGCGTTCCCACCTCTGTCCCTTGGCAGGGCAGTTCGGAGCTCGACTCTGGTGCGATGATGAGCCACAATTACCACAGGGCCGGCGTGCTGCTGTACCCTGGCGTGCTGAAAAGTTCACATCAAAGTTGTCCTCATGGAAAACCTCCCCGTGAGGCTCCATGGGTAGCGCCACCGTTTGAGTTAGTAGCATGGGTCTGTGGGGAAAAGAACCGGAGGAGGGAGCTAGCTGGGATGCTAAGGCTGCTGCTGACTCAAGCTGGAAAGCTACCTCCACTGCTCTTGTTAAAGTGAGCTTGATCAGCTTCAGCCAGCTGATCCCGTATTAGTTCATCCTCCAGCGCCCCGAATTTACAGAGGCTGGCTAGTCCCCTCAGATCAGCCACGTAATGGTGGACGGACTCACCCGCCTGTTGCCGGCGTTGCCGAAAAACAATCCGCCGGAGCATAACATTTTGTGGGGCAGCAAAGTGTCCGAGCAGTGTAACACAGTCTGCATATTTCGGAGCGAGTCCGAGAGTCCGAAAAATCCGCTGTCCCTCGCTGCCCAGTGAGTGTATCAGCAGGGCTTTCTTCCTGTCGTCGTTAGCTTCAGCTAGCCCCACGGCTACTATGAACGTTTCGAAGGACTCAAGCCAGCGAACCCACGGAATCAGCGGTTCGCCCGACAGTGCGAGGAACGGGGAGAGAGGTGAGAGTAGAGAATCCATAATCCTCATCGCCAATGTTACGACATTTAGGTTGACCGTTTATTGAACACGTTGTTGCATACGCTTCCATGACAACACCACAAAAACACAACTGTATCCGGTTCACACATCCCAAAACTCCCGGTGCCATCTTAACGGCACAGCCACACCTGATGTGACACATACATAACAAGGACCAGGAGTGGCTGGATCAAGTTAGCTACCTAGCTAGTAGCTAGCACGTTAGTTAGCATTACAGCCTTGTCATTTTTATTAGCCTTAATATGAAGTAATATTAAGTAACCCAAAATGTTAAACAGTAAGAGTAGCAGTCATATTTCGTGAACCCTTTGAAGAGTACTGTCACCGGTGTGATCATTCTATAATACACAATTTAAGCCCGGGGGAGAAATGCTAATGCTACATTAGGATCTGTGATCTTTTCTACTTCATGCTATCTGCACAAATGGTTGACATTAAACATTAAAAGACCAGGCAGTTCAGAGAGAATCAAAGGAAGGCAGGCAGGCAGCTTTGCATGACACTCTTCTGGACGTGTTTCATTGTGGTGATAGTGAGGGTAGTCAATCGTTTTGTTGACAAGACAGTAGTGACGGCCATCTTGGTGACGTGTGTTGTTCTGCGAGACCAGAGATGTAGTTCATTGTGCGTTTCACACAAACAAATGTGTTACTTCACAGTTTTACGACACTTGTTTTTTTTTACTTGCAAAATTATCTTTTAAATTGACAAACATCATATGTGTAATTCGTGGCACAATTCAAACGGGATCTCTCTCCTTTGACTTCAATACATATTTTTTTCGAAATAAGGTCCCATGGAGGTCCACCGGAAGGGGAGGGACTTTGCCACTCTATTGTGTGTGAATGAGTTCCTCATTCAATGTAGTTAAAGATGAATAAACAGGAATGACTAAACCTATAACATCACTTTTATGATAGGCAGGCAGTCAGAACAGATATAGCTTTAGTGAAAAGGAGTAAGGAAGCCATTCTTCCAACTGCGGTGTGTTCATGATCTTTGAGTGGAAACAATGTGTCGTATATATAGCAGGGTTTAAATTATGATATCTGCTTGCTCGTTTGGACCAGAAAGGTGTTTTTCCCAATCTTGAACTTATCTTTCGACAAACAGTCAATGCAGCCAAAATGCATCGCAATGTTAAAGAAAGTAAAACATAATTGGTGTTCTCGGCCTGTGAATAGGATTTGCATCCAATTGTGAAGGGTTGGTTATAATATGACAATAAACCCTTTGAATCTTGATTGTTTTTCTGTAGTTCTGCTGACTTTCCCGGTCTTTAGCCTCATTTCAGTACACATTTAGGACCTTTCAAATGAAATCACGATTTTGACTGTGTTGCTCAGTCACAGTCTTGAGCGACCGTGCAGTGATGTGAGTAATGCAGCAGCCCAGTGACAGCTGTCAGCATAAATAATCAAAGCTCACACATATATTTAAACAACCTTAGTTTCTTATTGCCAAGGCAATATCAATGCTAACACCGGAGGAAACACAGACAAATAGTTTGATACTAGCATTGACATGTTGAATTTGACTTTGACAATGACGGGAGCATAGAAGCACCTGCAGCTTAGGCAGGATTTACACATTCGCTTTGTCTCCTTCCTCAAGATAGACCCCATGAAATCAGTCTTTAACTAGGGGATCACTCGCTGTGTGTGTGTGTGTGTGTGTGTGTGTGTGTGTGTGTGTGCGTGTGCGTGCGTGCGTGTGTGCGTGTGCGTGTGTGTGACAGTAAGATAGAAGAGTGTGGCACATGTATTGGGACACCATATTGATTTGCACGGGTTGACACACTACTTATTTCTTTCTTTCGTTATTTCGATCTCTCTAACCCCCACTGCCCCCCCCCTTCGGAGTCTCAGACCTAGCCATGTATGACAGATATGGTTGATTGTGGTTAGATCAGAGCAGATCATTGAGGTGAATGGCTTCTGTGAAACCTCTCATTCAGCTCAGAGTCAAGCTTTCAATAGAGCCCTGATATGGAAGAAATGGGGATCTCCTCCTGGCTGTTCCTTTATTCTTCAGCGTGTAAGTGTGCGTGCGTGCGTGTGTGTGTGTGTGTGTGTGTGTGTGTGTGTGTGTGTGTGTGTGTGTGTGTGTGTGTGTGTGTGTTTTGCTTGGGCTGCTGACTTTAGTCCATGTGAAATTATCAAACAAAGCTGAAATAGGAAGTGGAATGAATAGCACTCACACAGGGCACCATGACCATAATCTGGTGTTTGCATTGCTGTCGTGCACAAGAATGGCTTCACACAGTTTTCAAGGATATGAAAAAAAAATGATCCTTTTCTTTATGTGCAGTTCTGAATCCATCCTTTTGAATGTGTCCTCGATGATAATGGACACGATGCTCTTCTTGTTCTTTCTATGGTGGTTTCCTGTGAGACTGTCCGCTTCCTGTTACATGAAACAGTGTTTGTTTTCTCAGAATGGATATATACATGAGTCATTTCAGCTAATTGAATATCTGTACTGTGAACATACACATTAAGGTGCGTTATCCCCCTGGAACCAACGGCTGCTATGGAAACACTTGAGCACACTAAGGAGCATCCACAACATGACTCCCTGGCCGACTGACTTATGACCTGTTGATGAATAGTGTTTCATTGTTTCAATGTACTTATCATTAGATATCTGTAATGTTTCTTATATTTATATCTTGTTCCTAATGTTGTTTGATATTTCTCAAACAGAATCGGCAGATTGAAAATCTGCAGAATCTAGCAAAAAGGTGTCTTTGCCTGCCATGTGATTAATGTGATGATTGATCAAAGAAGCATCGTAATGTCTCCTGTGAAAGTCCGATGTGTTTCGGAACACAGCTCAATATAGCAATTAGCTATAAGTTCCTTTATTGTGCATTTAATAGATAATGTTGTTTCTAAAAGTTATTTGATCTTCTGAGTTAAAATGAAAGGTAAAGAAAACAAACCAGATTACTGTATATTTACTACATTTTATTGACAATAAACTACTTCTATATTGTTGAATAAAATGCTATTAAATCATAACTTGTATTATGATGACATATATTTTAACAAGGAGAGCTAAAATTCATAACAGCTATTTTTCAGTGAAATGCTTTTTATGTTGTACATACAACTTTAACCATGTACTACTTATGTACTAAGTACCATGTACTACTACCTCATTTGACCTGAACACAATCATCCAAGGCCCACACCACCTCTCCGTTCACTCCACTTACTTTCACATATTTCTTCTTAACTTAAAAGTAAGAAGCCACCTTTCTGACCCTCAACAGAAAGCAACCCTGCTGGAGAGGTGAAGATAGACTTTGATTTATTTCTGTTTCCTAGCGCAGAGCTCCCGCCAGTCACTTTATATGAGCAGTAGCTCCCTGACTGAGTTGGATCTGACTGGATTAGCTGTTTCCTGCCCCGACACAATGGAGTCCACCAGGAAACCAGATCAAACCACACACAAGCATATACATTTGAAGAGTGTGCATATCACATGTGCATGTGTGTAGTTGTGTGTGTGCATGGAGAGAGCAAAGGGCCAGGCTAAAGGGCCGAAAGCCAACAAAGAACAAGAAGAGAGAAGCTGCAGGAAGCTGACTAGTCACTTTATCCCTCTCTCTGCCTGCAGACTTTCTTCCTTGATCCTCCCGATCAAGGAAGAAAGTTCAAGTTATTGAGTCAGGGATTATTTCCTGAGTTGGGGGGGGGTCTAAAGGACGGTTCAGGTTTGTAGAGCGCCATAGAAGCAGAGAGGTGATGATTATCAATGATTAGATGCGATTGTCTATATGGACTAAAATGATCTCGTAACTCTTGAAATGCTTACTCCAGTTGTACAGTCAAAGACAAAACACAGAGGAAACCGTTGTATGGAAAAATTAAATAAATAAATACATAAATAATTAAATAATTAAATAATACATAAATACATAAATACATACATATATATATATATATGCCTATGACATAAATAAATAAGGTTATGAAATACATTCTGAAATAAATAAGGCAATAAATATATATAAATGTACATTTAAAGGTGGGGTAGGTACGTTTGAGAAACCGGCTCGAGATACACTTTTTGTTATATTCCATGGAATGCTCTTCCGTTTTACTTTCTCGTTCGCACGAGATACCTTCTTGTGGAAACACTTTATTAACTTGTGCGCACGAGTTAATAAAGCATGTGCACGAGTGGAGCTGAGCACAAACACACACACACATCATGTGCCCCGTTGACAGCACTTCATAAAACGAGGGGGAATACTCTGGTAGTTTGATGTGTGTAGAGATGTGTGTGGTTAAACCTCTATGGGTTAAACGTAGCAGCCTCGATCTCTATTCAGCTGTTCTAATGAAGGGAAACACAGTGAAGTAACCAGTAAAAGGCCCAGCTCTTTGCAGCTGGTGCTGCTCTTCTCAGATTCTGCTGAGTTACACGTTACTGTCTCCAGTGCCCTGTACGACGAAGCCAGTTCAACAGACCCTGGATATGTTTGAGTTACCCGGCTTAACTAACCCTAACAAACGCGATGTCGCTAAGCGGTCCTACGACGCTGGTTATCAACTCAGTAAATCAACCAGGGTTTCTCTGTCTCAATAGCTCTTGTTATATCTCTCACAGGCTCCGCCCTCTACTGGACTCTATGGGTACTCTCTTACTCCGCAAGCATTCTCCCACTGAGACTTCTATAGACGTACCCGACCCTGGGCGGGTCTACCTGAATGCGCACGCATCACACCATATAAAAGGAGGCCTCGCCTCCTGACTATCATCCTTTTCCCTTCAGCAAGCGGAAGTGTTTTCACGGAACTTAGAAAGACAAAAAATGAAGAGTAATGGAGTCAGTTCTTGACCACAGGACCTACCCGAAGTGTCCAAACCTGATCGCGGGAGCGGATCCACACCCCTGCTGTTTTTTGTGTATGGGGCCTAACCACGCTGTGAGCGGTAAGGGCCCGACGCCGGCATGCTCAGCATGCCAGATGCTTCCTCGGCTCACGCGTGAGCATCGTGGGCAGCATTTCTTGTCAGCAGAGGCTCCGCAGGAGAAGGTGGAGGATTCGGATATCGACGTCGTCGAGATGGGCGAGTCAGGAGAGGAGGAAGTGCCGTTCCGATTCTCCCTTCCGTGGGGCCAGACAACCCCGATTCCGGAGGAGGAGGATGAGGACACCTCGGTGTCGGGAGGTCCGACTCTCAGGTCTGCACGTTTGGATTTCCCAGCGGTGATGACCCTGGCTCCCACCACCGCTGCCACCGAGGCCTATAAGCCGCCTGAGACAGGGGTTTTACGGCCCGGTGCATCCAGCGCAACCGACCTTCGTTTCGCCCCAGCTGCCTGATATATGGCGGTGTGTGGAGGCGACATGGCAGCAGCCATTCAAGACGAAGGCCCCAGTAGCCGCTATGGCAGGGATCATCAAGGTGGAGGGCTGCTCGGACACAGCGTGTGCGGGGGTGCCCCCCCTTGATAAGAGCCTGGCGGCCCATATGCTTCCGCGGGCGGCTGGTTGGGCGGAGGGTAAGCCACCCCTGCCCCCGCTGCCCCGGGACCGAGACACTCTGGAATATCTGGACAAGATGTTCAAGCTCGGTACGCATATGGCGGCTGCAGCAAATAATCTCGGCGTGTTGGGCGTCTCCCTGATCACCCCTCAGGCAGCCGCCCCCGCCCTCCTGTCACAAGATGGGAGCGATTATCCGGACCGCGCTATAGGTCAGATGAATAATCTGATTCATGGCGTGGCCGCTGCAGCAGGGCAGGTGATTTCCTTGGCCACAGTGGCGTCTCGTCACGTGTGGTTGGCACTCACTGCCCTATCTAGAAAAGACCGAGAAGATCTCCTCGGAGCCCCCGTGTCCACGGAGGGGCTCTTTGGGTCAATCTCCTAGCTTCAGCCGGCTGGAGGAGTAAAGGGTCCAGCTTAGCAGGATGCTACCGCTGGCCCCGCCTCCGGCCCCGCTACGCGCTCCTCCACGCGTTTCCATTCAGGCGAGGGAGCGCAGTGTGACAGTGAAGCGGAGGGAGAGGCGCCGGCACGGGGGTCCCGTAGCTGCGGCGCCCTCCACCTCTACGGCCCATCACGTGGTACCAGGATATCGGCAGCCACGGGGAAGGGCTGCCCGACCTCTGCAGGCTCATCAGCAGCAGAGAGCGGCCGGGTGGGGTGCGCCGTCTGCCCGAAGCTGACTGGCGGGGGGAGGTAGCGTCTCGGCGGGGGGAGGAAATCTCTTCGCCCGGGACGCGAGGGTGAATCCCGCCTCCTCCCTATTCGAAGCACAGATTCCTTTGAAAAAATGTAAAAATAAAGAAAAAGTTGATCTGTATCCAAGTCTAAATGTCCTTTGTTTCCACAATGCTACACTTACACATGATGTCTGTACAGATTCCCCACTCGCTGCCCCAGCCATAGCTCCTGTAAGGGAGGAGGCTAGTGGGAGTGCGCAGATGAGAGTGATGAAACGTAAACAAAGCTATCGTAATGTTATACGGGTACAGAGGCATTATGGCCGGCATATTGCTGTTGGGGAACACACTAAGCCTGGGGTTAAGACTCCAATTAATGCAGGTTACCAGAGTTGCATTATGGCAGCGCCCGCACTCACAGAAGAGCACGTGGCGGTGCGTTCAGGGACCTTAGTAGACCGCACTACTCCTATGAGGACTCCGATTAATGATGTTCACCGTAACGGTACGTCCACACAGCAGCTTTAGAAGAATCTTCCACCGCTTCCAACGCTTCTCTGCCCATTGACTTTGAATGGGGATGACGTCACTTTGCCTCGCTTTTCGCCGAACTGCATTGTGGGGTAGCGAAGCGAAGATTTCCAGGATGTCCTGGATTTCCAGGATTCCAAAGTTGAGCAATGCCAATCAAACACGTTTATGCAAATCTGACAGTAGAAGCGCTAGCCAATCAAACCGCGTGTAAGCAGGGAGAACCAGACCGCAGATCATTTCCTCATATTCCAAACGAGAAATTACGGTTCGTCTGTTTGGGGAGTTTATATATATTGCTCGCATAAAATCCCCGGGGTTTTTTTGCTTTGTATGCGGGGGCGGGAGATTCATGTGATTGGTTGTTGGTCGCATTGCTCGCAAAAAATCCCCAAGCTTTCAGACACGCCCAGCTCCAAGATTTTCAAGATTTTTGAAAAGCTGCTGTGTGGACGTACCGTATGGGTGAAAACGGCATTTTGAGGGAGCACGCGCTCACTTATGAGCGTGCGGCGGTGCGTTCAGGGTCCTCAGTAAATAATCGGCCCTTTCTGTGTCGACCCTCCATGGGCGAATCTTCCCTTCACGGGGAGTTTTGCGGCGGGACGGGTCGCCAGAGAGTACCACAGCTTTATAGCTGCGGCCCCACAGCTGAGGGCATGCCCTTTAACACAGTGTTACGGTACGTCCACACAGCAGCTTTTCAAAAATCTTGAAAATCTTGGAGCTGGGCGTGTCTGACAGCTTGGGGATTTTTTGCGAGCAATGCGACCAACAACCAATCACATGAATCTCCCGCCCCCGACATACAAAGCAAAAAACCCCGGGGATTTTATGCGAGCAATATATATATATATATAAACTCCCCAAACAGGCGAAAACCTACCAGTTTCACCCACTGTCTCTGCCACCTCCCTCCATGCCTGGTTCCTCCGATTTGTATCCCGTTAATAGTTCTGGTCGTAAAGAACCGGGTGATTTGCTACCGTAATTTCTCGTTTGGAATATGAGGAAATGAACTGCAGTCTGGTTCTCCCTGCTTACACGCGGTTTGATTGGCTAACGCTTCTACTGTCAGATTTGCATAAACGTGTTTGATTGGCTGGCGCTTCCAGCTCAGCTTCAAAAGTTGTACATTGCTTAACTTTTGAATCCTGGAGATCCTGGACATCCTGGAAATCTTCGTTTCGCTCCCCCACAATGCAGTTTGGCGAAAAGCGACCTGAATCGCCACATTTCCCGCAGGAAATTCTGCATGCTAACTATGAAACAGTTACTGGGGCTGGTGCAGCCAGGCGATTGGTTCACCACCATCGACCTGAAAGACGCGTACTTTCATGTAGAAATTGCTCCAGAGCACAGAAAGTATCTGCGTTTTGCCTTCCAGGGAATAGCCTACGAGTACAACAGGCTGCCGTTCGGCTATTCCCTATCCCCACGCACATTCAGCAAATGTGTGGCCACAGCGCTTCAACCGCTGCGCACACACGGCATGAGAGTTTTCTTTTACATAGACGACCTCATAGTCATGGCTGGGTCCCGGGAACAGGCAATGTTTTGCACAGCACACTTGATCACACACCTAACCAGATTAGGCTTTGCGATCAATTGGAAAAAGAGCACCCCCATACCTCACCAATGGGCGTTGTATTTGGGTGTGGTGCTCGATGCAGGCACGTTGCGCGCCACCCTGTCAGAGAGCAGACGTGCGTCCCTTCTTCAGGGGGTACGCAGACTGCGACAGGGGGCAGTCTGCAACAGGGGGCAGGGGGCAACAGTGACAGCTTTTACTGTCATGCAGACGCTGGGTATCATGGCGGCTGCTCACATTGTGGTCCTGCTGGGGTTACTGCATATGCGCCGCCTGCAGAGGTGGTTCTCCAGCCTGTGCTTGGATCCCAAGAGGCACAAGCTGGTGACCATACCCCCCTCAGTGAGGGGCAACCTCCGGTTTTGGGGGTCCCCGGATCACCTCCGGAGGGGGTCTCCACTGGGACGGGTGACCTCCTACATCACAGTGTTCACGGATGCATCCGGAACAGGATGGGGAGGGACCTGCCTGAAGAGGGCTATAGGTGGGCGCTGGGCTCTAACAGAGTCTCGACACAGCAACCTCCTAGAGCTACGGGCGGTAGTGTTAGTCCTCCGGCATTTCAGGGCCATAATTCAGGGGGAACATGAAATGGTCAGGAGCGACAACAGCACCACAGTGGCTTATATCAACAAGCAGGGCGGAGTTTGATCCGCCCTCCTCTCTGAAAGCATTGTCGGGGAAAACAGCTTTGCTTCTTGCCTTAACGTCAGCCAAAAGGGTGTCCGAGTTAACTGCTCTGTCGGTGCACCCGAGCTGTATACTGATTTGGGGTGACCGGAGCGGCGAGACACTCAGACCGAACCCCTCCTTTGTGCCCAAAAACCTAAGGAGTGCGTTCAGGTCGAGGGCTATTCAGTTAGGGGGGTTTAGGCTTCCCCCCCATGTGGGACCAGGGAAGCTAAACTGCACCTCCTCTGCCCTGTGCGTGCGCTAGCATGTTATGTAGAGCGCACGGCTGCCCTTAGACGCACCGAACAGCTGTTCGTGTGTGGGGGGGGGCGGTGTTATCGGGAAAGCTCTGTCCAAGAAACGCCTGGCAGGCTGGCTCTGCGAGTGCATTGCACATGCCTACGGACAGGCAGGGAGAGCCTGCCCCACGGGGGTTCGTGCGCACTACACACGGGCTGTGGCTAAATATACTGTCTATGCTTGCTAGCTGTCCATTCAAACGAAATACACTGGATATAAACTCCCCAAACAAGCGAAAACCTACCAGTTTCCTCCACTGTCTCTGCCACCTCCCCCCATGCCTGGCTCCTCCGGTTTGTATCCCTGTATGTTCCCTACCGCCACGATCATTTTCTCCTCCTTTTGTTGACATATGGGAAATAACTGCGGTCTGGCTCTCCCAACATACATCCGGTTTGATTGGCTACTGCTTGTACTGTCAGATTTACATACGAGGGATTTGATTGGCTGACGCCTCCGTCGAGGCGGCAAAAGTAGAACATTGCTCTACTTTTGCAGCGAGCACCTCGAGAGAAGCTACGCTTTACTACCAGAATGCAGTTCGGCGAATCGTGACGTCACCCCATTCAAAGTGAATGGGTAGAAGCGTTGAAGCGGCAACGCACACCGCCGTGTGTAGGGGCCGTTACGGCCCGTACACACTACAGGCGTCAGAAAAGCTTGAAGCTGGGCGTGTCTGAGGCTTGGCGCTTTCTCGCGACCAACAACCAATCAGGAATCTCCCGCCCGCCCCCGGCATACAAAGCAAAAAAAAGCCCGGCTCTTCTTTACTATTGCCAAAATGGATGCCGGTTTTGTAGCAACGGTAGCGTTGGTTTATTCAATGTCTCGCAGGAGGCCACGTATAGTGCGTCGCTGTTGGGTACATCCGATACTCAGAAAACGTCTGCAACGGGGAATACCACATTCTTGTCCAAGAGATCCGCCTGGATGGTGTACTGTTTCAGCAGGATGAGCAAAGACGCGTTCGACGAGTTGCTCGGAAAAGTCGGTCCACTGATTGCAAAGGCAGACACCCGTATGCATTTGTCAAAAGGACCCGCCGAGCGACTCGCCATCTGCCTACGGTACGTTTTGTATATTTCTACTTCTGTAACCTGACTCTGTATATAAAGAGAGAGAATGCATGCAATGGATGAATGAAGTCTGTGATTTAGTTCAGATGAATGACATTAATTAAGATGTGTGTGTTTGTGTGTGTGTGTGTGTGTGGTGTAATTGTGTGTGTGTGGTGTAATTGTGTGTGTGTGATATGTTGGTGTGTGTGTGTGTCTGCCTGTGGTGTAATTGTGTGTCTGTGGTATGTTGGTGTGTGTGTGTCTGCCTGTGGTGTAATTGTGTGTCTATGATGTGTCTGTGGTATGTTGGTGTGTCTGTGATGTGTGTGTGTGTCTGCCTGTGGTGTAATTGTGTGTCTATGATGTGTCTGTGGTATGTTGGTGTGTCTGTGATGTGTGTGTGTGTCTGCCTGTGGTGTAATTGTGTGTCTATGATGTGTCTGTGGTATGTTGGTGTGTCTGTGATGTGTGTGTGTGTGTGTGTGTGTCTGCCTGTGGTGTAATTGTGTGTCTATGATGTGTCTGTGGTATGTTGGTGTGTGTGTGTGTGTGTCTGCCTGTGGTGTAATTGTGTGTCTGTGGTATGTTGGTGTGTGTGTGTGTCTGCCTGTGGTGTAATTGTGTGTCTATGATGTGTCTGTGGTATGTTGGTGTGTGTGTGTGTGTGTCTGCCTGTGGTGTAATTGTGTGTCTATGATGTGTCTGTGGTATGTTGGTGTGTGTGTGTGTGTCTGCCTGTGGTGTAATTGTGTGTCTGTGGTATGTTGGTGTGTGTGTGTGTCTGCCTGTGGTGTAATTGTGTGTCTATGATGTGTCTGTGGTATGTTGGTGTGTGTGTGTGTGTGTCTGCCTGTGGTGTAATTGTGTGTCTGTGGTATGTTGGTGTGTGTCTGTGGAATGTTGGTGTGTCTGCCTGTGGTGTAATTGTGTGTCTGTGATGTGTCTGTGGTATGTTGGTGTGTCTGGTGTGTGTGTCTGCGTGGCATATAACTTTTTTTATTTTTTTTAATCTTGTATATTACTTTTTTCTCAGGTACCTGGCAACCAGTGACTCGTACAGGACCACAGCATTCAGCTATCGGGTCGGGCATACAACTGTGGCTGTCATCGTGAAGGAGGTTGCGGGTGCCATCTGGACCGCCCTGGTTGAGGAGACCATGCCGGTACCACAGACGGAGGACTGGAGAGCCATCGCTGCTGGGTTCCAGGAGCGCTGGAACTTTCCAAATTGCGTTGGTGCCATTGATGGGAAGCACGTGGTGATCCAGGCTCCGGCACATTCTGGGTCCCTCTACTTCAACTACAAGTCCACCCACTCCTTGGTACTGCTGGCTGTCGTGAATGCCCAGTACCTCTTCAGGGTAGTGGATGTCGGAGGCTTTGGAAGGAGCAGCGACGGTGGGAGCCTGAGGAATTCCGCTTTTGGAGAGGGCCTCCGAGATGGCAGTCTGCAGCTACCGCCTGACACCGTCACCCCAGGAGCAGAGCGGCTCGGCCTTCTCCCCCATGTGTTCGTTGGAGATGAGGCTTTTCCGCTGCTGGACAACCTGCTGCGTCCGTTCCCTGGACGTCACCTCACAGGAGGCTGTTCAACTACCGACTCAGCCGTGCCAGGTTGGTGGTTGAATGTGCGTTTGGCATCCTCTCATCTCAGTGGAGAATGTTCCGGCGTGTCATCACCACCAGCCCGGAGGTAGCAGAGTTGTGTGTGAAGGCCACCTGTGTGTTGCACAACTTCCTCCGCAGGAAGACAATAGGAAGGTCATCATGTACACCTGTCGTCGCAAAGTCGAGTGATGAAGCTCCAACCCTGCGCGATGCACCTATGATGGGCTCAAACAACGCCACACGCCGATCCATCCGACTGCGGGAGACCTTCTGCTCCTATCTGAATGAGGAGGGTGCAGTGCCAAAAGCTCTTTTAAGAGCTACCCATTTTCTTTAAAGAGCAAATGTTCCAAATGAGCCATTTTTAAAATCAAACATTGCTAATAAACATGTTTCTTGAATTGATATTATTATATTATGATATGACTAACAGCCTTTTTCTTTGAGCCCTGTTTTTACTGATAAACCACTCATAACTTCAATATGTTTTCACATGACCAATTACAGAAGAAAGCACATTATATATACCGACATACATGAAGCTTCTGGTATGTTGCAACTGACAAACCACATGAACAAGTGAAGACACAGTATAGCCATAACATACTTGAAATAATGTTTTATTTGAGTGAAGTGTGTGTGATGAGTGTAAAAAAATGTAACGTGGATCAGTACGTGTGAAAACATTATAAAATGATACATTGTTCTGCTGGTCCACCTCAAAAATGAGCTGGTGTACCCCGAGGCGGACTCTTGCCCTCTGTGCCCTTGTCATCTGCCTCATGGTGGGCAAGAGGCTCTTGAAGAATTGAAAGTCCTCGTCCTCCTCCAGCACTGGTGGGGTTGGCTGGGCAATTGGTCACAGCAGACAGCAGACTTCTTTCATCTTTTCTTGCAGACGTTCTCTAATGAAATGAAATAATAAAGTTAATAAATAATAAAGTGAATTTCTTTAATTTACTAAATTATTCCTCCATTAATGAATGCTATTTTTATGCTACATTCCATGCTGGCTAAATATACTGTCTTATGCTTGATAGCTGTGAATCAGATCAAGTTTTATTTATAGAGCACATTTATAAACGATGTGTGGTCGAGCCAAAGTGCTGTACATATAATAAAATTAGCGTACAGTAGAGACACTTTACAGCAAATACAACAACACAGATTGTTCAGAATATCAGTATGAGAAAAACGACACCCTCTGCATGTATATGTTATATATTATGCTTATACTTATATATAATATTTTTGTATTAATATATATTATATGTTATGCTACATTACTAGCTAAATATACTGCCTATGCTTGATAGCTGTGCATGTATTATATGTTATGTTATATATTATGCTTATAATATTTTTTTATTATTATATTAATATATATGATGTTGTAGTGCCGAGAGATATGGGAGTCGGAGGCGATCGAAGGTGTTCACCACAATATGTTATTATGCTACATTACTAGCTGTCTGTTCAATGCTAAAACGAAGTAAACTGGATATAAACTCTCCAAATAGTTGAAAACCTACCAGTTTCACCAACTGTCTCTGCCACCTCCCGCCATGCCTGGTTCCTCCGGTTTAGGTCCCGGTAGGTGAACAGAGTACAGTCATACAAGACTGGGACATTTGCCACGGAAATGATTAATTTGTCCTCCATTTTCTGACATAAGGAAAATAGTCGAGATCTGCATACACGCGGTTTGATTGGCTAGTGCTTGTAATGACGGGAATTCAAAAACGGGATTTGATTGGCTGACGCCAGCTTCGAGCAAGCCTCGAGCCTCAAAAGTTGAACATTGTTGAACTTTTGACGCCAATAGACGCTCGCGAGGCTTGCAACGCCATGCCATGCTACCCACAATGCAGTTCGGCGAATTTTGAAAATATCCTACGTCACCCCATTCAAATGAATGGGCGAAGCGTTGGAAGCCTTTTTTGACGCCTGTAGTGTGTACGGGCCGTTAGGGATTCAGGGAGGCAGGCATGTAGTAAGCCCTTTCAGGGCCGAGGGGGCTCTCCCCATCCAGGGTGGGGGAGTCCCCCGGCACTGTTTTTTTAGCACACTTTTTGCGAGGTAAGCGCAGCAGGGTGTGCTCTGTCAGCCACAGCCCAGATTTCTCCTCGGTTACAACCGGGTTAAAGGAGAAGGTGGCGCAGCAGCTGCTGACCATAATAGCCGGTCAGGGGCAGTAGGGTGGAATATTGTTGGACGACAGTGCGCGTATACATCGCGGCTCCACCCACTGTACCCATAGAGTCCAGTAGAGGGCGGAGCCTGTGAGAGATATAACGTCGGGTTACATAGTGTAACCCTTGTCATATTAGCACAGGCGGAGCCCTCTACTCGGGGCACTGTCTGTCCTATTCCGCTCGCTGAAGAGAGGTGTATGATGATAGTCAGGAGGCGAGGCCTCCTTTTATATGGTGTGATGCACACGCAAATTTAGGTAGGCCCGCCCAGGGCCGGCTACGTCTATAGAAGTCTCAGTGGGAGAATGCTTGCGGGGTAAGAGAGTACCCATAGAGTCCAGTAGAGGGCTCCGCCTGTGCTAATATGACAAGGGTTACACTACGTAACCCGACGTTTCACACTCCGGTACTTTTAAGTGGTTGGACAACCGCCAATAAACCAAACCAGTTCCGGTTCAAGAACCATTCTTGTGCTTTTCTGGTGCTTAACTGCTTCTGCTCTGGTTCTGCCCCTTTTCCACCAAACAGGTTCCAGAGCCAGTTCCGGGCTACAGCCTGATTTAGCTCTGGTTCTTCACTGTTTCAGCCGCAGCGGAGCCGGCTCTAAACACCGAAAACCGATTCTTAGCTGACCCCACTTGGCTGCCCGGCAAGAACCAAGAACCACGCTCACGTCGGAGGAAGGCGAGATTAACCTGAGCAATAACAGTTTATGGTGAGTAGCCTACGGCAAATGAAAGTTGTAACAAGCAGTAGCGCTGAGCAAAGTGACTAGAACGCAAACACATTTTATAAAGTCAGACAACACTAACCAGGCTTCGTGTGATTCTGTTTATTTGTACCTTACTTTGACCATCCGTTCACTGTTATTGATCATTGTGGAGAGCAGGCAGACGTGTTGTTTTGTATTATAGCAGCTATCAGATGGAATCAATACATGGGCTGCACAGGTTGTGCTGTCGGACTATCACAAATAGAATCATAATGAAAAATACGCCGGAAAAATGTGTCTGTAGAAAACGGCTTATGCCACAATAGGATAGCAACAAGTAGTCAAGATAGTGAGATTAGCTTCGGTTGCTGTTGCATAACTGCGGTTAACTCAGCCGTCTCTCGCGTTAGCTTGGTCATATCAGCAGCTCTTCATTTTTGAGTGCGCGATTAATAGCACCTTTACGGTAATCGCTGTACAAGAGTACTGCTTTATTTGCTATACAAAGGATTTTTAGCCATAAGTGTTTCAATATGTATTGTGTACTATACTGATAATAACGACACACTCTATCTTACTCTCACGTACTTTACTTTAATGTTCCACAAGATACAATGCAACATCCTAGTCGTGCCTGGTCCCTCGGCTCCAAGCACCCAGGAAGTGCGCCGGACTCAGATGAAAATATTTGTGCTGGCCAAACGGCGGTACTACACTTCCGTTTGGTTGCCAGGCCCGGAAACACTTTTTTCCATTGACATACATGGGGAAAGAGTGGTCTGTAAATCATTGGATCATTTTTTTTAAACTAAATAAACTACCCAGTATGAACACTTGTATAGCCCTTATTAAAAACATTCGTTCCTGAAGTTGTAAAAATGTGCTAATAACGTTATTCTGAGAGTTATTTCCCTCTGCATTATGAACGTGCATCTAACCCACGGGACCGCACCGCGCGGCACGTTCATGTGATGTGACCATAGACTGTATATATAAATGGACGTAGGGTCCGTGACGTCACCCATAGGATTCTGCAGAGTTGCCGTGAAGCCCTTAGTAGGCGGAGTCGGCCACTCCGGCCGACGGCTCGACAGTGTCTAACTCCCGCCTTCTCCCGTCTGCTCCAAATAAGGGCAAAGAGGCGGTGCGGTGCTGAGGCGGTGCTGAGGCGGTGCTGAGGCGGTGCTGAGGCGGAGCCGAGGCGCGACAGGGCGGGACCTGCTGCCACCGAGCGTGACGTTCCAGACCTAGCTCAGGCTAAGAAGCTAAGCTAACATGCTCTCAGTATTAAGCTAACAACCTATGCTAACAACCAGTAGCGAAGCGTGTCTATCACAACTGGACCTTCTGTAGACACAAACGCCCCGCACGCCGCAGCAGCAGCCGCCGCTGTCAGATTTAAATGCACAACAACGCGTACTACACTGAAGACACACATTAACGAACCATTCATCAAAAAGTGTGTGGAAACAAAATGTAACCAGCTCAACGAGATGCATAACCATTAACCAGCAAATAAAAAATAGTCTCACTCACCCATGGTCCTCACTTAAGATGCCCTGCTGCGGTGTTTTTGTGCAGCCTTGGTTAAAGCTCAGATTGTCGTAGCCTTTCCAATTCCATGCCCTGTCAACGTTAAACTGAATACAACAGAAAATGAATTATTACGTCCCATCAATAGTATATCCTGTGTCTCGCACCTGTCAGAACTAACGGGCCTTCTAGCATACCCTGCACCGTGGGAAACTCCGAAAGAATACGCCCATTGGCTACAAACCAATATATGATTGGTTGATCAAACTGTCAATCAGAGTGTTCGCTCTCATTCAGTTCAACGACCAGGGCCTTCTATCAAGGATACAGAATACCCACAGACGCAGAAACGGATCTGATTGGTTGAATTTCTTTTCTAGAAAATGCGTAGTGCAAGGTCCGAGAAGGACAAACAAAACCACGTAACACTGTGTATTACAGATCAACAACACAGATACGATTCTCATTTATAAAATGTATTTACATTTTATTAAATTGTATTTATATAATTAAATCAATAAATGTCTTTTTTTTATCTGAGTTATCAGGGTATTCTCTGAATACCTTGAAGGCCCTGACGGTTCGCCACTGCTAACAACAGTCTATGCTAACAACCCAGCTTGCGGTCACTGCTCCTCGTTCCCGGCATATTCTGAAGGTAAGATACCCTGTAACTTTTAATTTCAGATGGTTGACATTACACACAAACATACTATACATATATGTATATATACATGTGTGCACAATTGTAGATAAACAGCACACAGTATATACATATATATATATATATATATATAAACTGTGTGCTCTTAATCTGTTTTTTGAGGTTTTGCTCTCTTGTTACTTTTAACCAGATACAGGTGTGATAGTTATTTTGCATGTTATTGTCAAAGGAACAAAATGAGAAACCCTTTATAATTCATTTGATATTCCTCATTATCTGAAGCATTTGTTACTCTCATTTATTTTCCTCCCATAGTGACTGTATGGATAATCGGAGACAGCTATGTCCAGCGTGGAGCCCAGAGAGCTACAGAGACCATCAGCAGCAACCTTGGCCTCGACCTGAGGGTGTGCTGGTTCGGTTGGGGTGGACTGCGCTGGAGAGGTGTCCTCCCTTTCTTTTCCTACTCCCTGCGAGGAAGAGCAGTCCAGGATGTCCTCCTCATCCACTGTGGCGGCAATGACTTGGGGGATGTGCCCAGTGTTCAGTTGCTGAACCAGATGAAGGAGGACCTGCACCAGCTTCATCATCGGCACCCTGGCATGAAGATCATGCTCTCCCAGAGGCGCCGGTGGAGGGCTGGTGCAAATCCTGTCAAAATGGACAAGGCCCGGAAGTTTGTTCAGTGTTATGGCTACTTTTGTTCATAGCCTAAATGGTGCCATTGTTGACCACTCAAACATGAGACATGACAGTCCTGGGCTGTTTTTTTTCCCTAGGGGGAAATTATATATTTTTTAAGTCACTAGCCAATTGCCTGAAAGACCACCTCCAAAGACTGTGAACTGCTTAGTCAGTATCACTGTCTTTGGATTTGGCCTTTAGAGTATGTATTCTAAGGCCCTTGCTAAGCCCAGACTGTCATGGCTAATGTTGAGTTAGATATTACATCTGTAGCCATAACACTGTTAACATGGCTGCTCTTCCTCTTCCCCACATCCCACCCCCCCCTCTTCCCCCAATGGACTCTGTAGCTCTCCAGCCTCATGCTGGGCATGGCTGTCTGTCAAACCTTTTATTTTGTATTTGGTATGATGTTTTTTGTTATTTTATTTGTTAAAATAATTCTGTATTTATGTAAATATTAAAAATAAATACATTCATATTTTCACTTCTGTTGTCTACTGCTTACTGAAAATGTTAGCTATCACATCCAAATGGGACTATCAAATGAAAGGACAAGCTTACCATACAATACAGAAAACATTACACATTAAGGCTCAAATCTTTTCCCAAGCCGGAGCAGTCTGAAAAGAGTCCCAAGTTTAACAAAACAAAATCTTGACAATGAATACTACGCTGTCATTTATCAGTGACAATTCAAACAACAAGAAGGTCTCCCCTAGTCCCATGTGTGTTGGCATCAATGTCATAAGCATACCATAGCATGTAATTATGAAGTGCAATACCCACAATCCCTACAGGGTCGTAACGTCACAGAAGATAACACCTTTTAGAGTTTCGAATTGTTCAGTATGCAGATAAATATTTGTTTTACAATAGAAACATTTTTCTCCATAAATGTTCCCACATGTTGTGAGCATCAACTTTAAATCTGTTGTCAACAAATAAAAAACATCTTAATTTCCTTTAGGACAACATTTTGTTTATAACACCACTACATTAACAATAAGCATAGGAAAATGATAAATGTCAACATTTAAGATTGTGCTTTTACTCTTTGTTTAATCAGATCTTTTACTTGAAAATGTGCACATTGAAAGTTACATCTTGCATTTTATGAAAAGTAAAGGTTTCGAATCATTTTATGACTTAAGTACACTAGCAAATAAATTAAAGATGTGCAACACCTGTATCAGTAATTAAAATGATATAACTTATGTACAGGGTTGGGAGGGCGACTTGCCAAAAACACAACCAGTAACTTCATGTGAGTATCAAGATATAAAAGTAATGTAACGTGATAACTTTCTTTTTCTTTTAGATTACCTCAATATCAAATGCAATGCAAATAAACACAGGAGAGAAGAAATATTAATATCATTTGTGTACTTAAATGTATAATATAATACCATAAAGCAGATTCAGGCAGTAGCTGTTTAGATTCACAATGAAAGTATTAGCCTACAGAACAGTACGGCTTCCAGAGAAGAGATACCATTTGATCATTTTACAACAAGCACTATCTGCTCTTTTTAGGTTGTGCATAAGATTGTAATCCTGAGTTTCCCTATTATTAGAAAAAGTAAAACTAATCCGATTACATCTCTTCCTCTGTAACTAAGGATTACACTTTCCTTTTTTTCTATACGATCTTGATTCGTGTTAGATGTAATCCATTACTACCTAAGCCAATACAAGTCATCACTTTTGGAAAATGGTCTCAAGTTATAAATGATGCCTTCAATCTCTTTCACGTGGAGATGACATCCCATTGGCCGAGGCGTTGCAACTTCCCTCAAGCGTCCTACATGAAAGAAAGATCACATGTTAAAAACGTGTGCACAAACCCCCCAAACTCAGTTTGCTTATAGATGTACATTTCATCCATCATTAATAAGCAAACTGTGTCTTTCCCTGCTTCTTTCCTTTCAGCAACATGACTTTTTAAAGCTGTGAATGCAGCAACAGTAAATCCAGGATCTGCCGAGATGCTACTGTACCACTTCCGAATGGTCTGAGGATGAGGCAAAGACAAGTAAAACTTCTCTCTGACAGTCATAGGCCTTTGGAGAGTAGAAGTGCAATGTGGTGGCAAATTGCTTCATGTTTTCAGAAAACACTGACTTCTTCTTTTTTTGTATTCTCTCAAAGACATTTCGGGGAACCTCATCAAGACCATCACGAAGAGAGGCGCAGTCAGTTGAAATAAGGAGTTTCTTCTGAAGTACTTTTACAATACCTGCCAAGGAAGAAACTCGTGCCTTCAGTCTCCTTGTCTGCTGGGCCTTCAACCTCAGGTTTTTTGCGAGCTGCGCATAGCTTAACCTCAACGTGGGAATGTTTCCTTTTCAGTGTTTTTGGAGACTCATAAATAATGTAGCAGTGATCACTCAGAGAGCTGCTAGCCAGCTGTGTTGTAATGGTGCAAGAGTGAACGGAGTCTGCCTGTTTTCCAATGTGTTTTGTTTGTTGGCTGCTGCTACCCAAACCAACATCCTCACAAGCATTGACTGTTGGAATGTCATTATGCTCGACATTTTGAACAACAAAGGCTTCTTCAGGTGTGTCTTGTATCATAATGATATTGCTCTGATCAGCAGCAAGACTGTTTTCACCATTACCATGGTCTCCATCTGCAACCTCCTCCTCCTTGCTGTTAACAGGCCAACACGGAGTGTCACTTACCTCGTCATTGTTACTCACCTGCTTCTCCTTCCAGGCTGTTGTTCTTTGCCATTGGTGAAATAGAAAATGGTGGGCACTGCAGTGTTTTTCAGGCATCTCCTTCCCTAATAAAAATAATAAACAAAAACACATAAAATAACTGTTTGAGGTCTGTAGATATTCAACTTTCTTTTGAATAATGTTGTTTTAAATGTAAGAGTGCATTATAAAAGACAATAGAGGGTCAACAACAATTGACACCTACAAATTGAACCATAAAAGTTATTTAATAAAAAAAAGTATCTGTACCCATGAGTCTGTGCTGAAGTGATGACTCTCAAAGTGTTCACTGCACAGGCAAGAACACACTTTGGGGGTCCATTTATTTCTCCGGATGTTCAGCACCCACTGGTCCAGCCTGTCTGGATCATCTAAAGGAAACCTTTATACAAAAATACATGAGAAGTTATATGTTAGGTGTAGGGTTACAGACTGATTAACAAGCAACACAGAACTTAAATTAGTGATGCAATGCCAAAATGTAAAAATGTGACAGTCAAAAAGTGTTTTCCCCCTTAGTTTGGTGTTCGCGCTCAAATTTGACCGGTCCTGTTTTAACTGCGATTACATTAACACAAAAACCATCACCACATTTAATTTAACAGTCTTTCAAACTGTGGGGGGATGGGCACATGTATCAAATTGTTCTCTGTGTGTGTTTGTGTGTGGCAGGTGTGATAGGCACATAATGGGGAGGGGAAACCTTTATATGCTTTATATACAGTCTATGGGGGAAACACATCTAGTGTGTGCGTGGGTTTGTGTGTGTGTGTTTTATCTGATCTGGATGGTTAGTAATTCCTTTTCTTTATGGCGGTGACCGGGAACACCATGGATGTTACAACGTTGACTAAATCATCCATAATTTAATGAAAGTGGTGATCAGTATATGTTCAAATGTGTACTGTGAAGGATATCATAAAGCCTTAATGCAATCGAATGTAAAACATGATTGATGAATGGAGTAAATCGGTCAGATTTGACCCGAAGACAACAGGAGGGTTAATGCCATATTTCATGAACAACTTTTACAAATATTTCTATATAGTCTGTGTTGGTAAATGTCATCTAGGTTGCACATTTCCTGCTGAAATACATGCATGGGCCTACCAAGTTACTGCGTGGCCCTTTAGTTTGGATAAAACAGTGTAGTTCCACTATATAAACGTTACATTCAAAATCAAACGAGACAATCTGCAAGATAATTAGCTATTTGGTATTATTCTTAATGCTTGTCATTCACAATAAAATAAAAGAAGTACCGATACATAGCAGAATAATTGTGGCGGTGTTCAGCTTACCTTGTTCAACATCATTTATTTAACTAATACTAGAGCGGGCTGCAGGTGAACCAAGTCCGCGTTTCGATGCAATCTCCAGTTATAACGCCGGACTCCGCCGCCGGTCAAGGCTAACGGAGCACCAGGGGGCTAGCTACGGCCGCCGGGACCTATGGCCGGGACACGCTAGCAAGCTAAACCCCCTGCAGCCCCGTTAGCTTCGGCGGCGTGGACTCCGGCGGCCCCACTGAGATAATTGGGTCCCCTTTTAACATTTGCTCCCGTTTAGCATTATGGGCGTCATATCCATATGGTATAAAAGTCTTACCCAAGGCTGAATCATAAACTAAACTGTACATATGTATAAAGGGTTAGGTCCTTAGCTGGCTAATAAGCTACATAACAAGCTAAGCTAACAAGCACACAAACACCTGCTAACGGGGTGGATAATATTATCATTTTACTCACCGAAAAAAGCTGAAAGTAGACTTCTTGGAAGGTCTGTTAGTACATTCAAGCGCACAGCACGACATTTTAATTATCTGGTATTTGTAACAATATTCCCTAACAGGCACGATCACCACGAACACAGCTAAAGGGTCACGTACAGTAACTACGACTAACTAACGTTGTAGCCTCTATGGTTGTAGCCTAGCAGAGTGGACAAGTTGCTGTTAGCTGACAGTGAGGCACGTATCTGTCAATCAAAGTGACCACGCCCTAATGTATGCACAAACTTTAAGACCTAATATAAATAAAAGGGTAGCGTTAGAAAACAATTCACTCACAGATCCATAATCATGAAGGTGGAATCTAACTATATCGATAATAAAATGTATGGAGCCAGGGAGAGAAACATGTTTTTTTCCGCTGTAAAATTGGGCATTTTAACATGGGGGTCTATGGTCTTCCCCAGAGTTTGCCGCTTGGATGTGACATGTTCAGTACTACATGAGTTGTACCCATGGATGCACAATAAGAACGGACCCATATCGCCTTACTGCCATCACACGGAGCTGTAATAATGGATATATTGCACATGTTTGCTGTAATTCATCATTTGTAAAATATTATACTACATGGGCTGTATGATGTAAATCTTTTATTAAAGTTAATATTACCGATATAGATTAACCTCCCTGAAGCTTCTTATTGCACTTGCAATATACCATTAAAGGAGTTGAATGTTGCTGTTTGCTATTACTATAATACCACGCAGGGATAAGCCAGAGTTTACAACCTTTGCATGTGAGCACAACACGTTTTGACCCAGATTAATTAGCTATACCATATGATATCGCCCGAGGAAGTCGTCATACTTATATATATATAAATAAAGATATGTGTCAAAGCTCTAATCAAATTAACAGTTGTATTAATTATACTTGTATATGTATATATGTATACAGCCTGTGTTATATATTTTATATTCATCATCATGCGCCAATGAGCAACTCTCATAGGAATGAATGAGGCCCAGCCTTCCACGCTGTATCCAGTTCTTATTATACATCCATGCTCGGCTCCTGTTGTTCCCCCGGGCCAGCTGTGCATCAACAAAAATGTCCCCCTGGCAAACGTATATTGCAACATGTTCCCTTTTTTTTATTCAATTCAATTCAAAACCTTTATTTATCCAGGTAAAATCCCATTGAGATCAATGATCTCTTTTTCAAGGGAGACCTGCAGCAGTAGGTTCCACAAGAAGACATAAAAACATAAACAACAGAACAACAAAAGGACATCATACAGCAAAATGTACAGGGATTACAATTTACATATCTCACCACATGTACAGGTACCAACAGCATCTGATTTTGTAGCATCCAACCAAGCTTTAAAAACATGTAGTGGTACTAGCTTGGTAACTTTCCATTCCTTTTGCAGACTGTTCCATGTTAGTGGAGCTGCACATCTAAAAGCTTTCTTCCCTAAGACAGTCCTAGCACTTGGCACATTTAAAAAACCACAGCATGCGATCTCAGGCAATCAGTACTTTCAATTCGCAGAGAGATCAGGGAGCATATATAAGATGGTAGTTTATCCAACATGGCTTTGTAAATGAAAAAGTACCAGTGACTGAGCCTCTGTACAGTAAGTGATGGCAAAACCGCCTTGGTATACAGCAGGGATCACCAACTACATTTGTCCAAGGGCCGAAATGTAACCAAAAGACACTATCGCGGGCCAGCGATTTTTATATAGCCCAGAATTTTATAAATAGTATTCAGATTACTTTTGGAATACTTGCTTTTTCCATAACAGATGGGTATGTTTTGGTGAACAGGAGACACTTATTTTATTGTTTTCATGGCTTATCAAGAACTCAAACACAACATCTTGGTGTCATTCTGGACAGCTCTCTCATCTGCACCCACATAAAAAACATCACCCGGACTGCATTCTTTGTACTGTCTTAAAACCTTTCCTTAGAATATGTTATGAATTGTAAGGTGTCCTAGGGTGCTTTCAAAAGCCCCTAAATAGAATGAATTATCATTATTATTATTATCTGAAACGATGTAATAACTTTTAAAACTTGTTTCAGTCACTTGCCCCATGCATTCAACAGCAGCAGGCCATTCACTTTGATTTGATCCCGTTATGAAATGTCATCATCTCGACAATAAAGAAATGCTACATAAACATTATCTTGCACATTTTATCTAACCATCTCCGTTTCTAACTTTCAATATATTTAAAAAGAGATCTCTCTCATCTGCGTGCGGGGGCGGGGCCTCACAGACACGCTGCATCTCTCTCTCTCGCTCACAGACATGCTGCAGCGCTGTGCAGTGTGCACACAGTTCTGCCGGTAATGAATATTACATTTTGTGAGGAAACTTTTCCACCAATAATTCCAATAAGTATTCCAAAATGTATTCACTTCAGGTTTACGAAAGTAACTGTAATCAGATTACTAGTTTTTCAAATGTAACGCCAGCTGAATACAGTTAGCCTACTTGATTTTTGTATTCTGATTACGTAACGCCGTTATGTATTCCGTTACAACCCAATCCTGCTTCTAGGCTACTGTCCCGCAGCTCCAGCCTCTCTGTTGGACTCTGTCGCAGCGGGGCTACTGCTGTGGTGAGCGCACAAAGCAGACTCTTCACAACGAAGGATCACTTCTTCTTCAGGGGAGGGAAGGTTTCGCAGTACGCAGTCCCGCAGCTGCTGCCTCTCTGTTGGACTCCGGTACTGCACCTTAGTCACGAGACGTTGTAAATATAGAAATGGGTGGGGGGCGAACGCAGTAAGCACTCCGCCAACGCCACAGTCACCCCCGTCGTGCGGGCCGGATGAGAATGTCTGGCAGGCCGGATGTGGCCCGCGGGCCGCAGTGTGGTCACTGGTATACAGGGTACAGTGATGCGTAAGTGCTTTACAATTTGTCAAAAATCTCAGTGCACTGTGATACGCAGCATCTAACTTGCTCAGGTAATTGGCAGGTGCATTCATATATAACAAATCACCACAGGTAAAAAGGTCACAGTGACCAGCCTTTTCCTGGCCTCAAGTGAGAAACAGGACTTATTTCTGTAAAATAAACCTAGCCTAACCCTCAGTTTTTTAAGCAGGTTATTTACATGAAATTTAAAAGTGAGACAATCATCAAGCCAGATACCCAAGTATTTGTAACAGGTAACCACTTCAAGTTGCATTCCTTGCGTAGTTACAATATCCAAAGCAGTCTCCGGTGTATTTTTAGCTTTAGCTTTAGAAAAGAGCATTACCTTGGTTTTATCCACATTTAAAAGAAGCTTAAGCTCAGAGAGCTCAGCCTGAATAATGTTAAAAACAGCCTGTAATTTAACAACAGCCTCGTTAATCGAGGGACCTGCACAGTACATAATGGTATCGTCCGCATAAAAATGTAAGGTTGCTCCTTCGACATTTTCACCTAAACTATTAATATAGATAGAGAATAATAGCGCACCTAAAACTGAACCTTGTGGTACACCATTAGTGATGTTTAACCACTCAGAAGACAGCCCATCAAAGTGAACACATTGGGACCTTTCAGAGAGGTAGTTCACAAACCACCCCACTGCATGGCTGGATATGCCACGACTGACCAGCCTCTGCTTCAAAATGCGATGATCGACGGTGTCAAAAGCTTTGGAGAGGTCAACAAATAGAGCTGCACAACTCTGCTTATTATCTAAAATACTCGTAATGTCATTCACCACTTTCATTGTGGCAGTGATGGTGCTGTGTTGCTTTCTGAAGCCTGACTGATGTTTAGACAGGATGTCATTGTTACATAAAAACTCCTTTACTTGTTCACTCACTAGGCGTTCAAGAACCTTAGACAGAACTGACAATTTAGAGATGGGTCTATAATTGTTTAATAAGGTGGCCTCCCCTCCTTTTAGTAGTAGCAGGAAAAGTTACGCTGACTTTCATACTTTTGGAATTGTGTTCGTGCTGAGGGAGAGGTTAAAAAGAGAAGTAAGAGGTGGAGCAATAAAATCTGCAGCTATCTTTAAAAAGAAAGGTTCTACGTTGTCCGGACCAGCCGGCGTTTTAGGATCTAGCTTGGTTAAGACTTCATGAACAACATCAACAGTAAAAGGAGTAAAACTGAAAGGGTTTTCCAGACCACATTGTTCTGTATCACCGACTGTGGTGTTCACAGAAGCAGAGTTAGTCACAGAATGAAACAGAGAGCTACAGGACACAAAATGCTCATTAAAACAATTTAACATGGTAGCCCTATTCGCATGGAGGTAGCTCATTACGGATATCACCGGTGGATATCGATTTTATGGCTTTCCAGAATTTTCTAGGGTTGTTCAGGTTCTTTGTGGTAACTGACAGATAATACTTAGATTTAGCACTTTTGACATGTGAAGTGAAGCTATTCCTTAGCTGCCTAAAATGCAGCCATTCTACCTCTGAGCCTGATTGCCTAGCCTTTGCCCAGGCCTTGTTTCTCTCATGCAGGAGACTAGACAGTTCAGCAGAAAACCAAGGATTGTCTCGTCCCTTCACTCTAAATGTACGCAGGGGTGCATGTCTATCTATAATTTCCATAAAACCAAGATAAAAATAAGACCATGCAGTCTCAACATCAGCACACAAATCGATTTTTCTCCAATCAAACCCAAACAGATCATGTACAAAACCCTGCTCCACAAAATGTTTTATGTCTCTCTTGATGATAATACGTGGTTTAACCTTTTGGACTTTTGTGTCCCTAATTGTGGCTACAACACAGTGGCCACTCAGATCATTTGCAAATACTCCCACAGCTCAGGATTTATAGGGAATATTAGTTAGAATGAGATCAATTAGGGAGGATTTATTTGGGGACTTAATATTAGGGCGAGTAGGACTGTCAACAATCTGTGTAACATTTAAAGAGATACAAAGGTTTTTAAAATCCTCTGACACTGCAGTTAACCAGTCCCAGTTCAAATCTCCAAGTAGCACTATTTCCTTGTAGTCTAGTTGCGATAAAAGATTTGCTAGCGAAGACAAGGAATCTTTGACAGCTGGGGGGGGTCTGTAGCAGCCCACCACCATGACCTGTTGACCCTTTGCCACTTCTATATTTAAGGCTAAAAAATCAAATTGCTTACTGATAGATTTGGAAACTAATGTGGTTACACTGAACTTATTCTTAACATAAACGGCAACGCCACCACCTTTATTAGGCTGGTCGGTACGATACACATTATAACCATTTAAGGCAATGTCAGAGGCCAAAATAGATTTATTTAGCCATGTTTCTGATAAAACAATGACGTCAGCGTCAGTCGAGTTCGCCCAAATATGGTCAAAATCTAGTTTACCTAACAGACTGCGCACATTCAAGTGGATGAAACCCAACCCAGATCTAGCTTTAAAATCAGCAGGAGTAGCGATCTGACTACTACTACTGGGCGGACCAAGGTTAGGTTGTACATTTCCTGATAGTAATAACAACAACAAAAACCAGGCATCTTTTCCTCTTAAGCGACACACATACATTGTCATCTACTTTAGAATCACCGGAAAAGTCTGCGAGAGTGTGATTAGAGCTTAAGAAGCAGTCCTGAAGAACCATCATCGCAGGAAAACAAAAAAGACAAACATATTTTGTCGAGCAGATTGACTGTGACAAGGCAACCGGTAATTGTTTGTGTAACACATCCAAACCTTTGCAGGGGATGCCCACTGCGGGTGGCAGAACAGACCTGAATCCAGTAGACTCTTCAGAATGACTAGAGATCTTCTCATAGTCCAAAATAGTTAACAGGCACAGCAGAATCCCGATATGGGCCATTTTCCCAGACCAGCACACAGAATCCGCGACATTCCCGGAGCAAAATCAGCACAGCAGCAAAGGACAGACGAAAGCAGCAGCGTGGTATCCCCGGGGTGAAAGCAGGCCTCTGTAACAGCAAAACCAGGACAGGTGGAAAGCAGGCCCAGATCACAGATCGCAGGCAGCAAACAGGTGGAGCCGCTCCGTCTCTTCGCGACGAGCAGGCCTCAGTAGATCGCAGATCGCAGGCAGCAACAGGTAGAGCCGCTCCGTCTCTTTATATAAGTAACTGTCCACAAACTGCCAATACTTAACAAGAATAACACAAAACAACAATATTACACAAATGACTAGCAGTCACACATTTGAACAACATTAGGCGCGTTCACACCGGAGTACTTTTCCCCGTACTTTTCCTGTTTAGTTCTGTTAGTACCAATTATTTTGCGTTCACACCAAAAAGAGTACTTAGTGCCGGGAACTTTTACCCCCATTTTTAGTCCCTGCTAGAGAGGTGCTACTATCCTGGGGAGAAAAAAGTACCAATTTCTATTGGCTGGGCGAATTGCAAACCAAGCCCCGTAAAACTCTGACAAGTTTTTTTGAAGCCGCCATTGTATTTGCTGGCATTAGCATTATTAGCATTAGCATTAGCCCCGTGCACCAACGGAGAGAAGACAACTTATGGCAACAAAAAAAAACATGGGAGCGGTGGAGATGAGGAGGTGTTGGCGTTCTGGCTATTTACTGGCTATTTACTGAAGCCAGTCCCCAACTCCGGGGACTCCCGGCCGGGGACTTTGGGTGGCAGTATACGCCGTGAAGTTATTTGCGGCCTGCCAGTAAACCCAAAGCAGGAGAAGAAGAAGTGACGTCAGTGGCTTCATTTGCCTAATCTTCCCTCAGGGAATTTATTCCGGTGTGAACGCGATCTGTATTTAGTGCCATGGGGGTGCCAGGTATAATAGATATGACAAGTCATGGTTGATGACCTTCCGGGTCTGTCCAGCCGAGGGCGCTTGTAGCTTGCCACGGGTGCATAATACATTGGACCTTGAAGCAAGCTAAAAACGTCTCTGTTTCCTTGTCTAATATTTCCCCCAAATTAGGTGAGTTCATCCGTGATAAATGTTATATATGGAGACTGTCTGTGTGTAATATTAATGTGAAAACCACACTGTTGGCGTGATAGTTGTTAGAGGGTATTTTTGGAGGGTTTTTCTGGGTTCTGTAATTGTTGTAGCTGTGTATGCTAGCTGTGTATGCTAGCTTTGCTAGCGCCGTTAGCTATTCTAGCGCCGCTAGCTATGATGGTGCAGTTTAGCTCCAAGATGGACATTTTGTATGCTAAATTGGATATATGTTTGCAGTATGTGCATTGTTAGGAGTTGTTTTATGTCAAGAATCGATGTTTTGTATTATACAGAGTGCTATGTGTACCATGTTGTTGGTTGGCATCATACATTGTACCTTGAAGCAAGCTAAAAACGTCTCTGTTTCCTTGTCTAATATTTCCCCCAAATTAGGGGTTCAACACCAAGCACTAAGTGCCAGGCACTAAGTGCCGGCACTAAGTACAGCAAAGTACTTGGTGTGAAAGCGGCTATTTAGTAACTTAATGTATTTTCCTGTATCCATATTATCTTGTTCTTTATATACATATTCACTAGTATTGAGTAAGTATACCTGTCAGTCAAAGTCCTTCAGATGCGCCGGCCTTCTGACAGGCCTGCCTGACCTCGTGCGTGGAGTGCGGGGCATCCCAGTCCGGCCCCGTTTCTGCCTCTGCGCTGCTGCTCTCATCCTGTGTTGGTTGGTTCAGGCTCACCTGCTATGGTGAGGCTCAGCATAAGCTCCTTCCCCTGCTGTGATGTCCTCATCTAGCTCCTTGGTCATCCTGATATGTCTCCTGTTTCTTCTCAAAACCTGACCCTCCTCTGTCATTACTTCATAGGACCTTTGCTCTACAGGTCGAATGACTGTTGCTTTGTTCCACCACCGCTTTTGCCCAGTGAGTGGTTCGATTCGCACCCTGTCCCCTCTGTGCAGTTCAGGTAAGTCTTTTGCAGTCGAGTTGTAGTGTTCACTTCGTCTCATTTCACTTCTGTTTCGCTTCTCATGCACTGATTCGCTAGCTGAACAGCCAATCAGAGTGATTTATTTTGCCGACAGCCTTTGGCCGACTGCTGGGTTTTCGGCCGAAAAGGTGTCGGCAAGGCTGAAAAGACACGACCGTGCGGGACACACCAATCTGAGTAGGGCGTGTCGACGCTCATCGTCGGCCTGACGCCCATCGACGGCCAAAATCGTCTTGGTGTGTCTGGGCCTTTAAAGCATCACGACCATCGACCCAACGCCGTCCCCATTGTTTTTGTTGTGAGCGGCATTTGGGAGAAAATCAGCGACGTAAATGGTAACGTCATGATGCAGCAGCAGTCGGGCTCTGAGCACTGGAAACACAAGTGGTGCTACAGAGAATAACCAGTTAAGCACCAGAACGGTTCTGGAACCGGAACCGGTTTGGTGGAAAAGTGGCATAGTGTTTATTGGCGGTTGGCAAACCACTTAAGAGTACTGGAGTGTGAAACAAGAGCTATTGAGTCAGTGTTGTGGTGCTGTTGCTTTGGTCTGGATCTGTGAGCTAACCACGCCCCGTTCATTTGAATATAAGAAATGGAAATGTAATGTGGCATTATGAAATAAAAGTCCCCTGAACTAAATAAATGTGGCATTATGAAATAAAAGTCTCTTGAAATAAATACATGTGGCATTATAAAATAAAAGTCGCATCAAATAAATAAATGTGTATTTAAATGTACATTTATATATATTAATTGCCGTTATTTATTTCAGAATGTATTTCATGGCAAGGCAAGGCAAGTTTATTTATATAACACCTTTCAACACAAGGCAATTCAAGGTGCTTTACAAAAATGAAAGACATTCAGACAAAGGCATTTAAAAACAGTCATTAAAAAGAAAAGATAATAAAAGAAAAAATACATGAATACAAATTACATGAATAAAAAGTTACAGTGCAGTTTAAGATATGAATAGTTCACACATAAGTTCCACTTTACTGATGAACACAACGGCTCAGTTTCAATTAAAAGCAGCGTCAAAAAGAAAAGTCTTCAGCCTGGATTTAAAAGTAGTAAGAGTAGCAGCGGACCTGCAGGTTTCTGGGAGTTTGTTCCAGATATTTGGACCATAATAACTGAACGCTGCTTCTCCATGTTTAGTTCTGACTCTGGGGACAGACAGCTGACCAGTCCCTGAAGACCTGAGAGATCTGCATGGTTCATAATTTAGCACGAGGTCAGCAATGTATTTTGGGCCTAAACCATTCAGTGCTTTATAAACCAGCAGCAGTATTTTGAAATCTATTCTTTGACACACAGGAAGCCAGTGTGAAGACTTCAGAACAGGAGTGATGTGATCCACTTTCTTAGTGTAAGTGAGGACTCGAGCAGCGGCGTTCTGAATCAGCTGCAGCTTCCTAATAGATCTTTTAGTGAGATCTGTGAAGACACCATTGCCGTAGTCGAGTCTACTGAAGATAAAGTTTCTCCAGATCCTGCTGTGACATTAGTCTTTTAATCCTAGATATATTCTTTAGGTGATAGGAGGCTGATTTAGTAACTGTTTTAATGTGACTGTTGAAACTCAGGTCAGAGTCCATGACTACACCTAGATTTCTGACTTTATCTGTTGTTTTGAACATTGCACACTGAAGCTCAGCGCTAACTTTTATACGTTCTGCCTTGGCTCCAAAAACCATTACCTCAGTTTTATCTTTGTTTCATTGGAGAAAGTTCTCACACATCCAGTCATTGATTTGTTCAATGCACTTACTCAGTGTTTGAATTGGAGCATAGTCTCCTGGTGAAATGGTTATGTAAATGTGTGTGTAACTTTATTTATGTATTTAATAGGCATATTTATATATATGTATATATGTATTTACTTAATTATTCATGTATTTATTTATTTAATTTTGGCTTAAGCGGCATTCCATACCGTTGAAGTGTCCTCTCGGTATCAATCAGTGAATCAGTGACTGATTTGTTCCAGGGTCAGTGATGAAATGGAACTTTGTTAAATAAATGCACCATTCAAAAGCTGAGAGTTTAAGAAGCACCAAAGATTACAAAGCAATTCAAAGATTATTATACCTGTTCAAGTTTTAATTAGTAAGCTAACATCAACTGATAATCACACATGAAGCTGTGTGGGAGTGGGAGCTGGTTCCTTTGGATCTCTGTGTTCTGTTCTGTGGGCCTCTTTCTCTCTCTTTCATTCAAATTTAAGTAGCTTTATTAGCATGACCATAATGACATACAGTATTGCCAATTATGACAAATATACAAAAATATACATTTAGATTGTCATGTTCATACATTTTGAACAGAATCACCTCAATCAAACTTTCACATTATCATAGTGACATCCCATGTATATATTTCCCGCTTTTAAATGGTTTCGTTGTGTATGTTTGTGTTACCTATATGAAAAATAATATCATTTTTCAAAATCTGTTTTTACGTTTTTTTTGTGATTTTGGGTCCAAAATGTTCATATAGTAGAAGATCACTGCTCTAAACAAAGTAAAAAATCCTACATCCAAACGAAATAAATATAATTAATTATGATGAATACGTTAAAGGTGGGGTAGGTAAGTTTCAGAAACCGGCTCGAGATACACTTTTTGTTATATTCCATGGAATGCTCTTAACATCCCGATAGCAATGAATATCTGAAGTGCTTTGACAAAAAATTCATAAAAAAATGTCATCTGTAGAAGCCGTAATACTGTAAAAAGTACAACCAATCCGTTTAGCCGGGGATGGCCTACCTGCCTGTCAGCCTCCCATCGGGGCACAAACTTATCTCGTGCCCTCATTGGTCATATGCGCGTTCGTGTGTGTTGGAGGAGGGGCTCTATAAGGAAGTGGCAGATTTTCTCCGATTGTGTATTTTCAAATTCTAGCGATCTCGAGCCGGTTTCTCAAACTTACCTACCCCACCTTTAAGTCTTGTTCATTGTTTTTCACTTTTATTAAATGTTTGATATTTCCGGTGGAAATGGTGGACGATCGAACATTCAAAATGCAGCATATTTTCACTCTTACACACATATATTCTCCTTTTACATACATACATGTTCACTCTTACACACATATATTCTCCTTTTACATACATACATTTTCACTCTCACACACGTATATATTTACACTCACACATTCATACATTTTGCTCTCATATTATCATATTTCAATGCACACATTCATATATTGTCACTCACACATTCATGCATTTTGTTCTCATATTCATATAATTTAATGCTCATATTTATACATGTTGCTCTCATGCTAAATCTACTAAAACAAAGTATGTCATGGTGGTCAGCTGTTAAACACAAACGTGTATCTTAAGGGCTGTAAATATAATAAGCCTGTTGTCAATTTTAGACACAGGCTTATTATATTTACAGCCCTTAATAACATTCATTTTCTGGACTCAATGTGTGTCTTGGCCGTTTTCTTTGTTCCAAGAAAACGAGTGCTTTTTGTTTTGAAATCACTTCCGCGAGTTTCGCGGGCCTCCCCCCCCCTCGCTCCACTGACCATTAGACCATTTAGTAAGGTAAAAAGCAAAAGGGCAAAAACGCCTCTCAGACGCTCTTCCGTTTACTTTTTTAATAAAGAAAAACAAATGGTCGGTAGATACACGGACTCATATAGCCTATCTATGTATACTGTAAGGAGAATGTATGTGCGTGAGAGGACCAGTATGAGTTACGGCATAGAAATATGCAAACACAAACCTACAGACTGTACCTTTACCCAATTCAAACTTTGGACGGGAAAAAAGGAAGGTGTACATGGTTGGGCTATACTGTAGGCCTACTGTATACATACAAAGGCCATTCAAGCTAGAGTTCTTCTGGAAATATTCACATCAGGCACCTTCAAGTTAAACAATACTACAGTAAACAATTAACACAGTAGGCCTAAATTATGTGGATTAAACCACATTTATTTCGTTAAAAATAAACGAAATATGATTTTGTTTGAATGATTAAATGTCATCAGGCACCTTCAAGTTAAACAATCAGGTGCACACTTTAATGTGCCGCCACCTCCGGACTCGGCTTGACTCGGTTTAAAGAATGCACAAATGTGTTTAATCGTTTATGTCAGATATGTACTAAGTAGCCTAAATACATTTGTTCCTGCTCAAGATTAGATTCAACTTTATTGTTATTGCACATATTGCAGGTACTGAGACAACGAAATGCAGTTTAGCTTCTAACCAGGGGTGCAACAAGCAGCGAAAAGTAATGTGCACAATACTACAGTAAACAATTAACACAGTAAATTATGTGGATTAAACCACATTTATTTCGTAAAAAAGAAACGAAATATGATTTTGTTTGAATGATTAAATGTAGGGTGAATTGCCCTAATGTGGGACAGTTTTGCATTTCAGACTTCGGGAATATATTGGGATATGAAGCCGATACAATAAATCAAAATCCAGTACCATTCTGAAATCCCCAGTAATATTAGACACTAATAATACAGTAAACTATTAACACTGTACATATTATTGTTTGCCCGTGGGATTAGGATGATCGGTAGTGAGACCCGTGCTGCATTTTCCTCCGGTCGGATGTGATATAAAAACAAAGCGATTATTTTTGCTGTTGTAAACTCACGTGGATAAAATTTAGTTCATTCATTTCAACTCGCGATCATATGATACATTAAATGAGCGTGAGGATGATGATTGAAAATCGTTTGTTTGAGCCTGGATGCATTTCCTGATCTAAAAACATAGCAATGGTTTTGTACTTACGCCAACGTGAATTAAACATTATTTTGTTAAATAAAAACATGGTGATGTTTAGTAAATGATTACATGTCTCTTATTTAGCACAGAATATGATCCTATCCGTGACATATGGATCTTAACAAATATCCGCTATATCAGATACCTGTAGATCAGCTGTTTATTTCACATGAGTTCCAGTGTGGCAGCTTTTTAATCACGGCTCCCCCCTGGTGGATCCATGATCCATTGCAGCTGGTTTCATTATAAATAAATGTATTTATCAAGGGGGCGTTTCAAGTCCTGCGGGGGGTTTTCCTTTTCAGCAGAGGCCCACCCCGTGCCGATCACGGACCCGCACGGGTAGGCGTCTGAAATGAAGCGCAACATCTGTAGGCCTACCGGCCCATTCCCCAAAGACACACATCAAGGAAACAGGTGTTTCTCCGGGATGTATTACACCACCACTACCAGAGCAGGTATCAAACTGCCACGGACATGGCTGTGTTACTCCCCCACCCTGGACTGTGCCTATGAGCCGTGCTGGCTGTTCGCAGACCAAGGTGCACCGTTCTACAGTGATACGTGGGTCAAAGGAGTTCGTGACTGGCAACATTTGTCGGCGAGGATTGACTCACATGCACAATGTCAGGTCTGTGTCGGAGCGTGTGTCATATATGAACAGTGGAAGAAAAACGGGAGAATCGATGCAAACATGGAGAGGAATGCAAGGAATGCTGCTAATTACTGGAGACAGGTACTTGAGCGTATTGGCAACGTTACAATCACTCTGGTCACTTGTAACTTGGCTTTTAGAGGACATAGGGAGATTCTTGGACAGCCCAACAGTGGGAACTTTCTCAGTATGATAGAACCTTTAGCATGTTACGATCCGGTTCTGAAAGAACTTGTTGAGCGACCACATGGTTCTGTGAAATACTTGAGTCCAGCTGTTCAAAATGAGATAATCTACATAATCGCAAAGCGGGTGCAGTGCGACAGTCAACTAGAAATAAATAATGCTCCGTTTTTTTCTGTGATCATGGACACCACCCAAGATATTTCCAAAAGAGACCAAATTAGCCATGTGTATAGATATGTGACAATCCAGAGGGATGAAAACGAGGCTTTCTTGGGGTTCGTGGAAACAGTGGACACGTCAGCCCGTGAACTCCAAAAGAAAATCCTGGACGGCATAGAGAAACGGATTTTAACTGAGCAAGTGTCGGGGCCAGGGATACGATGGCACAGAGAACATGAGTGGGGTCTATTCAGGTGTGCAGGCCAGGATCATGGAGATGGAACCGCTTGCCAAATATGTACACTGTGCTGCACACAATTTAAAGCTGACACTGAATGACTCCGTAAAGAATATAGCGGAGCCACGCAATTTTTATGATATTGTTTAGACTCTTTATACTTTTTTCAGCCAAAGTATTTACCAGTTAAGCCCCAGGCCCGGGGGCAAAACGCAACATCTTGCAAGAAACAGCGTCTGAGGGCTTCTTAACATTTAGCAAACTATGAATGTGTCATACCCACTTAACGGGAAGAAACTCAGCTATCAGACAATATTAACAATGTTTTGCCAAACAAAACACAAGGGTAATATCAAGCCTCTGAATTAGCCCTAAGCTAAAAAATGCACAGAACTCACGGTAGAAATATTGTTTACTTATCGGATCTGCACAAACAAGATATCATATGAAAGCTGAGATTCAACAGATTCCAGAGGTATAAGTATCATCACTGTGCGACCAAAACCGCAGCTAAGGTATATCCAGACAACACACAACGGGGACTGAAGGAGGAACCTATTGCGGTGAGCACGTTGCACGTTGTAACTTCCGGTTGTTGTTGTCATCTCCGGGTATCCCGTGTGTCTGTTCTGTTGCTGATAGCTTATTAACTTAAACTTAATCGATCATTTTAAAACTCTTGATCACGGCAACTGCCTGACGTTGTAATCACACGTTACTACAGCTTAAGCACTCACAACTCTCCTTCTCTTAGCGACTGCAACTCCACAGTTGCCTACACTCTTTTCGGGTTTGCTAACGGTAGCTACTTTAGCTTGATAGCTAGCCATGGCTCTTTCCCCACCCTCTGGTGCTATTTCCTGCTCTTCCTGTCTTATGTTTGGTTACTTCCCGGCCTCCCTTACTGGTAAGGATACATGTGTTAAATGTAGTATAGTTGTTAGGTTGGAGGCGGGAATCATAGCCATAGAAGCCCGGCTCCGCATCTTAGAAAGTAACTCAGCTAAAGTAAAGCCCATGTTAGCCAGTGCGGACCGGCCAAAGGTAGCTCCTCTTAGCCGTCCCCCAGCAACTCCCGAACAGCAGGGAGACTGGGTGACTGTTCAGAAGGGGCATAAAGCGAAACCCGCAGGTCCCCACCAACCCGTTCATGTATCTAACAGATATTCCCCACTCAGCGAGACACCCGCTGAGAAGCCAACTCTGGTTATTGGTAGCTCTATTATGAGACACGTGAATTTAGAGACCGAAGCCTCCACAGTCACATGCATTCCGGGGGCCAGAGCGGGCGACGTTGAGGCGCATCTTAAACTGCTGGCTAAAAATAAACACAAATACGGTAGGATTGTTATTCACGTCGGTGGTAATGATGTTCGTTTACGCCAATCAGAATGCACCAAACTTAATGTGGAGTCGGTGTGTAGTTATGCTAAAATAATGTCGGACACCGTAATCTTCTCTGGTCCCCTCCCCAATCTGATCAATGATGACATGTATAGCCGCATGTCATCATTTCAGCGCTGGTTGTCTTGGTGGTGCCCAGCAAACAATGTGGGCTTCGTAAATAATTGGACAGCCTTCTGGGGAAAACCTGGTCTGATTAAGAGAGACGGCATTCACCCTACTTTGAAAGGTGCAGATCTCATTTCGGCAAACATTTCAGGGCTTTGTGGACGTAATCCATGACAAACTGGAGTTGAGACCAGGAGGCAGAGTCGCAGTCTTACACGCTTCTCTGCGCTCTCTCCTAGGCAGTCACCCATAGGAATCCCGAACCCAATAAAATACCCAATATTAGCGGTATGTGTGTCTGCCCAAGGACAATTTAAGGTAAAACCTAATAGAGGTGTCATACATAATAACCTAATAAAAGTAAATGTAACAACTACTACAGTGCAACAAAACAGGAATATTAAATGTGGTCTCTTAAACATAAGATCTCTAGCATCTAAAGCAATATTGGTAAATGATTTAATATCAGATTATAATATTGATATATGCTATCTCACTGAAACTTGTTTGAGACATGAAGAATATGTCAGCATAAATGAGGCCACTCCACCCAGCCATGTCAACATTCATATTGCTCGAGGCACGGGCCGAGGAGGTGGAGTTGCAGCAATCTTTGACTCAAGTTTACTTATCAATACTAAACCAAAATGTAATTATACCTCTTTTGAAAGCCTCGTTTTTAGTCTTACGCATCCAACCTGGAAAACTTTGCAGCCAATCTTATTTGTTACAGTGTATCATGCACCAGGTCCTTATTCAGAATTCTTATCAGAATTCTCTGAGTTTTTATCAACTTTGGTTCTTAAAACAGACAAAGTAATTATCGTAGGTGACTTTAATATTCATGTTGACGATGATAAAAATAGCCTTACTGTTGCATTTAACTCTATATTAGATTCTGTTGGTTTCTGTCAGAGTGTAAATAAACCAACCCACTGTTATAATCACACTCTCGACCTTGTTCTGACTTATGGTATTGAAATTGAGCAACTATTAGTCGAACCGCATAATCCTGCTTTATCCGACCATTTCTTAGTACTCTTACTGTTACTAGACTACAAAGCATTAGTCAAAAGCTCTTGCAGCAGAAATCTGTTAGTGCTATAGCCACATTTAAGGAAGAGATTCCACCAATACTTAACTCGATAGCATGTCTGCATGTAAGGGAGGAAACTTATACAAAATGTACACCACCCCAAATTGATCATGTTGTTGATAGTGCTATAGATGCGCTGCGAATACAATTAGACTCTGTTGCTCCTTTGAAAAAGAAGAAAATAAAACAACATAGATTAGCTCCATGGCATAATGCCGAAACCCGCAAAATAAAGCAAAAGTCTAGACAACTTGAAAGGATATGGCGTTCCACTAAACTTGAAGAATCTCATTTAATTTGGCATATTACTCTCAATGAATATAAGAAAGCACTGCGTAAAGCGAGAGCAGCATACTACTGTTCATTAATAGATGAGAATAAGAATAATACAAGATTTCTTTTCAGCACTGTAGCCAGGCTGACAGAGAGCCACAGCTCCATTGAGCCTTCTATTCCCACAGCACTCAGTAGTAATGATTTTATGTGCTTTTTTAACGATAAAATTGTTACTCTTAGAAACAAAATTAATGACCCCTTGCCTTCGACCAGTATAGTGTTATCAACAGCTCCCAAAATCGTAAATTCTAATATTACACTCGATAGTAAACTAGAATGCTTTTCAGCCATTAACCTTGAACAATTACATTCAATGATTCTCTCTTCTAAACCATCAACGTGCATGTTAGACCCAATTCCAACGAAGCAGTTGAAGGAAGTTTTTCCATTAATTAGCACTTCTTTATTAAATATTATGAATATATCTTTATTATCAGGCTATGTTCCACAATCATTCAAAGTAGCAGTGATAAAACCGCTTCTTAAAAAGCACAACCTCGATCCAGAGGTTTTAGCCAACTATAGACCTATTTCTAATCTTCCGTTCCTCTCAAAAATTCTTGAGAAAGCGGTCGCAAAACAGTTGTGTGATTACTTAAAAAACAATGATTTATTTGAAGATTTTCAGTCTGGCTTTAGAACACATCATAGCACAGAGACAGCTCTGGTTAAAGTCACAAATGATATTCTAATAGCCTCAGACAAGGGACGTGTCTCTATTCTTGTTTTGCTCGATCTCAGTGCTGCATTTGATACTGTCGACCATGATATCCTATTGCAAAGACTAGAGCACTTGGTTGGCATACAGGGAACTGCTTTAGGCTGGTTTAGGTCCTATCTATCTGAACGCTCTCAGTTTGTACGTGTCAACGATGAATCTTCCACGCAAACCAAAGTTAGCCATGGAGTGCCACAGGGCTCAGTGCTCAGACCTATTTTGTTCACATTATATATGCTTCCGTTCGGCAATATTATAAGGAATCATTCTGTAAACTTTCATTGTTATGCGGATGATACTCAACTATATTTATCAATCAAGCCTGATGAAATTAATCATCTAAATAAAATTCAAGACTGCCTTAAGGACTTAAAAACGTGGATGACCTTAAACTTTTTGATGTTAAACACGACCAAAACTGAAGTTATTGTACTTGGCCCGAAGAATCTACGAAACAAATTATCTAAAGATATACTAACTATGGATGGCATTAATTTGGCCTCCAGTGAGACTGTAAGGAATCTTGGTGTTATATTTGATCAGGATTTATCCTTTAACGCCCACATAAAATCAATTTCAAGGACCGCCTACTTCCATCTACGTAACATTGCAAAAATCAGGCATATCTTGCCTCAAAACGATGCAGAGAAACTAGTCCATGCATTTGTTACTTCTAGGCTGGATTATTGTAACTCTTTACTATCAGGGAGTACCAAGAAGTCAATCAAGTCGCTTCAGCTGATTCAAAATGCTGCGGCTCGTGTACTAACCAGAGTTAGGAAAAGGGACCACATTACTCCTGTTCTGGCTGCCTTACACTGGCTCCCTATAGAACACAGGATAGAATTTAAAATTCTTCTTCTCGCCTACAAAGCCCTTAATGGGCAGGCGCCATCTTACCTTAAAGAACTCATTATACCCTACTGTCCTACTAGGGCATTGCGTTCCAAGAATGCAGGGTTGTTGGTTGTTCCTCGAGTCTCTAAAAGTACAATGGGAGCCAGAGCCTTTTCTTATCAAGCTCCACATTTGTGGAATCAGCTTCCAGTTTGTGTTCGGGCGGCAGACACCCTATCCGTTTTTAAGAGTGCGCTTAAGACCTTCCTTTTTGATAAAGCTTATAGTTAGGGCTGATTAGATTCAGCCCCTAGTTTTGCTGATATAGGCTTAGTTTGTCGGGGGACATCTTACTTCTTCCTTCTCTCTGTCTATACCCGTGTACTCTCATGTTCCGATTAACCCAGCTTCCCCAAATGTCTTTCTTTTTGGGGTCTATATATGCTGGGATCCGGAGTCATGGATGATCCTGCGGTCCTGTGTCCTGGATCGCGAGCGCTGGATCTTGAGTCGTGGCTGTGGTCCTGGATCATAGGTCCTGGATGGATATCCTCGTGGATTCATCTTCCTATTACACACATGCATTTCCAAACATTTGGACTACCTATGTTGCAAATGTATTATCTTTTCAATTTACACACGGCATCTATTGCACGTCTTACCTTTGCTGTTTTTCTGATCAAAAGTTGTGTTCAATGGCATTAAAACGATAAAAACGCAGCTGAAGGTTAATCCAATGTGTCTGTGTCACTTTGAAATGATTACTGATAATCCATCATAAGATTTATGTAAAAAACTGAGATTTCGTATCAAGCTGCTATGAGAGCTATGAGAGCAACAACCCAGCTTCCGGTTTTGGGCATTCTGGCTGCGCATCACTCTCTTCACCAATGGGTAATGTTTCGATGGATTTTAGGAACTTCCCCTCGATTGTATTGACGCTAACGGTTCAAAACAGGTGTCAATCATCAAAATCGACCGATGGGTTCCAGAGATATGGAAAATCCACCCAAATGACCCCTGAAGTGTTTTTCTTTTTGCTAAACCTCTCTAAAAAGGTCAAATGCATTCAAGGGTGGTTTTCACTATAAGTAATGTTTTTTTTTGGGCGGACACTAGAGATGATCCGATCACGTGATCGGGGATCGGAGCCGATCAGGTGATTTTCCAAAAATCGGGGATCGGGAGAAAAAAATCGGGGATCGAGATTTTTATTTTTTTTTATTATTATTTAATGTTACAAAACAAAAATGACCATGGTCACGTCTTAAAGTCATCCTGAGGACTTAGTTTTGGTTTAAAATTACACAACATCATGTATGTGTTGCTTTCTTTGGGCTTGTTTTCAGACCTGGTTGCTTATTTCTCTGAAATCTGGCAACAGAGTGGGCGCAGTGTCTAATAGTAGCATTAAGCTAACGAGAGGCTACGTCCAGCTGGTGACTCGGGAGTCGGGACAGAGAAAATGTCAGGAGTTTGGAAGTATTATAAAATTGAAAGCGAAGGCAGTGTAACAGCCAGATGCAATGTTTGCAAGGCAGAGGTTCCGCGTGGTGGAAAGAACAGAGCTACGTTCAACACGACCAATCGAATACGCTACCTGAGAAACAAACACCAACAACAACACAGCGAGTACAGAGCGGCCACTCAGGTAACGGCACGGAAACAACCGACACTTTCAGAGACTTTCAAAAGGAAAGAGAAACTGCCCCAGAACAGTGACAAGGCCAACACAATAACAGCCAAGATAGCTGAATTCATCGCGTTGGATGACCAGCCGTTATCTGTTACCTTTTTTTTCTCTTAATGCATTGCATAAAGATCGGATCGGGAAAAATCGGTATCAAAATCAAATGATCGGAATCGGATCGGGAGCAAAAAAAGGTGATCGGGACATCCCTAGCGGACACTATAATTAACATTTGTTTGCTATGTTCAATCTGAATTTACTTTAAAATTTTAAAAAAGTATATTGATTCTGACTTTTCTACATCCAACTCACAGGTTTATCATTCAGAGACTTCATTCCAACTTTAAAATGATCACAATACCTTCGGCTATTCAATTCTTATTCACATTGTGGATATCTTTCACACTTTTTGAGATATTGAACTTAGTGTGGAGCTTGGTTGAGAGGCTTTCTTCAGATTTTAACATTACAGTTGATGCAGCAGCTCGTTAACTCTGTGTGCTTTGATCTCAAAACAGAGTGCAGGAGTGCTTGAAATTCTCCCAAAAAAATGTTTTAAACTTGCCATAATTCCCAAACCCTACACTCCTCAGACATAATTTTTCATGAAAAACATAGGAAAACCTCTCCTAGGTTGAAAAAATAAATAAAAATAAACATTAAACAAAATGCCTCTTGAGGGCATGAAGTGACAACAACTTTCAACATGTCTCCATTAACACCAATTGTAAATCTTTCATCACAGCACCAGCTGCACACCTTTAGTTAATCTGACAAAAATGCCACATTATTTACCCAAAAGTACAAAAAAAGCACACATAGACACTATGCATGGTCCTGAGACGCTCCACGCATTGAAATTTCACCGATATCTGCTACGGTTCTTCAACAAAACGTTCATATGTAAGAGCATATAGAAAAGCTCCCCTCTGACTGATTACTGCACATCACCATGGAAACCTTTGATCTCTGGGCTCCAGTGTAGTTGTTACGGCCCGTCCACACAACGGCGTGCGTTGACGCTTGCCGGCGGGCGTGTCTGACACTCGACCAACTACAACCAATCACATGAATCTCCCGCCCCTGACACACAAGCAGCGGTTTGATTGGCTAGAGCTTGTACTGGCATATGATTCGATTGGCTGACGCTTCTGCCGAGGCGTCAAAAGTTGAACATTGCTCAACTTTTGCAGCGAGCCTTGCCAGCAACGCTCCGCGTCGCTTCCCACGATGCAGTTCGGCTAAAAGTGACATCACCCCATTCAAAGTGAATGGACAGAAGCGTTGGAAGCTTCAACGCACGCCGCTGTGTGGACGAGCCGTTATGATACATCGTTAGCTCAAACACAAACACCTGTGTGATATTATCATAGCTCCAACTGACGAGCTCAGAACGCCACCAAACCATCACACTGTGGCCCTGAACAGCTGAGTGACATCATCTAATCAGAGCAGATGCAACACAACACAACCACACACTATCTCTCTCTCTCTCTCTCTCTCTCTCTCTCTCTCTCTCTCTCTCTCTCTCTCTCTCTCTCTCTCTCTCTCACACAAACACACACACACCTTTTTTAAACCTTTTCTTTTAAATATTAAGCTTCTTCACTGTTTTTCCTCCTCTTCCAGTTTAACATTTAACTTTCAAGTTTTCAACAAAGTCATTGCAATGCATTTGAGCTGTAACAATTTGATTCAAATCATTTCACTTTTCTGCATTTCTCCGCTGAGTTCAGCAACACACTCAGTTGGTCTCTGTAGCTAAAAGCAGCTACCATTCAGCTAATAATATATTCAGCTTTTTCTTCATTTCCAGCTAAATTCAGCCACAAATGTTCACAGTTTACAGCATTCACACGCATTTTCTGCAGGAAATGCATTGTCTAGTTTTTCTTGTCGTACAACAAACAAAAATACTGGAAAACATGAATGCAGTGTCAAAGATGTAGCAAGCAAAGGATGTAGACATCCACAAAGCTGTTGGTCTCCTCCAAATCACAAGCCAGGCCCTATCTGCATACTGAGATGGCTTTGACCGGGTCAGACGCACCGCTCAGAGTCTTGCTGAGAGATAGGGAGCGCAGAGCGAGTTCACGGGTCTCTGGAGAAGGGCAGAGGTAGAACTCCTTGCCTGTCGACCCACTGTTCCTAATGCTTCTCCCTAACAAAGGTGATTGTACCAACACACTACTCTTAGAGTTCTTTCAGGGGCCCATGCTTCTTCTGGTGGGCCCCTTGGTGACCAGTAAGGACCAGGTTCTCCCTGCTGCACAGATTCTGCTGCGGGATGCCCTGGTGTCGTCCCAGCAGGAAAGGATATCTTCCCTCAGCTGTCGGTCGTATTTTGCATCCCATCATCTGCTGCGTGCAGCTGTGGGTTTGGCACAGGACTTGAAGAGGGTGAGAACAGTGCCAGTATTCCCTTATAACATAATTAGCATGTGTATCAGTAAACCATTATTACATTGAATAGCAAGCAAAGTCCTTCTCAGTCTACTCCAGGTTTCATTATTCTGCCCTTTATTTGAAATAGCAAAATTAATATATATAACTGAAATCAAAGAGTTTAGTGTGTACAGCAGAGATGAAAAGAGTAGATCTACTACAGTTTCCTACTCAAGTCAAATTAATTAAGTAAGCACACTTAAAGGTGGGGTAGGTAAGTTTGAGGAACCAGCTCAAGATACACTTTTTGTTATATTCCGATAGCAATGAATATCTGAAGTGCTTTGACAAAAAATCCATAAATAAACGTCATCTGTGGAAGCTGTAGTGTAGAAAGCACGACCAATCATCTGAGCCGGCCCGGCTAAAGTAACTGGATGGCCTACCTGCCTGTCAGCCTTCCCTCTGGGCACACACTGATCTCGTGCACTCATTGGTCATGTGCGCGTTCGTGTGTTGGAGGAGGGGATCTGAAAGGAAGTGGCAGATTTTTTCCGGCTGTGTATTTTCAAATTCTATCCACTCGAGCTGCTTTCTCCAAAATGACCTACCCACCTTTAAAATACATGTTATAATAAATGATCAAAATATGCATTCCTGAGTAGAGTAACTGGAATGAACCAGAGTACACTAAGCATTAGGCGACATGAATACACATGTACATCAAGGTTGCAAACACAGGTGAAGAAACAATATAAGCCCCAGTCTATGCCACAAACACATAGCCGTGTTCGGCTAGCAAAGAAAGTGTGGCAGTGTTTTAACGTGACGACGAGGTCGCGCGTACTTAACCCACAAGTGCTTAATGTCACTCGAACTAAACAGACAGCAGCCGATGATGGAGTTTAGGTGCACTAATGTCAACACCCGAGCGCTAACGTAATGCGCATGCAGATTTGAGTACCCGCAGGGAAGCAGTGCTCCCTGGGTAAGACAGTTGATCCCCTTTAATGGGAAAAGGTTGATTGAACATGATTTGAGAGGGCTGAGCAGCCTGTGAGAAGTGCAGGCACGCAAAGTCAAGTGATCGCATGGAACCTCCTCACATGGAACCTGTCCTGGTTTGGTCTCGCCTGGCTTCCTTTCGATCCCTGGTGCGTGCAGGGCTCAGCGTGTAGGAAGGCTACACCCCTTGGGTCTTCTGCTCAGGTGTTCAGGTTGAGCACTGCCTTTGGTCGGTAAGGATGGAAAAGACGAGATATTTATTCAGTTGGTCAGTAAATTGTCTTTAATGCGTTACTTTATTTGTATACTTAAAGGTGGAGTAGGTAAGTTTCAGAAACCGGCTCGAGTGCACTACAATTTGAAAGTACACAGCCGAAAAGCCCCTTCGTTCAGACTTCCTGACAGAGCACCTCCTCCAACGCACACGTACGCGCACACGACGTGAGCAGACGGATGGAAGTGGCCGCCTGTTGCTGGAGAGTCATTGAAGTGCTGCTGCAATGCGCCCAATGAGATACATTTGTGCGTTTAGTTGTACTTTTTACAGTACTACGGCTTCCACAGATGACGTTTTTTTATGTATTTTTTGTCAAAGCACTTCAGATATTCATTCATATCTGGACGTTAAGAGCATTCCATGGAATATAACAACAAGTGTATCTCGAGCCGGTTTCTCAAACTTACCTGCCCCACCTTTAAGTCATGATTCTATTTCCTAGTTCAGTCTTTTTGTATGAATATCATATGAATTATGAGGAATGCTTCTTAGGCAAAGTAGTTTTGCATTTGTTCAATGCTGAGATCTAACAATACTGAGATACCAGTGTTTCACGCTGTGCAGAAATGCCATCACATCAATGATTTGATTCTGTAGATAAACAGCGGCACACATGAATGTTCTGCCACAGAATCAGAGTCTGCTGATCCGTGTGAGAACGCTTGTCCCTCAGCATATGCATATATAAGCCTCCAATACACTTTCAATTACAACACTGTTCCTGTTCTCTTTTTCTCTCCCACACACACACACACACACACACACACACACACACACACACACACACACACACACACACACACACACAACCGCACACACACACAACCGCACTCACACACACACACACAACTGCACACACACTCTCACACACACTCTCACACACACACTCACACACACACTCTCACACACACACTCTCACACACACACACACACATACTGAGACCCTTTTTCTCCAGTTATGCAAATAACATCAGCCCTAAAACGGTTTGAGTGAGAATTAAACGTGAATTAAATGAGGCTTGGCCCTTTTCACTCCATTCTATCTGAATAAGGCAAAGTCCCGTCACCATGGGAGATCCCCACGCCGTTGCTATGCTTGTTATGGGATTGACAAGACGAGAAGTGACATAAATACCGTGGCCGGCGTTCAATCCAATTATATGGCGTGGCCTGCCTGAATACCTGCTAGCCATGCAGCGCTGCGCTGGCGTCCTTGTATTCAGCCCGCGTCAGAAGTAAGACTGGCCGTATTCTTCTTTAAGCCCAGCGCTAACCTTGGTCTCCTCAGCTCGCTCCGAGGCTCTGCCCTCGACCCTACGCTGCACCGTCAGCCTGCTTTAATACAGGCCTTTGGACAAGGTGCTTCCCCAGGCTCTCTCGATACCCCGGACCAAGACAAAACCCCCTCAACCATCAGAAGGCTCACAAACACATTGGAAGTGAATAGCTTTTGATATAATAATACACACACCGTACTAAGACAGTATGTGTCATGACATTCCTGGGTGATGCTTCTATGATTGATTTGAGCTGAGTAAAAGGAGACGAGATGACCCAAAGTAACACAAAGTGATCAAATATCGTTGTATGTACTCTGAATAGAAATGACTTAACCTCCTGATTGAATAACTCCTCATTGTCCTAGTGAATCCAATAACCTTTAACTCTCGCTGGTCTACAATGAAGAGACAGCCTCTTTTCATCCAGCTTCTGTGACTCAATGCCGTTTTCCAAATGATACATTTAAATATAAAGCATGGGGCACATATACATACAACACATGCTTTTAGAATTCAAATCATTCAACATCTGTTTCAAAAATTAAACCATTATAATTGTTTTAGCATTAGGTTTTGCTAGCGCTCTGTTCTCTGTGCTTATATACATGTTTGCAACATTCAGCCCCCACTGTATTGTTAATGCGTTTCAGGGTGGGATGAATGAAGGCTAGAGAAGGCTGAGCCACACCTAAAGTGTTGGTCCCTTCTCTGTACACAACCATTCCATAGGACTATATGTAGAGACAGATGTCACCATGTCACGATACATGTCTCAGCAGCAGTGGTTACCCACAATCCAAACTGTTTTCCTCTGCTTCTGAAGAGCACAAGGAATGGATAAGTCAGTAAACTGAAGCGTCAGGTTGGTGTGAGCACTGGCTCACTGTCTCTTTCCCCTCTCCACTGACAAAAACCCAAATGTAAACCGGACTTGACAACCACATCGTCCCCCTCCCCTCTACCCGCCAGTGCTTGGCTTGTGCTTGGGCCCCAGAACCCATTTTAACCACAGGCATTTACAAGCTCCCCTCTAAACAACCTGGCAGGTGCTTTAAGCCTCCTGCTGAAGGGCGGCCGAACGTTACGAGACTCCAATCAGATTAGAGCAGAATGGGCTGTGAATAGAAGAATGGACGCTCTTATAATGGGAAAGATTGTTAGCACAGCGATGTGTTGCTCTGAGCTCCCATGACCAATCCACAACTAATGAGCATTCAGTGAGCGTGCTCTATGTCACAAGTGTCCAAGGCTCTGATGGGGACACTGAGGCGAGCGGTTTCTCATATTTGTCAGAAACATGGGCTTAATGCTTCGGTCAACTTTTACTTTAATTGTATGAATTCAATTTACTTGGGACGTTCTCACACCAGATGAAAATGCATTTCCAAACAAATGTGTAGTTCTGGTAATAGCTTTACATGCTGGTAATAACATTACAAAACATACAAATAATAAATAAATTCAAGGCCTTGCTCTTTTAAATTGTATTTAAATGTTGATGTACATAAACATTGCTTAGCACTCTTTGAAGACAATTTGTTATTCCCAGAGGCGTTATGTACAAAAGTGGTGGGGCACAACAAACTTAGATGTCTATAGCTTCTGCAGAGAGGTTCATGGCTGCTGAGGCTTTGACTCTTCAGGTTTACACATTTTATATTTTGACCTAAATCAAAATATAATATTATTTTCAAAAGCTTTTTTAGTCTGATGCTTCGATTAATTTTAAGCTGACAGTTCAACAGAAGGATACCCAAAAAATGTAATTATATCATTTAAATAGTGAATTGTTCTCTCTTAGTAAGATCCCATTTTCAATAAAATGGTGGTCTTACCTTGACTTGAAGATGAAGTCCATTTGCCTATCCTTCTGGACAAACATCTCTATTACTTTTTTGTAAAAGTCCTCCTTATCTTCTTGTAGTTTCAAAAGTCTATCATAAATCTAATCGATAGATTTATGATCGATAGATTTAAGATTCGAAAATGATAAAAGTAGGGTAGACATGTGGATATTATCCGGCTGAACAAAACGTGCATTTATCTAACATGTTTGTTTCCCACAGATCTTATTTTGAGCTATTTTCTAAAATCCTATGGAGAAATCTCGTTGCTTTTAGGTCGAGGGAAGCCATGCGCAGCTTACTTCCTGGTTTTAGGACGCCTCACTGCAGCTCTCTCGTCTCCCTTTCACACACCACACTTTTCGCGGCACACGTACTTACAGCCAATCAGCTCTGAATTATGTGAGATGACGTATGGTGGGGATGGCAGCTCTATGCCCCTATGGTCATTATTTATTTGCCACACACATTAAATAGGAAAATACTCTGAGCATGCGCAGTGTAGTTTTTACAGTCACCGTTCACTTAGACAGTCACAGGGAGGGGCAGGATCGGGTTTTGTCCCACATGGCTCTAAACAGCTCAATAGGCACACCGTAGACACTAATTAGAAGAACACAGACTAAAACAGCAATGTACAGACGAATCAGATGATTAAACATGATCTTAAAAAAATCATTATTTGTAATTGTGTTCTGCTGACACTAGGTGGAGCTGTGCCCCCTAATGAACAGTCACTACTGGTTATTCCACATCAAGCACTGGGAGACTGTGCAGCTAAATGCTAACATGCCCACAATGTTGACGCTAACATGCTGAAGTAGGCATATTGATGGACATCTTGGTTAGCATATACTTATTAGGAATAACCTGCAGGTGGCATGGAGGACAAGCTATCATCAAAGAATTACGGTACGTCCACGCGGTTCCGTCGCGTTGAAGCTTGCCGGTGGGCGTGTCTGGCGCGCGACCAACAACCAATCACATTAATCTCCCGCCCCGGACACAGAAGCACACGGTTTGATTGGCTAGCGCTTGTACTGGCATATGATTTGATTGGCTGGCGCTTCCGTGGATGCTTGAAAAGTTGAACTTTTCTCAACTTTCACCGCGTGAAATGGAGGCAAAGCAATGCGACTCGAACCACAATGCAGTTCGGCAAAGCGTGGCGTCACCCCATTCAAAGTGAATGGGAATGTCTGTTTTAAATATCATGGCACCCTTCAAACTGTTGAGATATTTCAATCTTGACCAAAGTGGACGATTGTCCGACAGACCGATATTACCATCTCGATATCCACTTAGGAAACGAAAAATAAATTCCTAATTTCAGAAGATGTCCCTTTGTTTCTCCCGTCTCCACCAGCTGCCGTCTCTTACAGTAGGTGGTGTACGCCGAGTTTATAAGAGGTTAAAGACAAAGATGAATCAGATGGTTAAAAATAAAAAGATTTTCTCATGAAACTTACATTTGTCAAAGCTTCAGAACCTACTGTGATATTCACGGCTTGATGACATCACAACAAAAGTCCTGTGAGTCTATGTATTTACAGGGTTTTATTTAGTTAAATCTGTTTTGCATTGTCTGACAATGAGAGACAGGTGCATTTAGAGTGACACACACACCCACACTCTCTCTCTCTCTCTCTCTCTCTCTCTCTCTCTAAGGGGCTTTATCCCAAGGCTTGTGTCTTTCTCTCCCTCGACAGAGCGAGGTGATGTTTAATGGAAAGTTAATATGGCTTTAATGCTTGTCGCCGCACTTCGACACCGAAGGCCCCACTAATCCACTCTGTTCCACACCGCCTGGAAACAGATGCTCCGGCCGAGGGACACTGGAGACAGATAGAGAGAGGGGAAAGAGAGAGAGGCTGCTATTGGCTGGTTCACTGAGCTCTACTGAAACACTACACTGTTTCTACAGAGACATATCCCATGTCACAAGTCTGTACCTCTGATACTAGCTGCTTCCTGTCCGTTGTGAACAGGAAGTTATATTTGTACATTTGTAAACTTTGTAAACAGAAAAGTTAGCAACTCAATACAAACTAGATTTCTGTTTATTGTTCTACGTCGTAGTGATGATGGCGGTAGAAAAGGAGACTGGCCAGGTGACGTGGTGAAGAAAGAGAGGCAGGGTCAGCTTGGAGGTCCTGTGGGACGGCAGGGGCAACGATATTGAAATATTGTTTTGTTCAAGTTATAGAATTAGAGAGAAAGGAGATGAAAAGAAGCCATGATCCACGAGTCTGATTGAAACCCACGACGCTGCTGAAGCAATCAGCTCCATCAGGCGACCTGCAGAGGCCTTTAGAGTTACTTCAGAAATATAGCAGGTATTTGTTTTGCTTGAACGTAATTAGTTTAGTTTCAACGTAGATTCAAAATGTCACCATTCATGCGTGTGAGTCATGGCACACATTATGTTATTAGATACGTGCTGACTTTTCATTTTTGATTATTTTAGTTTTAGTTGTTTTCTTTTTCGGCAATAGTGTGCTGTCTTTGGTAAATACATTACATTACATTAGATGTCACTTGTTAGACGCTTTTATCCAAAGCGACTTCCATACACTCAGTCCTGTGGACGACCCCCACAGGAGCACTTTGGGGTGAAGGGTCTCAGGGACACAACGACATGCTGACCGCAGTTGGACTTGAACCTGCTACACCCTGATTCGAAGTCCAGCACTTTACCCACTATTTCTCAAAGAATATGAACACATGTCACACAGTCCATCTCTCCGGCCTTCTTTGAACAGGTGTGTTCCTCTTGTTCGCCCTTTAAATATACCATTTCTGAAAAATCATGATCACAGAAACTTCGATGTATTGTCTTGCTGCCAATGTTAAGCCTGGTCAATATGGACTGAAAGATTTCCGGTACTAACTTATATTTTATAGTTATAAATTAGCCTTTTAACTACTGTGTTTTAAGCTAAATACTGAGTGTTTTCCTTTATGAATGAAACAACCCTAACTGGTTTTCATGACACCAGCGCCGTCTTTAAGAACGTTCTAGGGTCCTGGTTATATTTATCTCTCACTCCTTCTTTTGGAACGGTGGAAGTTGACATGTGTCGTTATCTCGTCAGCTTTGTTCCTGAGACGTGGAGGCTTAGAACTTAACTAGTTGGTTCACCATAGAGACAGCCCCACTTGTTGCCCCTCTGTGTGTATCAATGGAGGCAGTAAGGTTCGTGTAAGACATCAAGAGGCTAATAGCTTTCAAATGAGTGTTTAATTCCCCAACAGCTGTTGTCCTGGTTAAGAACCGAGCAGCAGGCCGGTCTGTCTGTCGAACCAGGAGCAGAAATTAGTTCTGCCGATGCCCATATTCCCTCCCAGGAAACCATCTGCTCCACTTCAATACAATAGAGGGATTTTCTGTAGGAATAAAATGCTTTGAACAATCTCCCTGCTCCCTCCCTCGTGTTGGTTAGGTTCAGGATTTCCTGCAGGACCGTCAGTAGAAATCTGTTAAGATGGAATGATTGGTTTGTTCAGTGGAATTCAAAAATCACGTTTTCATTTCACGTTTTCATGTGTCAATTTAACATAAAAGCGGTTTGCCCAAATTGTTTCGGAGTATTATAATTGTTTGCTACTTTTTTGTTTAAGAAATGAAATACATGTTTAAACAGTTAATAGAAACATCATGACTTAAAATAATATATGAACATCATGTCAACAGTTCCAATGTAGTGTGTATTCAATCAAAGTTCCTGTTAGTATAAACAGTAAATAAGTTACCTTTTAAAAAATCAATCTAAATATGTAGGGGGAGTTCCCCTCTGTTCACAGCAGACATCTCAAAGACAGATTTCATTAAGGCAGGATGCAAACTTTAGGGGTTAGTGAGAACATTACCGAAGAAGACACCATCCTTCTTATGTTAATCAGTTAGGACTGGGGTGAGAGTGGGGAGGCAAACCCAATGATGCCTGTGTCTTTCATATGGTCATCTGAAGTCATAACACTATCCTGTGTTACTCTAATGGAGCTCGTGGCAGATGATGATGTTACAGTGTGCAAAGGTGAGAAATACCAACTTAAGTAAAAGTAGCAAAACTACAGTGTAAAAATAGTCTGTTACAAGTCCTGCATTCAAATTCTACTTAAAGGGGACCTATCATGCTAAATGCACTTTGTGATGTCTGTAATAAATGTGTCCCAGGTGCGTCGGGGAACCCACGCAGCGTCAGAAAATAAAACCCTCTCTCTTTTCCTCCGTACCCAAATCTTTTAAAAACGGGGGTACAACGAGCGGATACAGATTTGCTGCCGATATGACGTCAAATCGGCGGCGGACCCACAGAGAGTTGCTATCAGAAACGATGCCTGCCGTGTTTTGGACGTAATCTGGTCTTTGTTTACATTAGCAAGCCTCGCTAACACTCAGAGCTAACCTGTACTGGAGAGCACATGTGTTTAAAAAGCAGGAAATAAAAAAAAGAACTCACCTTGTGATAAACCCGCAAGAGAAAAAGCATTTGCGATCCATAGTGTTTCAGACATAATCCTTGATGTGGTTTAGAACAGGATGGCGTTTTAACCCAGCAGAATTAAACTTTATCAAAAATCCGCGTTTCTCTAAGAGGGCTGCAACAGAGCGGTATGAGCAGGATGAGGCGTGGCTACAATGGGTGATCTGTTTGGGATTTTAAGCAAAAAACTTCACAGACATGTTTTGTATAGGTATGGCCCTACAATATATTTTTCCAATATAGCATGATAGGTCCACTTTAAGTAAAAATACAGAAGTATTGGCATAACATGTACTTTACATACTGAAAGTCAAAGTGCTCATTATGCAGAATGATCCATTCAAGCAGCATGTATTTAAATGATTGTATTATAATTAAGAAGAGTAAGACAAAAAAGACCCTTGTATCCCCAAGGGGACATTCAGCTTTTCACTCAGTTATTACACACTCATAACCGGTCTGAACCAGGTAGACAGACACACACACACACACACACACACACACACACATACACTGCCAGTGTTCCGGCACCAGGGGGCAGCTGGGGGTTTAGTGCCCCTCGGCAGGGTCCAGGAGGGGGACTGGCACCTCCATATTTTTATGACCTGCCGGTTCCCAAGCCAAGTCCCTAAAGACGGAGCTACTGCTGAAAATACTCAAGTTAAGTAAAAGTATACCTCAATTTTAACTGGAGTAAATGTTCTGAGTTACATTCCATCTCTGACCGTATGGAGTATAAATATGTTGTCATTGTTGAAACTTTAAATACAAAAAGAGGTTTCTCAGAAAACATGTGAGGTGTCAGAGCCTGAGACAGGAAGCTGCTCCGCCAACATCCTGCCATGTCACCGGAGAGGAGAGGAACAAAATAAAGTTTGCTTTACGCAGCCTCCATCCTCCTGAAGACCCTCCTCACTTCATCTCTGTCAGAACGCCACCACAGTGACAACCTGTTTGTTGCTAAGTGTTTGCCTTAGTAATGCAAACTAGATTCATAAGAGAAGCTAGGCCGATATTAGAACACAGAAAATAAACTGTCAAACATGGAATACTCTCCAAACTGCTTTGCATTTCATTTCTCTTTCACGTGTTGCGTTGATGGTCGGTTTGGGTTCGGTACGCTGCAGGCAGGTCGGTCTAAGGGGACATCAGAGAGATGTTAAGGTGAAGAACAAAAGCCATGTGCGCCATTGAGCGATCCATCTATTCTGTGTGTGACGATCTTCTCCATTCAGGGGCAGTGGGTGTTCTGTGATTCTGAACTTTGGCTTATTTTACACTCCTTTAAATCACCAGGGGACATTCTGAATATCAGCATGATCAAAGGCGAGCCGAGCCAGGCTGACTTTAAGTCTCTCTCTCTTTCAATCGCTTTAAGCGGAAAGACCGTGCCTCAGAGTGAGTGACAGGTGACCAACAGAAGATCACCCGACGCACTGACGCTGCATAAATAAGAGATGACATGTTTTTTTTTATCTGTATAGTGACAATCTGTAAGTGAGCCTATGTATTTCCCCTACTTGTTATTAATCGGCCTAGGGATGGGAACGATTAATCGAATATTCGAAATTATTCAGGTATTCGAATAATTATTCAGGTATTCGAATATGAGTTATTAATAAAAAAAAATTGGGAGGGATGCCTAAGTTGATTACATATTATAAATTGAATAATTCAATGTATACGACAGTGCCATAGCTAAATGTGTTAGTTGACGTCTAAAGGTGTGTGTTGCTCCGCTCACCGGCCCCTCACAGCGGGCAGAGCTGCAGGTGCTGATCTCTCTCTCTCGCGTCCGGTTATACTTCACTTGCGTTTATGTCCAAATCCATCAGATCTAGCTGGTTCTAGCCAATTATACGGCTGCTGCCCCTCCCTACACGCAGATCACACAGACTCAAACCTCATCTTAGGCCCAAATGCCGCGCAAATGAGCTCCGCAGCCGTTGCGAGGTTCCGGCGCTAACAGTTAATGAGCGTGCTCCCCTGCCCCCTGTCAACACTCACGACACATGAGTGGCCAGCCTAAACAACAATAAGCGCTGCTTGACAACCGTGTGTGGCGGCAAAGTACATAGACATTTTGACTGGAGAGATTTAGTTTTGTCGGTAGGCCTATTCAACATATTTTACCAGTCCGGTAATTATTTACACTCTAAGAAGAGTCCTACACAACAGACATGGCGTAAAAAATGAGTAATGTGTGGAAATATTTCTACCAGGTTAGTGAGTGAGGTGTAGAGGTCAAACTATGCCAAATTAAACTTATATACATAGTACTATACCTTGATACCCGCAACCTCCGTTCCAGCTGAGAGGGTCTTCTCTACAGCTGGCCTGATTGTGAATCGCCTCCGCACATGAACGCTGTAGGCCTATAGCTGTCACCAGTTCAATACATTTGACAAATTCGACTTGGTTTCTGTTACAATAGTTGTTATATGTTTCCACACGGACCCTGTTGAGGGGAACACACACCGGAGCAGGCATGCGGATGAAGCCAGGGTGTAAATGTTATGCTATGCTCTATGTAAAAGTTTAATAAAGTGTAAGTAGCTAAAAGTGCTTCAACCGTCCATTCTTGTAATATGAGAGGCAAGATTGAAACAGTTTCTATACTTATTTGAACATGTATTTATTTATTTCCAAAAGTTATTGAAAAAAATGTGTTGGAAAAAAATTTCGAATTTTTTTTTATAAGATATGTACATTTCGGTTAACCGGTTAACCGTTTTTTGGGGGGTCGAATATTCGAATATACATTTGCTTTCAAATTCCCATCCCTACGAGCAGCTTCATCAGAGTTCTCATCATCCTGACTTCAGAACAGAAACAGGGTAAAAGAAACTACTGCAAACCACCGTGAGCGGAATCAGCCTCACACCATCAGGACCCCGTGGAGCAGTGGTGGCGCCAGATATTTTCTTTTGGGGGTGCTGCGGGGTAGCTTGACGTTTCATAGAGGGTGCTCAAACATTTAGGGTTTCCCATTAATGTACCGGGCGCTACAGTGGAATTTTCTACTGCAACACTCCACACACGCACACACACAGTGTAACAGTCGCGGATACACTGTGTGTGTGCGTGTGGGAATGAAGGCTCGATAATCAGCTCACGGCATATATGTGTAAGCAGGTAAAGTGCTACCGATTTCTTTACGGATATTTTACAAATCACTCCCCTTTTAAACTGTATTCTTGTTTTACTGTCATATAGTATTTCATACCTGTTTTTAATTTATGCTCTTGTTTTTTTATACCTATAATGATCATATAAACATGTCAACAAAAACGTACATCAAAACATGTGGCGCTAGGTAGCCTACAAAGCTAACATGGCTTACCTAGGTCTTTGTCTGGTCTTGGGGGGCCAGAGATAAGGAAAATCCACCCAAATGGCCCCAGAAGAGGTTTGTTTGGTTAAATCTGTCTAAAAAGGTCAAATATCACTTGTTTTGCATCAATCTTGATACAGGGAACTTATTATATGTTGCACTTTGGATTACTAAAGCTTTTAGTCTACTAACCCATCATCCAAGGTTAGTTTTCACTATAAGTACAACATATTAGCGACGGGTGGCGCAGTGGTCTGTGCATCTGATCATTAAGGGGGGTGCTGGGGAACTCCAGTTCGAAACCCGCTCCTGCCGCCACTGCGTCAGGCCGTTGTGTCCTTGGGCAAGACTTCACCCGGATTTGCTCCTGTGGTTAATGTCCACAGTACATGTATGATATCAATGTGTACTTACGTGAAGATGGACGGTGTGGCGCAGAGTGCTGTGCAATGATCATCAGATCAAGGGGTGCAACCCGCCGCTGCTGTGTCTGTAAAACCGTTGTGTCCACTTCACCTGTACTTGCTCCTGTGGGTATTGTCCGCAGTGGTGACCATTGCATATGTGTAAAGCGCTTTGAGCATCTGGAAAAGTGCTATAATAAATGTAAGGAATTATTATTATATTTTTTGGACGGACACTATAATTTACAGTTTTTTACCATGTTCAATCTGAATTTTCTTTAAAATAAAAAACATCTATTCTTTTCTACATCCAACTCACAGGTTTATCATTACTTATTATTATTATTATTAATGTAACCCTTTTAGAAGGGAAGATATGGTCATTTGTTCTGAGAATGTCATTTTCGAGCCTGAAACCTGAAAATCAGGCTTGGGGCTTAACAGGTTAATACAGTAGCACACGGTCAAGGACTATAATGAAGGAGGATCAAGAAAGAGAAAGGAAAAGAGGTTAAAAGACGGAGCGCTGGACGTCAGATAAATCACCAGAAGAAGGCAGAGCAGAAGTAAACAATAACAGGAACACGGAATGGGCTCTGTAGTGTGTTTAGTATATGGCCGTGTAATAAGCGGGGTAATGTGCAGCGAGGCGGTCATTATGGGGAAAAGAACACCCGACAGGCGGATCAGGGAACCCGATGCGAAGCGGAGGGATCTTGATGAGCCTGAAGGGTAAACAGCGGGTTTACTAATCTACCCGCTAGGGCTGTGCATCTTCACTGGTCTCACGATTCGATTCGATTACGATTATCCTGTCAACGATTCGATTCGGTTCGATATCCCGGTGCATCACGATTCATACCAATGCGTTGCATCCTCAATTTTCTATATTACTGCACATGGCTTATTTTTCATCAATGCATACATGCAGTAAATACATATGAACTCTATTTTTATTATTTAGAAAGTGCTTCAGAAATCAAAAACATAAATGTCTTGACATTAATTTATAAACCAAAATAAATGAATTGTAAAGGTCTAGCCTCCGTGTGTGAAGTTGTTCCATCCTCAAAAACAAAAAGCTAATGCTTCTGCAGTCGAGCTGCAGCTTCTAGCCACGGCCTTCTGTTAAGAAAGGACACTGAAGGTCCTGAATGTGGCATCACACACCTTGAGTCTGAACACAGCAGACAACAGGAGTATTTACAACAGCATATACAAACTAAAATAGTGCATGTGGGTGCACACTAACATTCTCTGTCTTACTGTTACATAAATCCCATGAATGCATGAGATTAAGTTTGCTTCATTATATCTCAGTGATTAAGTGAATAATAACGTTTCTATCGGGTCACTGTCAGCATGTCACTCATTATTTTCAGGGAGGGGGCGGGGCTTGGAGGAACGGAGAGGAGACGGTGATCGCGGGAGCTTTTTTCCTCCTGCCTTCACAAACTTTACACACGTATATATATCGTCTGAAAATTGCTAGAGGACATTCATACTCTGCAATCCAAGACTTGATTAAATCCACCAAAAACCTGACATGATTGTAACGCGATTATTTTTGAAAAACATAAATCCCTGTCACACTCCGTGTCGCTCAGAGACACAGCGTCTCTGAGCGGCAGCGACACGGAGTGATTGAGAGCGGGTCCTGCTGCTGTGGGTTCTGGACTGGTGTCCTTGTGTTGGTGGATAAAGCAGACTGCTCCGTGTTGCTGTGCCGCTGTCACATCTGTTCCCTGATCTCTGCGTCACCGACCGATTTGATATTAAAGTGACAGAAAAAAGCCGCGGCCGGAAAATCAGGAAGCAACGTTACTACTCTATAACCGATTATCTTCCGTCACTGCATCGAGACCGAATCGTCCACGTCCGCATCGCAATGCATCGTAGAAACGATTATTTTCAACACCCCTACTACCCGCACACTTTTTCTCTGGTGTCGGGAATATCTCGCGATGTTAGTGCATTCTTAAAAAACAAAACACCATTTAATTCCGGGTTAAAGTGAGTTGTAACTGCGTTACTGAGAATTGTAACGGGTATATTACCCAAATGTCATTAGTAATGCGTTACATTACTTTGTTACAGGAAAAAGTAATACATTACCACTTTTGTAACACGTTACACAAAACACTGGAAGTAGGCTACTGTACTGTAGCATATTATTTTCGAATCAATCCTTTTTCAAATTATGAATTTCACAAAAAAATCATTTCTTGGGGGTGCTTAGGGGGTGCTATGGCTATCCATGGGGGTGTTTCAGCACCCACTAGCGCCCCCCTGGCGCCGCCACTGCTGTGGAGCCGTGACGCTGACAGTGAGGACCGGGGGTACAACTCGCATTTAATGAGTGCACGTGCATGTGTTTGAAAAGGGTTTTTTGTACTATTATTATTATTATTATCATCATTATTATTATTATTGTTGTTATTATTATTTGTATTATTATAATAATAATTATTGTTATTATTATTATCATCATTATTATTATTATTATTATCATCATTATTATTATTGTTATTATTATTATCATCATTATTATTATTGTTATTAACAGCAGGCTATTTTGATAATTAGGCCTACAGCCTGTCATCGGACATGGACAGGTTAGCGTGAAATGATAAAGGATGAGGGCAGTCTTTTTGGAATGCACTTTTATGTTAATGTTCTCATGTCGTGGGGGTGTGGGGGGAGTCAGAAAAAGTATGGATAAAGTAGACCAACTTGTTTTATATATAACTTACAATAAACAACGAGGCTGACGAAAGCCCGTTCTCCGTGTGACCGGACATGGTGCACTGCCCTGTCTACTGCTTACAGCGGAATACTACATTTGAGCAAGAACACCGTTTCATGTTGTCAACCCGCAGGAGCCAACAGGTGGCGGCAAATTAAACATGCTCGAATATCATATTTTATGAAAGTCATTTGGAAGACAAGTGCTCATGCTCTGCGTCCTGCTGCTTCTTCATCAGAGCAAGGATCACATGAGCTGGTTCATTTACATTAACCCAATCAAAAGATAGAAGCACGAGGGAAATGTGATGTTTGTGACGGAGGTGGTCCAATCACAAAGGATCAGAGGACCGTTGACCAATCCTCTGGATTTAGTGTTCACAGAGATCAGGCAGGGTGTGAGGCTTGAACTTGTGCGCGTGCACAAGCGCATGTGCTTGAGTGTGCGACTGTGCGTGTTTGTTTGTAGGAGTGACTGCTTGTATAAAACCTCTCCAGAGAGTGCACAGAGAGCAGAGTGTTCGTGAGGTTCCGCTTTACTTCCCTGAAGAACCTGTAACCTCTGCGGACATGATGTTCCCCTGCAGCGCGCTGCCGCCTCCTCTCTACCCGGCCTTCCTGCGTCCTCCTGCGGCTCTCTCCTCGCCCCTGAACCGGTCCCTGCACTCAGGCTTCCTGGTGGAAGATCTCCTCAGATGGAGCCAGCCTGTCAGCTACATACATCGGACTTTTTCTTCCAGAAGTCCCGGGGACATTCTCCAGCTGAGCGCGGGGCAGTGCGGGCCCCCCCGGCTGCAGGGGGCCCGGCACAGAGCGCTGTGTGCCACCGCCGGGCCGCGGGACCCCCGGCTCCCCGCAGCCCGGCGGCCCGGAGCCCGGGTACCTGAAGTTCGGCGTCAGCGCAATACTGGCCCCGTCCACACGGAGTGGTGAGTAGAGCAACATATTGCTCTACATTGCATTTAGCTGACGCTTTTATCCAAAGAGACTTACAATGCAAGACGTGTATATATACATGTCTACATTTAAAATCCAAATCTTGATATAAAGGTGAAGAAGTCACAGTTTAGCCATTTACTAAATAATATGATTCACTATTTAAAAAGATTGAGTGTATTATTGCTTTTCCTGGAGGAGTTTAATCTGACTCCAGCTGTGAACAAACGTAACATTGAAAAACACAGATCTCAAACTCCAGCAAACGAATGAGAGTGTGCTTCTGAGTGTGTGAACGCTGAGCGCTGAGGCCTGGTCCTGTCAGCCTTTTAGCATGGGAACACCCCGGACAGCCTGGAATCAGATCCGCCAATTTCAGGGACTATTTAGGCGACGCAGTGACTGCTGACATTAGCACCAGTTGTCCTAATCTACAAATTAGTCCAGTTTGTCACGCTCTAAATATATTAGTGCCGTTTGTCACGCTCTAAATGTGAGGCGGGTATCTTCCCAGCTCAGGACCTCAGAGCTCTTCACGCGCCGTCGTTTTCCCACCAAGCCCACCGAGCCCCTCTGCACCCCCACAAAGATCCCAGCACCGTGACCAAAGGAGCCAAAAGCACACACTCACGCGCACAGGCACACGCACTAACACACACTAACACACACACACTAGCACCTTACATTATTTTATTTATTGACTTTGCTATGTTACTAACAGATTTCTGTCAAATTGAAATCTCAGTCCCTGGATTTAATTCCTTTGATTTGACATTAGCCGGCACCTTGAGCGATTAGAGTGGAGTATGTGGAGGGAGCCGTGTAGCGGTGTGAGGCTGAGCTGTCCTGAGCGCTTTCTAATGGGCCTGTAATATAGTGGCCTGTCGACGGCCTTCTCCTCTCGATTCATTACAACACAATCCCCTTTCTCTGCCGCCCATCCAGCCCGCGTCACGCTGCATTACACGCAGTGTGTGCGCGGAGCTGAGAGAGCCCTCATTAGCATAGGCTCTGTTTCCACTCCTGGACAAATTGGGCTTTAAACGGCAGATTCCAGGCAGAACGCCGTATTGTGCGCAGCATCGGGAGCTTGTGCGCTGACGACGGAACGAGCAGGGTGACTCTTTTCTGAGGACACAGGAATGTGGAGTATAATGACAAAACAATCCAAGTGTAGCAAAGCTGCCGGTAAGTGAGGACCATTCCCATTTGAATCCAAAACAAGAGCGTCAGGATAATACAGCTTGATCGATTCAAAAGCAATCAACACATTGTTTTGATTTACAGGAAATGTAAAAGAAGCCTGGAATAAAAAATCGATGCATTTATTCACCTCACGATGTAGAACACGAGGAGGACATAATATGAATCCTCAAGATGAAACAACAACCCTGAGCATTACACATTGCAAATATAAATATCTGCTCCAGGTGTAAAAGGAATGACTAAATAAGTGTCGTGTGGAGCAGCTGACGTGTGGATGGATGCTTGTTGCTTCTGAAGTGAGTCCTCAGCCATGTTTCAGTCGTGAAGCGATTGATAGTGTTTGTGACTCTGGATGGTAAACCTCCGACCTCAAGCTCAAACGCCTTTTTATGGCCTGCTTTTAGAAAATGACTTCAAGTGTAACGAAGTTTTAAAATAATCTACAACATTTAAATATTCTTGTCCCATGTCTGTATTTGTAACACGGGGTATGTTTCGTGGAGGATGTGTCTCTTTATTCTGTTCCTCCACATCAGCCAGTTAAAGCTCTCCTGTTTCCCTCCAGCATCCTCCTCTGTGGTTCCTGTCCCGGGAACATTTTCGTGGCCCCTGGCCCCCAGAGGGAAGCCCCGGAGGGGCATGCTGCGGCGGGCTGTGTTCTCAGACCTCCAGAGGAAGGCCCTGGAAAGAACGTTCCAGAAGCAGAAATACATCAGCAAAACAGACAGGAAGAAACTGGCCAGTAAGCTGGGGCTGAAAGACTCACAGGTACTTACACTTTAATACAGTTTCTCAGTTATAACATGTTGATTTACAGTTCTTCTTTTGCATCTGATGACATGCAAGACTTAAATAACAATAACAAACGAGACACACATTGCTTAAAGGTCCCACGTCATGGCCAGTTCTACTGATCATAGTTCCATTGTTGAGGTCGACTAGAATAGATTCACATTGTTCAATGTTCCAAACTCACATTGGTTTCTCACAGCATCTCTGTGTAGTCTGTGTATTCCCTCTGTCCTACACGCCTTGTTGGAGCTCCTGCCCCCCCCTGTGAGCCCACTGTGCCCTGGTAGTTGGTGGTAGTTGGTGGTAGTTGATGGTAGTTGATGGTAATTGATGGTAGTGATGGTAGTTGATGGTGGTTGGTGGTAGTGATGGTACTTGATGGTAGTTGATGGTAGTTGGTGGTAGTTGATGGTAATTGATGGTAGTGATGGTAGTTGATGGTAGTTGGTGGTAGTTGATGGTGGTTGATGGTAGTTGGTGGTACTGATGGTAGTTGATGGTAGTTGATGGTAGTTGATGGTAGTTGATGGTACTTGATGGTAGTTGATGGTAGTTGGTGGTAGTTGATGGTAGTTGATGGTAATTGATGGTAGTTGATGGTAGTTGGTGGTAGTTGATGGTAGTTGGTGGTAGTGATGGTACTTGATGGTAGTTGATGGTAGTGATGGTAGTTGATGGTAGTTGGTGGTAGTTGATGGTAGTTGGTGGTAGTGATGGTACTTGATGGTAGTTGATGGTAGTTGGTGGTACTGGATGGTAGTTGGTGGTAGTTGATGGTAGTTGGTGGTAGTGATGGTACTTGATGGTAGTTGATGGTAGTTGGTGGTAGTTGATGGTAGTTGATGGTAGCTGATGGTAGTTGGTAGTAGTTGGTGGTAGTTGATAATAGTTGGTGGTAGTTGGTGGTAATTGATGGTAGTTGGTGGTAATTGATGGTAGTTGGTGGTAGTTGATGGTAGTTGATGGTAGTTGGTGGTAGTGATGGTAGTTGATAATAGTTGATGGTAGTTGATATTTGATGGTAGTTGGTCGTAGTTGATGGTAGTTGGTCATAGTTGATGGGAGTTGATGGTAGTTGATGTTAGTTGGTGGTAGTGATGGTAGTTGGTGGTAGTTGATGGTAGTTGATAATAGTTGATGGTAGTTGGTGGTAGCGTGCTGCAGCAGCAGCAGTCTGCTCTGCACGCAGGCTTCCTCCAAGTTTACAGTAAAACAAACTGGGGGTGTGACCAACGACCATTTACAATTATTAATACTATTACTATTATTAGCATATACATATTTATATATATTTTGGTTGAAACTAAGCCAGAAAAAAACAAAAAATACATTAAAAAAAAATATATATATAAATAAAATCGATTTTTAAAAATAATATTCGATTATGGAGACTGTAGCGAATATTCGAATAATCGAATAATCGCTGGCATCCCTAATAGTTGGTGGTAGTTGATGGTAGTTGGTGGTAATTGATGGTAGTTGATAATAGTTGGTGGTATTTGATGGTAGTTGGTGATAGTTGATGGTAGTTGATGGTAGTTGATAATAGTTGGTGGTATTTGATGGTAGTTGATAATAGTTGATGGTAGTTGGTGATAGTTGATGGTAGTTGATGGTAGTTGATAATAGTTGGTGGTATTTGATGGTAGTTGATAATAGTTGATGGTAGTTGATGGTAGTTGGTGATAGTTGATGGTAGTTGATAGTGGATAAACATGACAATGACAGTGTTTGTGTCTGTGAAGGTGAAGATCTGGTTCCAGAACCGCAGGATGAAATGGAGGAACTCCAAGGAGAGGGAGCTGCTGTCCACTGGCGGCTGCCGCCAGCAGACCCTCCCCACCAAAACCAACCCCCACCCAGACCTGACTGATGTAGGCAGCCCCCCCTGCCACAGGCTGGACAGGATGGCCCCCCTCAGCCACGACTCACACCTTCACCACCACCTCCATCATCTTCACAGCCCCTCCTCTCCGTCAGAGTCCAGCAAACAGTCGGAGCTCTCCGAGTCGGACAGGGAAGAGGAGATCACAGTTTCATAGAAGATTCATCTGATTCTCTCCATTCTTTTTATACAGACGTCCCCTCAGCGGGATGAAGGGACAGAAACAGAATATAGGAAAGACAAGATGAATGGAAGTGAAGACTCTGAACTGAACTCTATTTCCTTTGTGACATATGTCTGTACAGTGTTGTTTATATTATTATATTTAGTCTGTATACCTTTATATTAAATAAGATATACTGAGCTATTTTAGATATTTTAGAGGGAAATGTGAAATTATCTTTTAAATGAGAAATTGTTCTTTCTATACATATTTGTATTCTTTATATTTTCTCAAATAAATCTCAAAAAAGTCTCTTGTTCACGATGTTTAGAATAGAATTGGGAGGGATGAAACCCTCTTTTATGGTCACACATGCATAGCACACAGCACACAGTGAAATGTGGCCTCTGCATTTATCCCATCCTAGTACCAGGAGTCTAGTCTAGGAGCAGTGGGCAGCTAGTCTACAGCGCCCGCCCAGGGATGTTAATTGTCATACTGAGGAAACAACATCAGAATAAAACTTGAGCTGTGACCTTCGACATCAGTATCTGAGCTCTAACTTTAAGATTTAAAATCATACAGTTCAATATATAGTATATACATAGTTCTTCACCTCATATCATTTTATTCATTTGAAAAGTTCTTCTTGATACGATACGATATACTTTATTGTCCTCGTAAGGAAATTTTTTCTGGACTCAGTCCTGCAGTTCCGCATACATGTACTACACACATAGTGACATAGAGACATACACATATCATCAGTCATACACCGTTTGAACAAACACAATACACAATACACAGACGCACATACTGACAATGGCGACCTATTGCACTACCCCTCATGGCCAACATTTAAAAAGTACATTTCATTACATTTGACTACATTTCATTTCATGTGAATGTTAAGAAGCTTAATGGACATAGGTAGGAATGAGTGCTCATAGCGGTTCAGCCTGCTCTTGGGAGCCCTGCATCTTCTACCAGAAGGTAGGAGCTGAAATCCTGGGTGGAGTATGTGGGTGGGATCAGACACAATTTAGTTTGCCTGTCTGATAATGGACTGCTCGTATATGTTTTGGAGAGATGGGTGTTTTTTAACCCCCATAATGTTCATAGCCGTCCGTACCAGGTGAGCGATCTGTGAATTTGACTGCACTGTCGAGTTACCGTACCAGGCAGTAACACCATACCTCATGATGCTCTCCAACACTGCATGATAGAACAGTAACATGAACTTCTGGTCGACTCCGAAAGCCCGGAGTCGACGCAGAAAGTACAATCGCTGTTGAAGTGTAGAGCACAGACCTTGAACATGAGTGTATTATCTAGATGGACACCAAGGTACTTATAGGAGCTGACCTGATTTATGGGTTCATTGTGGATAACCACCGGCCTAAGGTCACCCACTGTCAAAGCCTCGACTTCAGAAAGAGTTATACTTACTATCCGTCAAAGTTTCACTGTCAAAACATGAGTTAAAGCAAGAATTTCTCAAGTAAACTATCATCAAAATAAGGTTATGACATATTTATAAATAGGAAAATTATTCTTTATGGCATGTGCCAATTTAAATTGCAAACCTGTGAGTGGAAGATAGAATACAAGAGATTAGACACGATCCAATTTACACATTAACTGTTGTACTGCAATTTGTTGACAGAACATAACATTGTGATTAAGAACGAAGAGACTGTTTAACAGGATTGTATAGCACCAACAAAAAGGAAACATCCCTTAAGCAGCAGTGTGTGTCAGACGACCTTCAGTGTTGATCATCACATTAATGATGCAGAGGTTGAACAAGTCGTTTTTTAGTTTCTGATCTCATCTGAGAAATGTACAAAAGCAACAGAGCTGATCGATAATATTATTTGTGTTAATGCACTGCCACATGTGGACATAAGCTCCTCAGCAGGGGAGACTGTCAGCCTTCCATCTATGCACAAACTTATCTCGTGCCCTCATTGGTCATGTGCGCGTTCGTGTGTGTTGGAGGAGGGGCTCTGTGAGGAACTCTGAAGGAAGGGGCAGATTTGTTTCGGTTGTGTACTTTCAGATTCTAGCGCACTCGAGCTGGTTTCTCCATTCTTACATACCTACCTTTAATAAATGCAGGCACATTTTTAGCGCCTATTCATACTAAATCAGTTGTCCCTCCCCCTGGTGCCAGGACCAACAGATCCATCTCTAGGCTCAGCAGCCCAGTCCCCCCATAAGGCTGAACCTGAACCAGCGTTTCTCCCAACTGAAGGAGGTGAGCAGCATTGTGTTGAATGACATGCCACTTAACATATCTGAAGGGAGACTGGAATACAAAATATATATATATTTATAAAACATGGATAAAAGTTTCAGTGCATTCTAAGATATGAATAGTTCAATTAAACATTTAAAGAAAAGTTACATGGATAAAAGTTACAGTGCAGTTTAAGATATGAATAGTTCAATTAAAAGCAGCGGCAAAAATAAAAGTCTTCTTGCTGGATTTAAAAGTAGTCAGAGTTGCAGCGGACCTGCAGGTTTCTGGGAGTTTGTTCCAGATGTTTGGAGCATAATAACTGAACGCTGCTTCTCCATGTTTAGTTCTGACTCTGGGGACAGGAAGCTGACCAGTCCCTGCAGACCTGAGAGATCTGGATGGTTCATAGTTTAGCAGGAGGTCAGAGATGTATTTTGGGCCTAAACCATTCAGTGCTTTATAAACCAGCAGCAGTATTTTGAAATATATTCTTTGACACACAGGAAGCCAGTGTAAAGACTTCAGAACAGGAGTGATGTGATCCACTTTCTTAGTGTTAGTGAGCACTCCAGCAGCGGCATTCTTTTCAAAATATTTTTATTTATTTCTTGTTCAAGACAGAAATGCCACAAATTGGCCAAAACAGTGTCACAATACAGTGAGTTGTGCAAACATGTAGCATTACATAGAAAACATGAAGACATTTTATAGTAAAACAAAAACAAAAATACACCATCAGCAAAGAATTGTGAACAAATAATTATGCCGGAGATGGCCCATCCCTCCCCATCCCTCCCCATCCCTCCCCATCCCTCCCCATCCCTCCCCATCCCCCCCATCCCTCCCAGCGGATGATCAAACTAATTATATAGCACATTGTCCAGAGTAGAGAATATAATTACTATATGTTGTTATATATTAAAATGGAGTCACACTATTTTCATGTCAAGGGCCAAGTAACCACACCAAGCTACTTTGGTCTTATTAAAGTAAGCCAAGAAGGGACCCCAGGTCTTATAGAATTTCTCATCAGAGCCTCTGATTGAGAAGCACAGCTTCTCTAAGTTAAGGCAGGACATTATGTCCCGGAGCCATTGATTGCATGTGGGCGGGGCAGCGTCCTTCCATTTAAGTAGAATTGCACGTCTGGCCAGAAGCAAGGAAAAGGCAATCATGCGGCGTTCCGAGGGTGTCAAGTGCAGCACACCTACAGTGGTTGTACCAAACATAGCCATCAGGGGGTCCGGGTCTAGTTTTTTATTTAGGATGTTGGAATTCCTGTAGGCGGGGGCATAGCCAGTGCATATGAAAGAGAGTAGCAACATTGTTTTTACATTCATCGCAAGTAGGATTCACATCTGGGAAGAAGCTGGACAATTTAGCCTTTGAAAAATGCGCCCTGTGTACTATCTTAAAGTGTATAAGGCAGTGTCTTACACAGAGTGAAGATTTGTGAATTGATGTGAGGATTGTGTCCCATAGGTCATCCTCCAGGGACTGCCCCAGGTCATGTTCCCAAGCCAGCTTAATACTGACCAAGGGTGCCTGAATCAACATGGAGATGTTTCTTTATAAGGTTGACATAGCCTTTTGAGACATTGGGTTAAAGGAGAGGAACATATCAACAGGGTTACTATCCGGTTCCTTAGGAAAACACGGCAAGACAGAACGCACATAGTGCCTAGCCTGTAGATATCGAAAGAAATGTGTCTTAGGTAGATTGTATTTCACTGAAAGTTGGTCGAAAAAGACATGAAATTACCATTTGTAAACATATCCTTAAATTGCCTGATACCCTTCCTGTGCCAGTCCTGAAAGGTGGAGTCATATCTCGATGGAACGAAAAGATGGTTGGAAGCCACAGGGCTCAGAAGTGAGAAATCTTTGTGACCAAAAGACCTCCTAAACTGGACCCACACTTTCAGGGTATGCCGAACAACTGGATTAGCTATCAACTTAGACGGAAATGTACTGAGTGGTGACCCAAGGAGTGCTGGAAGTGAGACATCACCACATGACTCCAGTTCCAAGGATGTCCACGCTGGCCTGTTGGGTTGAAGGTAGAAGTGGCGCCAGAAGGTGAAGCAGTGAATATTAGCAGCCCAGTAATAATGGCGAGTGTTGGGGAGGCCCATGCCCCCATCGCTCTTGAGTCGTTGCAGTAGTAGTTTATTAACTGGCGGTTTCTTGTTTTGCCATATATATGAGGAGAAAATGGAATCTAAGGAAACAAAGAAGGATTTGGGGATGAACACTGGCACCATTTGGAATAGATAAGTGAATTTCGGGAGTATAGTCATTTTTATGGAGTGTATACGTCCGGCAAGGGACATTGTGAGAGGAGACCACCAGCGGCGGCATTCTGAATCAGCTGCAGCTTCCTAATAGATTTTTTAGTGAGACCTGTGAAGACACCATTGCAGTAGTCGAGTCTACTGAAGATAAAAGCATGGACAAGTTTTTCCAAATCCTGCTGTGACATTAGTCTTTTAATCCTAGATATATTCTTTAGGTGATAGTAGGCTGATTTAGTAACTGTTTTAATGTGACTGTTGAAACTCAGGTCAGAGTCCATGACTACACCTAGATTTCTGGCTTTATCTGTTGTTTTGAACATTGCAGACTGAAGCTCAGCGCTAACTTTTATACGTTCTGCCTTGGCTCCAAAAACCATTACCTCAGTTTTATCTTTGTTTAATTGGAGAAAGTTCTGACACATCCAGTCATTGATTTGTTCAATGCACTTACTCAGTGTTTGAATTGGAGCATAGTCTCCTGGTGAAATTGTTACGTACATTTGTGTGTCATCCGCATAGCTATGGTAACTTATTTTGTTGTTTTTCATTATCTGAGCCAGTGGTAGCATGTAGATGTTAAAGAGAAGAGGCCCCACGATGGAGCCTTGAGGAACCCCACATGTCATATTTGTCAACTCAGATGTGTATTTACCTATAGAAACAAAGTTGTTTCTGTCCTTTAGGTAGGATTCAAACCAATTTAGAACTGTTTCGGAAAGTCCCACCCAGTTTTCAAGTCGGTCGAATAATATGTTGTGGTCAACAGTGTCAAACGCAGCACTGAGATCTAATAATACTAACACTGAAGTTCTGCCACTGTCTGTGTTTAAGTGGATGTCATTGAAGACATTTACAAGGCAGTCTCAGTGCTGTGGTTTGGACGAAAGCCTGACTGGAACACATCAAAACAGTCATTTAAATGCAAGAAATTACTCAACTGTTGAAAAACAACTTTTTCAATGATTTTACCTAGAAATGGCAGGTTTGATATGGGCCTGTAATTGTTCATTACGGAAGCATCTAGATTATTCTTTTTTAAGAGCGGTTTAATGACTGCAGTTTTCAGGGCCTGTGGAAAAATACCTGAGTGAAGAGATTTGTTTACTATATGAAGTAGATCTGAGGCCATGCAAGGCAAAACATCTTTGAAAAATCCTGTTGGAATAATATCAAGGCAGCAGGAGGAGGATTTCAGAAGTTGTATAATGTCTTCTAGGTCAGCGGTTCTCAAACTGTGGAGGTACTGCAGGTGGTCCGTGGAAAAAAGCTTAATAAAATCCACTTTTTATTACCAAGGATTTTCGGAGACCACCTCATATGTGATTTGCTCCATCGAATATATTTGAATAGTAGGCCTAATACATATAAAATCATTGCCAGTGTTATCAGTTGCAAGTGTGTATTTGTTGTAAAAATGACGAAAACAGCCTGTGTGTGGGGCAGCGCCGTGTGTGTGGGAGAGAAGCAGCGCTGTCTACTTATTGTGTGCATACAAGATCCGTTTATTCGCCATGCTTGTATAATCAACATATTGTTTGCATAAGTAGGCTATATTTTTCGTTTCGTTTATTTAATAAGTACATTTCAGGACAACTTTGGGAATTCAGTTTGTTTGTTATGAGTTTTAAATAGATTTTGAAAGTGGAGAGAGAGAGAGAGTTGCTCCGTTCTCCGCTTGTAATTATTCCGTTACAAGCTTTTGCCGAAACAAGTTTAATATTCTGAAAGCCATGAGTCCATGACGTTGTTTGTTTTCATCTGATTTCAAATAAACTCTCACGGACCCTGCCGTGTTACTTATGATTAATATAGGCCTTACATTCATAATTTCGGAGGGAGGGGGGGCTGTGCTGCGGAAGAGCAGAGTGCAAGTGAGAGCTCTCATTTTCCCACGTGTGCGTACAAAACCACAAACATGGATCGGTGGCTAGCATCAGGTGGTCTGAAGAGAAAAGATGACGTTAATGAAGATCATGAGAGTGAGTCGGAGGCATCTACAAGCCAGATTCTGCGAAAAAAGACAAAGAAAGTGAAGATTAAGCGAAAATACAATGTGAAATACTTGGAACTGGGATTTACATACACAGGCACCGAAGATGAGCCTTTTCCATTTTGCGTTCTGTGCTACGAGACACTGGCTAACGAGAGCCTAAAACCAGCTAATCTTCGCCGTCACCTTGAGACAAAGCATGGAGAGTTGAAGTCCAAGCCAGTTGAGTTTTTTAAAAACAAGCTCCAAGAATTTCACAGTAACAAGAACATCATGGAATCCACATCGACAGGTAGCAACAACGCTAAAGCAGTGGAAGTCTCATACAGATTGTCAAGAATTATCGCAAAAAATGGGAAAGCGCATATACTCGGTGAGGAGGTGGTGCTGCCATCAATTAAGGTGGCGGTGGGTGTTATGCTGGGTGAAAAGACATGCAAGCAAATGGACTTGATTCCATTGTCAGACAGCACCGTACAGCGCAGAATTGAGGAAATGGCCAGCAATGTGAATGACCAGCTAATAGCGCGGATAAAAGCCAGTCGATATTTTGCACTACAGTTGGATGAATCAACTGACATAGCTAACCTTGCCAACCTGCTCTCATACGTAAGGTATGAACACAACGGAGAAATAGAGGAGGACTTTCTCTTTTGTAAATGTTTGCCAACACGCACAACTGCAGAGGCACTTTTTGACATGTTGAACAGTTTCATAACGGAACATGGGATTGATTGGTCAAAATGCGTGGGCATTAGCACAGACGGGGCAGCAGCCATGTTAGGCCGACACAGTGGGCTTGTTAAACGTGTACAAGCAGTGGCTCCGCAAGCTAAATCAATCCACTGCACCATCCACAGGGAGGCTCTCGCAGCCAAAAAAATGCCTCCTGATCTCAAAACTGTTCTGGATGAAGCAGTACGAACGGTCAATTTTATCAAGGCCCGTCCACTGAATGCCCGGTTGTTTGCCGTTGTTTGCCGTTTTATGCGATGAGATGGGCAGTGATTACCGGCAATTACTTCTGCACACCGAGGTCCGGTGGCTATCGAGAGGAAAGGTGCTTGCGCGGCTCTACGATGAAGTGAGAATGTTTTTACTTTACTCAAAATTTGAACTTTCAGATCGCTTCAGTGATGCCCCGTGGCTTGCCAAGTTGGCATACCTGGCAGATATTTTTGAGCATTTGAATGGACTCAATCGGAGTCTTCAGGGGAAGTCATTGACACTTTTTCACGTGCAAGACAAAGTTGAAGCTACAATCAAGAAGATGGAGATGTGGGCCAGGCGCTTGGAGCAGTCAAACTATGACTCGTTTGCAAACCTATCAGATTTTTTGGACACCGCGGAAATGCAGCTTCCAAATAATGTGAAAAATGATGTCAGGGAGCACTTACACAGTTTGAAAACACAGCTACGGATGTACTTCCCTATCCCTGACACAACTGCGAACTGGATCAGAAATCCATGTGCGACGCTGGACGATGACATCCTCGCAAACCTTACGTCCAGAGAGCAAGACAGCCTTGTTGAACTGTCCTGTGACAGTGCTTTAAATGTGGATTTTTCTCAGAGATGCCTGCCTGCCTTTTGGCTAAAAGCTGCTTCAGAATACCCAGAGCTGTCCGACAAGGCCTTGATGTTTCTTATGCCCTTTCCTACCACTTATCTCTGTGAGTCGGGATTTTCATCACTGGTCTCGTTGAAGACAAAATATCGGAACAGACTTAACATCGAACCAGATCTCAAATTGAAGCTGTCATCGCTGGAACCTGACATCCAGATGTTGACGTCTGCGAAGCATCATCTCATTAGCTGAGTGATAAAGTTAGCTTGGACTTGCTGTGCGTGTGCGTTGTTTTGAGTTTAATTAGCCTATAATTGCACAAAATAAGTTATTTTATTTATTATTTCCTTATTACACACGTTTATGTTAATTTATTTTATATTCAGTGTGATTGATGAAGATTATTTGTTTCCACTGGACTTACTGTGCATGTGTAACATGGTTGTTTTTAGTTTAATTAGCCTATAATTGCACAAAATCTGTTATTGTATTTATTATTTCCTTATTGTACATGGATACAATCGGATGTTGAAAGAGCTGAAGCTGCAGTTCATGTTCACTGATGCAGCTGTTGTGTTCTATGAGTGTATGCAGATTTGAATATATGGTCAAGGACCAAAAGAAAAAAAGAAGTTGTCCGCCTTCCTCTTTGAGAAACATACACAACGCAGACAGACACCGGTCACACGTGCAACAAAAGTATCAGATATGCTTCAATTTACTTTTGATTGTCTATAATTAACTATAAAAAAATATCTGCGTTTTAACACTACGTTTATATGTACTTATTTTTACGGTTTGCATATGAGGTGGTCCGCGAAAATCCGTGATGATAAATAGTGGTCCGCAGAAACAAAAAGTTTGAGAACCCCTGCTCTAGGTTTTTATCATTAATCTGATGGAATTGTGTCATGGTGTTTGAATTGATATTAGTTGGACACAAAGACAACACATTTGCTGTTCCTGATGCAGAGGCACTGATTGCTCGTCTGATTTTCTGAATGTTGTCAGTGAATGAGGCAAAATCATTGCACGCCCTGGTGGATAGAAATTCAGAGGCTACTGACACTGGGGGGTTAGTTAGTCTGTCGACGGTAGCAAACACGGCACGTGCGTTGTTTTTGTTTTTGGTAATGATGTCAGAGAAGAAAGATTGTCGTGCGTTTTTCAATTCCAAATTATAAAGGCCAAGTCTCTCTTTATAGATTTCAAAGTGAACCTGGAGATTTGTTTTTCACCACCTGCATTCAGCTTTTCGACATTCTCTTTTTTCTGTTTTAACGGTCATGGCCTTTCTCCATGGAGATATTTTCTTGCCAGACACTTCCTTTACCTTAGTTGGAGCAATGGCATCTATAACATTTTTAATTTTTTAATTAAAATGATCTACTAGCTCATTTACTGAGATGTTAGCAGGGGCAAGTGTGGAAGAAAAATTCTGAGTAAACATTTCCCTAGTATTTTCAGTTAAATATCGCTTTGTGGTTACCTCTTTTTGAACATTTTTGTGAACAGAAATAGAGCTCTCAAAGAAAACACAGGAATGGTCAGAGAGCGCAACACCAGTCACCGCAACCTTAGAGATATTCAGACCCTTTGAGATCATTAAGTCCAGAGTGTGCCCCTTATTGTGCCTGGGCTCCGTCACATGCCGAGTCAGTCCATAGCTATCAAGAACACAAGACAGTTCTTTAGCCCCTCTGTCATGGGGGTTGTCAACATGGATGTTAAAATCACCAACAATGACTAGACGGTCAAAGTCAATACACACTATAGACAGCAGTTCAGTAAAGTCATCAAAAAGCTTGCACAGTATTTGGGTGGTCTATAGATATTTAGGAACAGAGCTCGAGAGGAGCATTTCAGCTGAAGGGCCACATATTCAAAAGAATCAAAGTTTCCATACGATGTATTCCTGCATTGAAGGGAATCATTGAACAGAATAGCAACTCCACCCCCTTTCTTATGCATTCTTTCCTGACTCATAAAACTAAAGTTGGGAGGGGTTGATTCGATAAGAACAGCTGCACTGTTATTTTTTTCAATCCAAGTTTCCGTTAAAAACATAAAATCGAGATTGTGCTCAGTGATAAAATCATTGATTAAAAATGTTTTTCCTGCCAAAGACCTCACATTTAATAAAGCTAGTTTAAGTTCGTTAAACACACCATCAGTCATGTTTTTGTAACAAGCTGTGGCTGTCATGGAATCACTGCTAAATTAGATAAACTCACACAAACGTTTGAGAGCTTCCTGTTTCTAAGATGATTCACCGCTCTTAATCTATTACCTATCAACACAGATATCGGCAAAGCTACTGGCAGGCAGGGCCCCGGCATGTCCTGGAAAGAGTTGAGGGTGCCATACACCCTTGAGCCTGGACCCAGCACATATCAGTAAGAGTTTGTTTTGTACACACACATCCTTATCAGGCTTCGGAGACTGCAGATGCTTTCTTGAAGGGAGGGGAGGTGGTTGACGTAGGCACGGTGATGGAGACGGGGGAGATGGTGCGCGTCTCTGCAGTGATTTTGGTGGCCGTCGTTGAGGAACGGGGGTAAAGGACATGCTGCCAATCCTGCGTATCGCCTTAGTTTGGTCTTTGAACTCCACGAAGGAATGAGGTCCGGACCTCGGTAATTTTTAAACGGGGTTATTTTTTTCCATTTACTGCCGATGGGGGCGCTGCATAACTACGCAACCCCGATTAAAGCAAACAGAAGAAGATGACATGTATCAACAAACCACCGCAGCAGCGAAGGAGTGATGAGGTATTTAGAGATCTGAGTCCAGCGGCTGCTTGTGTTTCTGCTCATCAGGACATCATATGAGCAGCAGATCCTGTGTGAACGCTCTACGTTAGTCAGTGGACGTCCGACAGCATGCACACTAACTGATATTGCAGCTATAGGCTATACTTTGGTTTAAATTGCGTGAATAAACTAGCTAGAGAGCTAAAGTTAATTACATTCATCCAATGTCAGAAGGATTAACTTTTAACAAACGTTGTAATGCTTTTCTTTGATTTCAATTTGAGTAAAACAATGGAGATATAACATTGTATTGTTTTCTTTTTACACTGATATAATGAAAAGACTACGTCAGTCGAAGCTCAGCTTTGGTAAGGAAGAGACAGGACAGGCAGAGGGAAAAAGAGAGAGAGAGAAAGTGATGGAAGTCAGGGAGGAACTGCAGGTACAGTCACACAAAAGAATGTAGGCTTAATAACCCCATCTATCTATATAAATATAATATATATATATATATAACAATAGTCTTAATTTACAATAGGCATAGGCCTAATTGTAAAGAAACATAGGCCTACATCTATTGCAGTTGATGTCATAATAACATACAATTGAAGAAAACACAATTTGCTTACATCTTTGTTCTTTGTTGAGAATCAAACAAAACAGATTTAAATGACAAAAAGAATGCAAACAAACAAGTGAAATTAACTAAATAGCTGAATTGCTTTAATTATTAATTCACTGGCAGGAGGGAGGAGGAGCAAACAGTGAACAATGAGGGAGAGATTGAACAAAGAAAGAGTAGAGGACAGAGAGAAGACAGAGAGACTAAAGAAGGTGGAAGAGAGGCTGCAGGTTATGGAAAGGAGAGAGACATGGAAAGTGAATGTTGACAATGTTTTGTGATCATTCAAGCCTCTTCTGCACGTCCAGATCATAATAGTAACAATCAACTGATTCTTATGCATTACACTTTCAAAAATAATTTATGCTGACATTGTCAGCCCACTGACATGGTTTGAAATCAATATATTATCCAATGTGTGACCCCCCACAGGACTGAAAAAGCACCTAACTAGATCATGAAAATCCCCAAAATCTCGGGGGGTATCCCCCGAACCCCCCTAGCATGTTTGGACCTCGGTATTTAGGAAATCCTGGATACGGCTCGGTGTAGGAGGTACTGTACAGCTTTCGTTGCCTTAAGAAGGCAGTCAAAATCCTCAAGGATCCACACCACCCGGGTAACGAGCACTTTGTACGGCTGCGCTCAGGCAGGTGCTTCCGTACCATGTCTTCCCGGACAAACCAACACACTCTCACTCCCTAAGCGTCCAATAGCGATGTTTGGCCAGTGTCCGTGGCGTCCAATTGTGACGCTCCTAGGCTCCTTCAGCGTCATAAAGGGACGCAAATAGCTTTCAACTGATTGCAATGTATTCCCATCTGCGTCGGGATTTGACGCTCATGGAAGCACGGCATTCGTTTATGTCGGCTGCCCTTAAAGGCAATGTGAGCGTCCATTCCCATTGGATAACGGAGAATTGTACACCCGGAAGTAAGTATTCCTCTTACTGTTGATTGATTTTACAGTGATATCTGCACTACTCATCGACTAAAAAACACCAGATTATCCTTGTTAATTACACAACATTGATTGGTTTAAATTGTGTGCAATGCTTTTGTATTTTTCCCCTTCGATTCGGAGAAACACATATTTGTTCTGAGTAAAGGATGACAGAAGACACTACACTACCCAGAATCCCCAGCTATCGTTTGGACTACACCAGGCATCCTCAAAGTACGGACTCCGGTCCGGATCCGGACCGAACCACAACTGTCTCTGGACTCTGAGCAAATTATACTTTTCATATGTATTATCTGTGTTATCTGCGAGACATCGCCACAACGCAACGAGTCAAAATGATCCGCTATGTCCATAGACTGCAAACAGCGCTCATCGGACATTTATGAGAGAAAGTCTCTAATGTCCGAGTGCAAGTGAATGCAGCACAAGATGCACGTCATGTAACCCCTCCCCCGGTCCTGGCGCGAGCGTGGACATCTGATTGGCGGCGATTTCATTTGAACGGGACGGCGCAAAACGAGAAGCATTCGGACCCAAGCACTGAAGGAATGAGGTATTTGCGGTCTACTGACAGAGAAGAGACTCTCAGTTTGGCTGTACTCAGCATTGAATCAAAACGCACTAAAGCTGTTGATCTTAATACGTTTGTGAGGCGTTTTGCTGAACAAAATGGTAATCGCCGCATTCAGCTGTAATACACGTCAACTTGATGCTCTGCTCACGGATGAGCATACACAACTATTAAGATGATGACCTTATGTGTGTAAATATATTTTTTTCTTTGAGGGGGTCTGCCCCCAAAAAACAGTTTTAAGTCCTGAGGAAGTCAAATAAGACGGTGTGTAAAACTACACTGCCCAGCCAAAAAAAAGTAACCACCTTGATTTAACTAGGTTAGTAGGTAAAGACTATCCACTGGATCATAACTGAAGTATAAAGAATGCATGACTGAAGTGATGGAGACCATGGTGAAGGCAAGCAAAAAGAGAAAATAACAGGTCAAATCAAGCAAACCCCCCTCTCAGATTCCACAGCAACCAGAAGAACATACATACTGGCTGGTGATTTGATTAATCAGCTTTGTGATGGAATAAAAAATGCACAGTGCATTTCCTTAGCTGTGGATGAGTCCAGTGACACCGCTCACAATGCTCAGTTGCTGGTGTTTATGAGTTTTTATGATGAGGCAAAGGGGGAGTTTATTGAAGATGTGTTGGGCCTGACGAACCTCAGTGGACACACAAGGGGACAAGACATTTATAAAGCAATAATGGGAATGCTGAATGAAAGAGGGTGCAGCTGCCTTTATTCAAAACTGTGCAGCTCTTACACTGCGACTCTGAGGGGTCAAGCACAGACACAATAACAATGAAAACTGCTGCATACAGATTATTTTTGTTTTTGCAACCTCATGTTAAGAATCTTGTTGCAATTGTTTAAAAGTTTGAATGACCGTAATAAACGGACCTTTGTCTTATTGAAACATTTATTTTGGACCTTTAAGATTTGTATTTGAGTACCCCTGGATTACACCATGTGCTCTGTTTGACAAACCCCGTTTTTTTTACCATACATTCCGATGGCTGGCGTCTATGTCACATGATCTTCAAATTTCTCCCTGCAGAAAAAGAAAACATGGCCGAACTTCGTTTTATTCTTGGTGGAAAATGCCTATTTTAAAGTTAGTTTGGCCATTAAAATGCGTTTTGATGTCAATTGATGCGAGAAATATGAGTTGTTATTTCAGATTATGTGTGCAGTGGATGTACATGATCTTTAGTTTGCTAGTTATTACGAAGATTACTTCAGGAAATCGCTACGTTTTCATTGTTACCAAGGTGGTTGCTAGGGACGCTGCTATCGATATTATTTATGTTATGTTATGTAACTGTTTAATGGTGTTATCTTTATTGCTACCCCCTTCCCCGTCAATGTATAGTGTTGGTCCACAGCGCAAACATATTAGTTTAACAAAATCCGCATCTAAAGATAGCCTACACGGTTCGGCTGCATTACATATTACATATCTGCCGTAGTTCTGTATTTATAGAGCCCTGATGAGAAGACAAACATGAGGAACTGAAAACGTGACGTGGAACATAAATATATCAGCCATTAAACAACATCTTACATTTCTTTTCACACAATACGTCTCCTTGCAGTATCAACACTAATTCGGCTCACTTTTATATTTGATCCAATTGGTAGATAGGCTGTATTTACACCATAAAGGTGCACAGCTGATATAAAGGGACACCTGGTGGTTAAAGCATGTTATTGAATTCAATTATTTTTATTATTAGATATTAATACGATCCCTATAAAGTATATTCATTAATCATTATTCTCTACTAATAGTTAATTAAAGACTGTATATAATGACTATTTTGCACATCCCTTTCAAGATTTCAAGATTTTCTAAGGTTTATTGACATATCATATAAGCCTACACAACTGTGGTGAAGTTCTGCATTGAATGAAAACTTGGGTTGCAGGTTCCTCAATAGTGCATTACAAGACATCTATCAATATTTGTGCATACCTCCAGCAATGTTAACTATGTTGAAGCACTTATTTTAACTGATATTATACATAATGTATTACACTCTTATAAGATGTATGTAGATATTTCATCTCCGGCCTTGTCAGGTATTGAACAATCAATAAATAAAGAACACAGAATTGTTGAATATAAAACACAGAATTTGTGTGATTATACTAAATGATTTTCAAATAAACACAACTGCATATTTAACTGTTACACATGCTGATGTAACGCAAATGTTCCAACTTGGGATCAATAAAGTATATCTTATCTTAAGCTGATCGATGGCTACTGCCATATTTGCAAAATGTGCCTCTGAACCTTGACAAGTGCATGTTTCAGGCTTATCAATTAATGTAATGTAATGTAATCACAGGGGTCACACACATAAGACCAGCTGTTAAATAAAGCTCTTCTGACCTTAGCTGGCATGTGGGTATATATAGTAATACTGCCCATAATGGGCACAAGCAATTTTCACCCATGTATTAATTATATGTTTTAAATGTGAGTGTTTCCTGTCCCCTAAACCTCCAGGGATGTACACAGTTTAATACTGGCAACTTCTTATTATGGGAAATACGAAAACGTCTTTTAAAACTACAACTCCCAGTAGAGACGTGCCATAGAGAACATGTTGCGAAACAGAATAGCCAGCATGTGTAGTTCTGGGGACGGGGGGACGCGGTGGACCCGTTCAAATCCAGTTTTGGACAGTCTGCCATGGTTCCATCCCATTTCAAGTGCTGTTCGAGAATCGTTTAACCCTCGGAGCATACTCTCCAATCACAGACCTTGAGGACTATCACGGGGTTTGTCAAACAGAGCACATGGTGTAGTCCAAACGATAGCTGGGGATTATGGGTAGTGTAGTCTCTTCTGCCATTCTTTACTCAGAACAAATATTTGTTTCTCCGAATCGAAGGGGAAAAATACAAAATCATTGCACAATTTTAGCCAATCAATGTTGTGTAATTAACAAGGATAATCTGGTATTTTTTAGTCGATGAGTAGTGCAGATATCACTGTAAAATCAATCGACAGTAAGAGGAATACTTACTTCCGGGTGTACAATTCTCCGTTATCCAATGGGAATGGACGCTCACATTGCCTTTAAGGGCAGCCGACACAAACGAATGCCGTGCTTCCATGAGCGTCAAATCCCGATGCAGATGGGAATACATTGCAATCAGTTGAAAGCTATTTGCGTCCCTTTATGACGCTGAAGGAGCCTAGGAGCGTCACAACTGGACGCCACGGACACTGACCAAACGTCGCTATTGGACGCTTAGGGAGTGAGAGTGTGTTGGACTAACAGACTCAAGTTCAGGTTTTTTCCCACGGCCATATGTGCACTAAACACTGCTAATATTTAAATTATATAAGCCTTCCGTGCAATACGAGGGGAATTGTGCAATTTAATGTATTATTCATGTGTGTACATATTCCCTATCATGTCTATTTTAAGTCTCATTTATTGTTTTTATAGTGTCTTGTTTTTATATTGTCCTGTTGTTGCGTGTTGGCACCTGGAGTTTATTGTAATTTCGTTGTACCTGTACAATGACAAAATTAAAGATCTATCTTACGCGACTCTGGGATTTGTAGTCTTTCTAGTTGCGTATTTTTCATAGTCTTATATTTCAAGTTTTATGACAAACTGACTTTTTTGACATGGAAATTATTTTTTAAGATTGACAAACATCATGTGTAATTCATGGCACAATTCAAACCGGATCGAAAGATAAGTTCTCTCCCTTCATTGACTTCACTCCGAAATAAGGTCCCATGGCCTGGAAGTAGATGGGTGTGACTTGGCCACTCTATACATCATTTTTCCAAAATAAGGTCCCATGAAGTTCCACCGGAAAGGGAGGGACTTCGGCTCTCCATTACGTCCAAAACACGTCGGGCATTGTTTCTGATGGCAACTTCCTGATAGGGCAGTGGGCGTGAAGCCAGCCCACATTTCTAATATTACGTCATATCGTCACCAACTAGTGAAATACATAAACAAAAAAACGAAAGCATAATTTTTGGATCAGTTTACAAAAATGAATAAAACCAGGCAACACAAAAGTGGATTGTTAAAAAAGAAACAAGACTTTATTGACATTTTCCACTATGGATTATACAAGGAAAGCTGGAGAGAAACAATGTAAGACTAGTACTGACATTTTAATTAAATAAAAAAACATGTTATTTATGTTTTTATTTTCATATGATGACTGATGGCCACCATCTTCTCGTAGTCCTCAGAAAAACAATGACTTTATTACACAGCTGTTTGTTAATGCAAACTTTATTTACATGAGGAAATAAAAACAAATCACTGACTTCATGCCATACTCTCAAAGTGTACGAACACAACAGATCGCTGATGTTAAATATCTGCAGGGAGGTTTAGTGGAGGATATTAAATACAGTATCTAAAGCCAGATGAGGACCCATAGCACAGTCCAACACACACCTGTACACACTCCACCCCTCAGATTTCTCTCAGGGGGCAGAGAGAAGTCCTGATTGGCTGAACAGCAAGAACAGGATGTGATAACTTGGGCCTCTTCGCCTGAATAAAAGCAGTCGTTTTAAACTCTGTACCACCAAGTCTGCAGACTTGAGTCACATTCAAACACTGATCTGCTGAGGAGGATTCAAAGCCATTACGTTTACTTAAGAAACAAAAACTTTCCGAAGAGAACTGGGTAGACCCCCTGCCCAAAGACCTGCTTACACAAACCACTTCCTGTCACACAGAGCACAGCTCTGGCTGCAGACTGAACCCACCAGGGCCCAAAAGAGAGGGCTGGAATGTTACTGTGTAAATGCAACTCCACTTCTTTTGAGGGAGCAACAAATGTCTGAAATTGATAGAAATCAGATGCTTTGTTGATTAAGTGCTGGAGCTTCAAGTCCTATTGTGTCATTTTTTTAATGCAATGTCAAATATAACCCTTTCCACTAAACATCACTAATTAAGTGTCTAAGAGTCTTTACTTTGCTTCAGCGTTTGGCCACCAGAGGGCAGAGGCACATTTACACAGCCACACATTGAGCCCCTCAGGGTCTCCATCTTAACAGCGGCAGCATGGTGGCGCCGGAAGAAATGTTTCTCCACATTTGTCTTGTCCTGAAATCGCATGAGAAGCACTTCATAACAGTGGTTAACAAACTTTAAATATGTACAAACATATTGTGCGGTGATACTGAACACAGAGGGGTGACGTTCACTACATCATTATCATCATACAGTAAAAAGTGTATATGTGAGGGTGGGAGGCCCCCTGAAATTGAAGGCTAGGACAGGACGAGACAGGAGGGGGTCTGTACAGACTGAGGGGAACAGCTGACTGACACACACCAAGTTCCGTCCTGGGTTTAGCTTTGCATTCAACATATCATTAATAGCAGCACAGAACACTTGAGATGGTGTGTGTGTGTGTGTGTGTGTGTGTGTGTCTAGAGAATTGACAGCCCAGTCCCAGCCTCATTCAATCTGAACGTCCTCTGCTAAAATGAGTTGGATGCATGATAAGGAACAGGCACGGTGTGTGGAGTTCAGGTGCTTCGTCTGCTGCTACCTTCTTGTTGACGGGGGGGGCTTTGAGTGACCACATGCTTTCTAGTTCACCCCCAGAACACAAATAAAAGACACAGAACAAGGTAAAGAGGAGGATTCTGTACTTTCTGCTGCTGAAAGGAGAGCAGGTGGAGCCGCTCACTGCTTCTTGCTCTTGATCTTCTCCAGACGCTTCTTCAGGTCGTCCAGGTTGGCGGCGGGGGAGGCGGAGCGGGGGTGTGTGGGGGAGTGGGAGTGTGGGTTGTGTTCCTGCTGATACAGCTCTCGGGACTCTTTGAGCTGCGACAGCTTGCTGTGCAGCATGTCGGTGGAGGAGGCCACGGCCGGCTTGGAGGACAGCAAGGAGGAGATGGGGGGGGCGCTGCTGGGGCTCGTCCTCGCCTCCCCCCACACCCTGCTGCGGGCACACAGGGACAGAGGGGTCAGCTGGAACATGTTTGTTCAGCAACACTCCAGAGATGTTGATAAGTTACTCTCGTGGTCTTCATGATAAAGCTGCAGCATTCAGTGTTTCATGAGCATTCAAGTAATTAACCTTCTTTGCAATATATTAAAGTGAACATCTTTTAATTGAAATTACAACTATAAAGACAACTCTTTGACTTTGAGGACCTGGGTTTGACATTGACTATTTTTTATTTAAATTCATTCGAAAAATTCAATGATGATTAAAATATTATAATTAATCAAGAAAACAATATTTGTTAGTTGCAACCTTACAATGTAGTCAATGTTTCACGTTTAAAATACATTGATTTAGTTTCTATATGTAAAAGCAGCACGAGAAAAGACCATTTCTAAGTAAACTATAATTTACTAAAGAAACAATTCAGGATCATGTGTGAGTCGGAATGATTACATTTCAGAAAGATGAACCAAACAACGTGAGAGTGCGGCTCCATCAGGGTTGTGTTCGTCTGTGTCCCACTCTCGTCCCACTCCTCTCGTTGAATCCAACACGTGTCGAGCTAAGTACGGTAGCACGTGCACAAAAGCAGCTGTAGCTGACAAAGTGTTGATGTGGATTTTCACTGTTGAAAGAACTATGGTGTTAGTCTGTGGTAGGGATGCTCTGATCGATCGGTATCAGCCGATATTCACTCTACCGATCGATCGGTGCTCTCTCTAAAGGGCGACCAGGAGAGCCGATCGCATGACCTACAACACATGACACGTTTCTCTGAGCGCGACAAAGCAAGCTCGCCAAGATGGCTTCACCGGTCGGGCAGTTTTTTAAGGTGTCCGAAAAAGACAGTAAAATAGCGGTATGCAACGTGTGTGAAGATCCTATTGGGAATATAGGATAGATTGGGAACACACGACACCATAATGGATCAAACCCTGCAGCGCCTGAAGCTGCTCAAGAAGAACATGAGAGAGGCCGTCTGAAGTTTAACAACGAACCTCTGAAGGATTCAGAGAAGGCTTGGGATAAGAGGATGTGGTCAGATGAGACCAACATCGAGATCTTTGGCATCAACTCGACGGAGGAAGAGAGATGCTGACGATAACCCCAGAACAACCGTCAGCACGGAGGTGGAAACATTCTGCTGTGGGGTGGTCCTCTGCTCAGGGGACAGGACCACTTCCCTGCACCGAGGACAGGGTGGACGGGGCCATGGACCGTAAGATCTTGGCCGATAGCCTCCTCCCTCAGCCAGGACACTGAACATGGGTCATGGAGGGGTCTTCCAGCAGGACGATGACCCTGAACATACGGCCAAGGCAACACAGGAGGGGCTAAAGAAGAAGCACATTCAGGTGAGGGAGGGGCCTAGCCAGTCTCCTGCCCATCTGTGCAGGGAGCTGAAGCTTCCAGAGGCCAGGCATCAGCCTCAAAACCTTCAGGATTTGGAGAGGGTCTTCAGAGAGGAGTGGACCAACATCCTTCCTGAGATGTGCACAGACCTGAGACCAGCTCCAAGAAACATTGGGTCTTTCTCAATGTCGAGGAAGGCTCCTCCAGAGCCACTATTTCAAGCATACTACGTCATCGAGTGCCACCGAAGGACTGTTCCAATTTCCAGGATACTTGGAATTCTACCGAGGCCGGCGTACTTTGTAGCGGGAAATTTCGAGGCTGCACATGTGTAGACTACGGTCTTAAAATCCCCACAATGCTTTGCGCCAAAATCTTTGATGGAAAATGTAATATTACCATATTTTATTCAATATGCTCTTTAGATATCTTTTTATTTTATTTGTTTTATTATTTTCTCCTTATAGCTTTGTGAAGCACCTTGAGATGACGTTTTTAAAGTGTGCTATATAAATGAAATTTATTATTTAGGGCTGTCAAATGATTAACATTTTTAATCAGATTAATCACAGCTTAAAAATTAATTAATCATGATTAATCACCATTCAAACTATGTCCAAAATATGCCATTTATTTATGTATATTGTTGTGGGAATGGAAAGATAAATGAAAGCAGGCGGATATATCCATTTAACACAGTATCTATGTTTATTATAAAAAATGTCTGCGTGTCAAAATGAAAGACAACCCACACACCTATCAATCATCAAACCGTGGGGTCTTAATTCATTACGTGTTGATTTCTATCAACGGGGGAGGACTTCAGGAAAGTCGACAGGGGCTAGTGGAGTACTTCGTGACCACAGAGTGTGAACGTTGTGATCAGCTGTTTTAGCGCAGTTCTCCAGTGAAGGGGGGAGTCTCCCTCCGCAGCCGGTTGGCGTAGTTTTGGCTCAGTTCCGTTGTACAGACCGACGTTAACAGCAGCCCTGTCTGTGCACACGGAGACCGACTCTGTCGTCCGGTGATCGAACCGCCTTCTGGAAAAGCTTCACAAGTACGTCGGTGCGCAAATGCGCTTTGTTACACAAGTGACGGTACGCATTTCAGATTGCGCACATAACCTGCGTACCAGTTATGTGCACCCCTGTACCAGAGCCATATTATTACTATTATATGGCTCTGCCCTGTGCTACAGCAAAAGTATTCTCCGTCGGGACTTCCTGCAACAACACCACGCCGTTATCAAAGATGTTCTATTGAGAAGACGATCACTACGTGACAAAAGTTTTCAAAACCGTGGCTACTGAAATCAATCTTACTAACTGCTGTCTGTGCAATTTACTCCGCGCGAGTTGGCAGACTTTATTTTGCTTACTTTAACATCATTTTTCATGATGGGGCTAAGCCATTTCTTGGTATGGGTGTAGCCTACCCCAGCCATACCCTGGCGCTGCCACTGGGGCACGTATGGGGCGGGCCATTCTGCACATGCGTTAAATGCGTTAAATATTTTAACGCAATTCATTCAAAAAATTAATTACCGCCGTTAACGCGATAATTTTGACAGCACAAGTTTTATTATTATTACAAGAAGCGCCTGACCTCTGTGTCCAACAAGGGTTTCTCCACCAAGTACTAACATGTTCTGCAAGGGGATCAAATATCTTTCATATAATGTCAAATTCTGGATTTTCTTTTTGATATTCTTATTCTCACTGTTCAAATAAACCTACCATTACAATTATAGACTGTTCATTTATTTGTAAGTGGGCAACTTACAAAATCTGCAAGGGATCAAATACTTATTTCCTCCACTGTACCTTTAAGCAATAAACTGTGACAGCCGTGTGTGTGTGTGTGTGTGTGTGTCTCACCCTGGAGGTGTTTTCCAGGCCTTGTCTCTGTCGGAGGATCTTGAGTCTCTCGTAGTAGACGGCTGGTTTCAGCTCTTCACAGTTGCTGCTCACACTGAAGTCCACGCCATGCTGCGGGATCACTGCAGACACAGATACACACGTTACTACACGTGGCTGAGCTCGTTGTGAGCAGAGCACACGGACAGCGTCCACTGCACCTGTGGAGGTCTGGATGCGAGCTTTCCCCTCTCTCTCAGACTCGATCATGCGCAGGCCTCGCTCAACATAGCTCTGGAAGAACTGCGATGTGTTTTTGAGGAAGGGCTCCAGGTCTGCATCAGAGTAATTCTGTTTGTATTCGTACAACTCCGTCAAACCCTGAGAACCAGATCAGAGCATGTTTTCCAAACACTGGGACACAATAGAGCTTTGGTTTGATGTCTGGATACTTTACAGTTCAAACTGTCAAAGAAGATTCCATCAAGAGTGACGTTTAGAAAGGATCTGAGCTGACCTCCTTAGTGTTCTCCTTGGAGCCGATCTTCTTGAAGATCTCCGACAGAATGTCACTGACATTACCCTTTGACATCCGATCCTCCTGGAAAAAGACAAATGTCCATTCTGTTGGATGCAGTCGTCCCATAAACACCATCTGGTCAGTGTCAGTGTGTGATGCTCACCGTGCGCAGACCACTCTTCTCGTTGCCTCGGTCACTCTTCTGTCCAGACAGGTTCCCAGAGTGTTTGACCACCCGTCTCAGGTGGGCCTCCAACTCAGACTCATTCCGGTTCTCTATCATGGACAGGTGGTCCAGGATCTGTTACACACACACACACACACACACACACCATTTTAATACTGTAACAATATAACAATGGGCCTCCTACCTGTTATCTAGCTTCTACCACACTCAATTCTACATGTTACACTTAACGTATTTTATAAATACTGCCGCTGCTAATTTTCTAACAGCATGTGTACTTTGTAATAACTTCATTTTAAATATTATGTGCATGCCCTTTATCTAATAGTATTTCTGTCTCCATCTTCACTTTAGCTGTAACAATGTAAATGTCCCTTCTGTGGGGACAAATCAAGGGGTTCCGATTCTGAACACAGTAGAACAATACCTCTGAATACATTGTGTGTTACCTTGGCCCCGGTCAGCTTGCAGAGTGTGTGTAGCAGAGTCTTGAGGGTTCTGTGAGGGACATCACTCTTCAGCTGCTTTAGTTTCTCCTTGGGGAATGCTTTCATGAAGAGGTGGACGTCCAGCAGGATCCGATCCAGGTTGATGGTGTTGATTGACTCTGGGAGGAAGCGCATCATCCTCCACAGACACTGGGCACACATAGCCGAGTCAGTTTGAGTGTGTGACGAGGCACGTTAGTGTGAGGAGGGTGTTCGAGCCTCTTACCTTCATCACCAGCTCAGAGAACAGAGGGGGGGTTGTTGTAGCCAAACTGTCCTGAAGCAAAACCAGGAGAGCACTGCGGAGGCAGGGAGGGAGAACAGCCTTAAGTTTGATGCTGACTTATTAACATAGTAATCAGAGCTCAACATTAGAAATGGCCCGCTGGCCCGGAAGCACTATTTAGACACATAACGTACTTTCCACTTGCCCGCTCGGGCAGCTACAAATATTGCTTTAAACTTTTTTTTCCTGTGGTATTGGTATTTTGAATAGCAATTTAGTTAAATTGTTTCGTTTATCAACGCTACAACATAGCGTTTCGTGAGTCGGTTGTCGTTGTTGGGTGAAAAGCAAACCGCTGTTTGCTGCATGCGGAGCGCAGCGCGAGCAGGCTCCCGTGAGCGGGAGCGCGCTCCTTCACTACAGACTATCGCGCCACCTAACCATTCGCCAAAATGTCTTTTAATACCAGCGGTAACCGGCCAAGCGCCGTGCAAAAAACCATCTTCAAATAAAAGAAAGTCACCGGAGGAGTTAAAGGAGAGTGACAGGGAGCATGAGAAGAAGAGGGAGAGAACGTTTCAGCCAGCTTGATGGATGGAGTTGGCTTCTAGTGGTGCAGTGACGCGTCCTAAAACTTCGATTAGATTTATGATTCAAAAATGATAAAAGTAGGGTAGACATGTGGAGATTATCCGGCTGAACAAAACATGCATTTATCAAACAGGTTTGTTTTCCACAGACCTTATTTCCAGCTATTTTCCAAAACCCTGTGGAGAAATGCCATTGCTTTCTGTGGAGGGAACCAGCGGCTTACTTCCTGGTTTCAGGACGCGTCACTGGCTGCACCTCTCAATATGATGCCAATATAAACAAGGTCTTCTGTCGGCTCTGTACATCAATGCCGACCAGTGGCAGCCGGCCCATAGGGGCGCCGTCCCCCCTCTTCCCACATTAAAAATAAAAAAATATATATTTTAAAAATATATTTTTAATAAACAAGGTAAATATTATATAATTGGTAAAATGTATAATCTACAATAAAATCTCATTTAAAATGGTGTTCCGATGTCTAAAGTGACTGATAAGTCACATGTTTCCTGCCTGGCCTTGCCCGTGTATCACTGCCCTCTCGTCTGGGCGCTACGCACAGCGCCCAGACGAGAGGGCAGCAAGTGCAGCAGTGAGACTTGTGTTTTGTTTCGGTAAACATGGTTCACATCATCAGTTAGCTGAGTTTCTTCCTGTAAAAAGTGCAGGACACATGAATAGTTTATTACATTTTAAGAAGCCCTGAGACACAGTTACGTGAGAAAAAAAGCCCCTTGACAGGTTAAATGGGAATTAAATCATTTTGAGTCATTTGGAGTGTTCCCAAAGCCCCGGTGTTCTGCATCAGTGTGTGTGGGCCTACTGTCCTGTTGCACAGTTTACTGTAGAAACGATGTCCAGGACAAGGTGTTTGGAAGTTTTGGAAGATGCATAGCTAACCACACTGAAGATTATGGAGGTATTGATCAGTCTTCTCATATATTTAAGCCTCAATTTGTAATTTAAATTAAAAGGGGTCTTTTCTATAAAAAAAAATACCAGGGAACATCCCCGCGGACCCCCCTAGTATTGTTTGGTCACCATTCCCACAGTCCCACCTAAAATATTTTCCACCAGCCGCCACTGATGCCGACCTATGCTTGAGTAAGTGAAGAGTAGAACAAATATAAAGGTATTGGCTTTAGGGAAATGTCCCAGCAGAAGGTTCTAATCCAATCTATTACATGTCTAACTCCTGATGACAGGAAGGCAGAAAGCGCATTATACTAATAATAATACTCATGATAATAGCAGACATTTTTTAACAATGACCACAATATCATTATTTTAATAAACCAAATATGAACAATTGAAGAAAATGAGGAAGAACTGATGATTCAAAAGTTGTAGTACAAGTAGTAATGTAGTTAGTGCATACATTACTATGGCAACAAATGTGTTCATTTTCTTCATTATTGGTCGATTTTCTTTGGATGAATTACAATGATACAATAAGTTACAATGATAATACAATTGACCCTTAATGTCTACCCCTGGTAACCATGAAGGTCTTGAGTTTTCCATAACCCTGACTTTGAGCAAACGAGGGGAATATATTGTATTAAAATAACGGGCAACATAATAATACATATAACTATTTACAAAAGAAACCATCAGGATTAAATGCCTTTGTCTGTATTAAGCTTTCAAATCTAGAGCCGGCGCTCTCTAGCTCAGGTAAAGCCGTGAAAAGGGGATGTGAGCAGTCTCTGTACACCAACCTCATCATGTTGGTCTGGTCAGACTTCTCCAGCACTCTGGTGACCATCAAGTTGACAGACCTGATGACCTGCTGTCCATCAAGTATGTCCTCCACTCTGGCGTCCAGCATCATGGTTATCAAACCGTGCATCAGGTCCTTCAACACGCCCGTAGATGCCTCTCTGGCCAGGGACTCTATGGAGAACAACTAAGACAAAGAGAGCGTCTCATCACCGGCCCCCCTCAGCCTCACACAGGTTCCTGTATCAGACAGTTACTCACAGAGAGCATGTTCCCTATGATGCAGCTGTACAGTTTGATGATGTCCCTCTTGTCCAGCCGGTCGTCAGCCATGTGTGTGCTGTAGATGAGTCTGAGCTGCATGAAGGTAGCGATGAGGAACTGGTCGATGTGTCCCGACATGACTTCTGCTTTGTCCTGCTGACGCAACACCTCATCGATCTACAGGGACAAACATTTGATCACCTCAAAGCGGCTTTAGTGGTCTTCCCAATGCATCCTGGTACCTGTAGGCAATGCGCGCATGGCTACGCAAGCAGGAGAACTCAGCTTTCTGTCATTAAAGCACTGACCGATTTCTCTCTTAACCCTCCGGTATCATTTGATTGGACTACTACGCAAATTAGGCATTCGAGACAAAAATGTCCACTGCAAAATGCTTTGATGAAAAACATTATATTAAAAGTTTTTTTTCACAACTTTTTTGTGTTCAATCTTTAAAGGAACTTCCGCCCTAATAGAAAATGCCAAAAATGTAATCATTTTTAGGATTTTAACCCTTTAAATGCCATTTTGAAAACATGAAACTGCTGTTTTTTTCATGATGAAAACAGAGAAAATTTGTTATTTTCCAAAAAATACATATCTGGAGACTGGCTCTTTTTTTTTATAACAGTCTTGGATATGTCAAAGATTAGCAACAACATTCATTTTGGTTGATTATTAGTTTTTGCACAAAATCAGATTGAATAAAAAAGTTACAAATTAGTCATTCGGGACAAAAATGTCCACTTCCAAAAACTGCTCTAAAAGGACAGATTAATATTTTATAAAACTTTTTGGGGTTAAATCTTTCAATCAACTTCGGTCCTGATCAAAAACACCACATGTTAACTTATGTTCAGGATTTTAACCCTTGAACTGCCAGTTTGAAAACATGCATTTGCGTTTTCTATGAAAAACATGCACAAAAAGGCAGTTATTTTCCATATATTAAATGTTGGGAGGGTCGGCTTTTTTTTTATCATCACAGTCTTGGATATGTCAAAGATCAGCAACAACATTGATTTTGGTTGATTATTAGTTTTTGCACAGAATCAGATTGACCAAAAGAAGTCACACATTAGCCACTTGCGGACAAAAATGTCCACTCTCATTAGAACCACATCTTTTGATCTCTCCGCCATACCGGTATAAAATCATGCACTTTGTAAAGTCAGGGTTTTATATGGGAGGAAAATAGTTACATTTGTCCTTTTTACTGTACATCACCGGATGTGACATTTTACCATTGAATTACATGCTTGTCATTTCTTGGCAATCGTAAGGCTGGCTGCTACTTAGAAAGGATTTATCTAATATATCATATTCCAATAACTGACATTTAGACTCTTATTGCACTATTTCACTTTTATAAACTATTTTTCTTTTTGTATTTACTATTTACTTGCGCTATATTTTTATGTTTATGTTTTATTGGGTTGCACTGTTGGAGGAGCCTGTGACCCAAGACTGTCATCGTCATAACTACACTGTAGCTATGTTCGTATGACAAATAAAAACCTTGAATGATGATTTTTGCAGTTTTGCCGCTTCTAGATGTTAGACATCATTTTCATGTTTCCATACCTGTGCCAGTGCCTGTATGCTGTTATTAATGTCCCCGCTTGCCACCTGAGAGATGACAAAGTTGATGGTGGAGGCCGTGCTGTTGTGGAGGTCATCATAGTGAGGAGAGACAGAACGCATCCTTTAAAAACACAAAACATATTTGAAATCAGACACAGAATTGTACGCTGAAGCACAACAGTTGGGAATATCATTGCCAAGATGTTTTGGGTGGTTACTTGGGTTCAGGGATCTTGATGGGCTCCAGCAGCCCGTCCAGCTTGTGTTGGACCAGATCCGGCAGCTCACACACTCTGCTCTGGTCCATCTCGATCATGTCCAGGTCCAACTGGAACTCCTTTGGGATAGAGGGGTGGGAGGACTCGCTGTGCTGGGCATTCTGACGGGCTTGGCTGGATAGAAGGGTAGATGGGGACATAGGAGGGGGGGGGGCAGTATATTTAGTTGATTGTATTGCAGATCAGTGCTTTTTAGCTCGGGTCCTGACAGACTCAAACTTTGACTTATTGATTTGAGAATCCGTGGCAGTGAATATATCTCTTCGATGAAATGAATACATGTTTTCAGTTCAGAGTCAAATCAAAAAAGGAGGACAACATGTTGACTTCCAAAACAGTGATCTTCATATTGCAACTTTTATAAAGAAGTACAATAAAACAAATCAATTAAATGTAAGACATACATTTGAGTTTAACTACATTTAAATATAGTCATTGATCTGTAGCGTATGTTCACACTCCAGGATATCCCTGCTTTGAGTCTTATGAAGAAACTGATATGAAGCCTGATCTGATCCAAATGACAGTTGGGTTAACAGGATAAGAGCTGATTAGCACTGATCTATAACAAACATTTAGCATTAGTTTCCTTCAGAAAGGAGGGACACACCTATATGGAAAAAGACAAACATTCTAAGGACAAGGAACGTTATATACGTTTATACCAGCCTAAGGTTTTTACAAATACATTTCCAAGTGATCTTGGTGCATTAGGGGTGTAACGGTATCCGTATTCGTCCGGTTCGGCACATGCAGTCACACGGCGAATACGCCTTTTTTTTACGAGTGGGAAAAAAGTAATTCAGGGCAGTATCCACTACACTATATATAATCCAGGGGGCGGTATTGCGCCTAAAAGCTGTTTGCCAGCCGCCCTTAAACAACAAATGAAGAACAAGAAGAAACACAACAACAAAACGAGCTAAATACAAGAAGAAGAGAAGTTAGTGTGGTGAGTTCAGGTAACACAGGAGCTAGAACCACCTGCTTCTTTTAAATCAGCCGGAAGCTTTTGGCATATGTTTTCCAACGACTTAGCGCTCTGGAAACACTTTATTATTTATGATGTCATATTTTCAAGACATTCTTTTTAGTTTTACAGCTTGACGAAACCTTTTTGTTTGATATCAGCCATTATAGATACTTTGGCCACCTGACACTGTGGTTTGTTTTTAACTGTTTAACTGTTTTATTCAAAATGTCAAAGTTCCTTATTTTTAAACTGAAACGTGCACGACTGTTCAAACATAAATAACAACAAACCTGGAATTATGCATTTGGGACTTTTTTTTGCTTTTTCTTGTTGTACCGAACCGTGACCTCCAGACCGAGGTACGAACCGAACCGTGACTTCTGTGAACCGTTACACCCCTATTGTGCATAGAAGTTACTATCATAGAGCGCTGGGTGTGCACATACCGCTATCATTTCTGATATTTAACAACCTCATGACGTCAGGGGCATCACAACAGTGGGTGAAAACAGAGCTGCGTGAATTTCTCACTTCGGCTGGCATCAAATTGTGTCGTGTGAAAGATGTACTTCATGTTTGAACACACCACAAGACACCCACATGATACTATGTTGAGATGAACCACACTATGCATTGCCTTGGTAGACCTAGCCGGGTTCACAGTAACCCATCAGAATTGGTAACTGAGATTTATTAGAACATTTGATACCATTTAAAACCTCACATCAGTATCATCACTTTTAGTACAGCTTTGACAGCTTTAAACCAACAGAAATTGTAAATAATAAAGGTTTAGGATATACACTGAACACAAATATAAACACTTTGATTTCAGCTCATGAAAAGTGAGACTTTATATGTACACAAAAGGCCTATTTCTCTCAAATATTGTTCACAAAATGTCTGACTGTTAGCGAGCACTTCTTCTTTCCCGAGATAACCCATCCACCTCTCAGGTGTGGCATATCAATATGCTGATCAGACAGCATGATGGTTGCACAGGTGTGCCTTAGGCTAGACACAAGTAAAGGCCACTCTGAAACGTGCACTTTTATTACTGTAAGAACTGTCGGGTGTCAGAAGACCAGTCAGTGTCTGGCATGACCAAGGTTTGCCTCAGGCAGTGCAACACATCTCCTTATACAGTCAAGTGCAGTGAAGAGAACACCTCTCCCAAGTGCCAGACATCTTCCAAGGAGAGCGTTTGCTTACTGAAGTCGGTTACGACGACGAACTGCATTCAAGTCAGGACCAGGGTGAGGACGACGAGCATGCAGATGAGCTTTCCCGAGACGGTTTCTGACAGTTTGTGCAGAAGTTATTTCGTGATGCAAAGCGATTGTTGCATCAGCTGACGGGTGGCTGGTCTCAGACCTCCAGATGTGGAGGTCCTGGTGGTGTGTTACACGTGGTCTGGATGTACTGAAACGCCTTTGGAGATGGCTTATGGTCTGGTAATGGCTCTGGTGGACATTCCTGCAGTCAGCATGCCAATTGCACGCTCCCGCAACATCTGTGGCACGGTCTGATAAAACTGCGTGGCCTTTATTGTGAGCAGCCTAAGGCACACCTGTGAAATAACCATGCTGTCTGATCAGCTTGACACGCCCATCTGTAAGGTTATCTCGGTGCGCACGAACACAGATTTAGACACAGTTGAGAGGAATGGGCCTCTTGTGTAAATAGATTTCAGCTCATGAACAATGGGAGCAAAAACAAAAGTGTTGCTATTGTATTTGTGTTCAGTGTAGATGACCATTATCAGCTGTCATGGGCCTTTTGCAGCCGACATGATGAGACCAAGCAGAGCACGGTTAAGACAACATGGATGAGTGAGACACGGGGAGGATGGGGAAGAAGAATGAATCACGTTGCTAAGTGACAGCAGCACATCTGGAACATTTGTCCGGAACAGACACTGACTCCCTGCGATGTGAAGAAGCAAGACTAAAACCCAACTACAAACTAACTTCTCGGTCCATTAGTCTGATGGATGATGAACGTTAGATTGCATTCAGAGAGGAGTCGTTACAATGACAACACGTAGAAGAGGAGGTACTCACATCCTATACGTGCAATACATGATTCTGCTCCGGAGGCAGAGCAAGTCACACAGGAAGAAAGATGAAGGGTTAAGAGACCACACACACACACACACACACACACACACACACACACACACACACACACACACCACACACACACACACACACACACACACACACACACACACACACACACACACACACACACACACACACACACACACACACACACACACACACACACACACACCACACACACACACACACACACACACACACACACACACACACACACACACACACACCACACACACACACACACACACACACACACACACACACACACACACACACACACACACGAAGAGAAGGACAGATTAGTTCGAGCAGAAGACAAACATTCAAAAGATGTATGGCATGAAGGGAACCACACTACTGGTCTGTTTGTAATAGAATGGATAATGAATACACATTTGAAAAGCTGGGTTTAGTACAGGACATTTGATTAATATGCAAGACATTTTTTGAAAAAGATGAGTTAATTTATCTGGAAACATGATACGGTCTGCCTGTGTGTTGTGGGTGTGTTGGCTGGATGTTTCCCGCCCAATGATCATCTGTTGTTACATCATCAGTAAGGCTTTGAATGTAGGCTGCTCCATTGATTCAACCAACACTGAAAACATCAGTATTGAGTTTGTGCTGAGTTTTAGTTCGGATTAGAACTTGCAGGTTAGAGACCCCAGTCAATAAATGTGTAGGAAAATGATGTATACACTAGATTTTCTAAAAAGATATACATAAATATACACTACAGTGACATCTGGCGTTGTTTTTGTAAGACACTTTTACTTCCGCATAAAAAAAGACCACCCGCGTGTGACGTCACATCAGGGAGAGCGGCCGGTCTAACGTATTAATAAACATGGATCACAATGCTAGTTTTGACAAGGGAGGTTGAAAATGTATATTCGTATGCATATGACGGACCACACCCATATAATTATGAGCCTGCCAGGAGGCCAAGAGACCAGAGGCCTGTACGACGAAGTCGCTTCAACCTAACCTGATATGTTTGAGTTAGCCGGTTGGCCTAATCCAAAACATACGCGCTCTCGCTAAACGGTACTACGACGCTGGTTATCAAGTGGATCACTCAAGCCAGCCATGTCCTATCTAGTTAGGTGCGCGTTCACATGAGAGGGGTGGTATTTGGAGCATTCGACCAATCACAAACATGGAGAAGCGCACTGACAGCGCAGCGTCATACTTCCTGAATGAAAAGTGAACTTTAATACTCAAAAATGAAGAAGTTAAACTTTAAACATCCATGACTTAAACCCTTGATCAGGATCAAAGCCTCAGAGCTGCACCTGCAAGGTGAACACAGCTGGGAACAGAACAAGTGTTTGAATGCGTACATTAACAGGTTTATGATATCACTGTCACTAAGACACGATCTGACTTTAATTACATTTGACTCGAGTGTTTCGTCAACTTAATGTGTAAAATAATACTTCTGCATCCAGTCTGTGACGCTGTGAGTGTTGCACGGCCAGATACGGCTCAGCTGACTCAGATAAGGAGATATATGATACATTATGAAGTGATATGCCGCGGACTGTACTTAATGTACTCTGATCCGGTTACTGATGTTGTGGCCGATATTTAAGTAAGCTTTCTTAACGCTAATGTTATAATAGTCAGACTGCTCTGAAGATGGAGGTGATATTCTATTAATGTTCACGTTCATACAGTCGGTGATGTTTGCCGGCCGTCTTTCCTGCGACGGCAGTATTTCCTTTCTCCTGTAATATGACTTGATCGCTTTAAACTCCGCACACTGAGCTCTGATTGGTCAGCAGGCGGTGCTTTCACTGAGTTGAGCTCTTAGCCTGCAACCTAACCTGCTCCCGACCAGGGGGGTATACTTCGGATCAGGATTTTCGTTTAGCAAGCTAACTTCAGGGATTTCTGGTCCTACGAAGCTGGTTCACTTCTTAGCGGGCTAGATAACTTGTGCTGAACGGGTTCCAGGATAAGAGATCAACTGTGCGGAGTTCTTCTTCTTCTTTGCTTTAATGGCGAATCGCTTCCACTTGGAGCATATCGCCACTGTACTGTTGATTTATTTAATGTATAAACTGCGCATATTGTTCATGTAGAACTGTGTTCACGTAAGCCTGCACGTTGATTTGATTTTAAATGGAGCTGTGGTGTGAGGAGAACCAGTGGGGAACAGGACAGCTGTCTTGGTGAGTGACCAGTGTTCCGGATTAACTGGTTTCCTGATCAACTGGTTTACAGAGGTGGGGCACAGTTTACCACAGCTGAAGACTTCTCCACGCTGCTTTCAAACTGAGTAAACAACGTGCGCTTCACTGGGAGGCTGTCTGAAGGTGTACACAGGTCTCAGGTGGACTTGATATCACATTAAGAACGATATTCAGTAATAAGTCTGCCAACAATAGCTGGTTTAAATGATTTATTGGACTTCGCAATGTTTTGAACAGACATCCCCAGTCAACTAGTTTTTCTTTTTGTAGTCCTCGCTGTTCGCGTCCGGATATCTCCATCGTAACCACAACCTCACACACTGGTGCTGAATGTGCATCAAAGTGTTCCTACCGAGCCAAATATACCAAAAGATTTATGTAAACGACAGAAGAAGTGATCGAAATGTGTATTTCAGTCGAAGGAACACCGGCATTAGCTACAGTTAATGTAAGATAACGTCAGTCACATCACAACATTGTAAAGTTAGCCATCATAAAGCAGGCTATAACTAAAGTAGTATTGATAATACAGTAACGTTACTGGCAGGACTGTTGATACTGATCCATAACAGAAACTAATGCGCAAGTATCAGCCGTAACTCGCGTTACCTAATGCAACTCCACACTACGTCTTACGGTGCTGTGTACCGGAGGGGAAGAGAGAGAGAGAGAAAGAGTCCTTTTCCTGTTAGGGACACTGTGGACTCGATGTCCTGACGGGCTGGAGTTTGTGCAACCTGCATGCAACGTAATATGACACGTTCGACGTATAAAAAACCCGGCTCCTTTCCCCTCTATATTCCTGCCCTTATGTCTCGTGAAACATATCAAATCCTGCATTCACTTTTTTAAGTGTAATTTTCAGGCAAGGTTAAGCATAAATCTAGTATTAAAAAAACCCTGCAAGTTGCTCTTTAAGATACATTATAGAATTTCTTTATGCAATATCGTCAACGTCAACTCAAAAGAAACTGTAGATTCTAAAAAAAAACGAATTATATTGCGTCAGCTCGGTGTGCGAGCAAAAAGCCCACAAGTGTTTTATTATTGTAATCCGTGCGAGAGATGTACAGATGGAAAAACAAAAGCTGGAGGATATCTTTTTTTAAAAAGGTGAAAGAAATTCAAATACGCTCGATTGATTTGAATGTCTTTTTGAAATGAACACCTTGCTCATGCTGGTTATTTTGTTTCTCAAAATGATGCTGTATTTTGAGCTCGGCAAGTATCAACTGCTTCCCAACTTGTTTGGTCCAGCTAACAGTGACAGCACTGACTCAGAGGGGACTTACTTGAGTTTGTTGGGGTCTTCCTGTGCAGGCTTGCGGCGGAAGGTGGCATTGGGGTTAGCGGGGGGCTCTCTCTGGGTCCTCTCTGCGGCGCTGGGCTTGACAGAAGCTGCAGCAGCCTTCTTTGCTGAACGCTTGATTCTTTCCTCCAGCATGCTCATGTCTTTCTCTGACAACTGGAAAGGATTGCAAATATATTAGATTTGTTGTTGTTGTTATGTGACACCCAACAAAGATAACAGTGATATCTTCTCCATCTTACATTTCCTATTAGTTTGTAGACTTGGTCCCCGCTCACGTTGTAGACAGCCACCACAGTGTTGAGGGCGGCATTGCGGACAGATGTGTCTCTGTCCCCGATATGAACGGCAATCTCCTTCAAAGACTTGGCTGGAGTCGGCTGACATACATTCATCCCATAGCCCTCTATCAAACAACCCAACTCCTCCAGACATTCTGAGGACAGGGAGGAAACCAAATAGACATTTGTTTGAATAACTTTCATCCAATACTGAACTCTACTCCCCCGTCTTTCTCCATTTAAAAAAGTATCAGTAGTGAGAATCTTAGCCCGTCGTCGCTGAATCAGAAAACCAAACAGCAGCCATTGAGCCCATGGTTCCTCATATGTGTTCATAAACTGGACCAATAACAGTGTTTATAAATGTACAAACCACACACTGTCTATGGCATGGACAATAGTCACTACTTTATTTAGGTTTGTATGTCGCCATTTTGAGTGTGGGCGGAGCAGCTACAACAGTAGCTTAGCCTGATCGACCCAATCTCCATTGAAAATATACACATTTAAAACGTTTCCTGCCTGCCGTATAAGGCACACTTGTCAAAGGATTATTTAATTGTTTTTACTAACTGATATCATTATGTTTATTATTTCTGCATCATTTTGATAAGCGTATTACAATTAAATCACAGGAAAATATGCAAATGTTGGTATCTACATTGAGAAGAGCCTCGCCTCCTCGCTAGTGCAGTTTGAGTGACAGTAGTAAACACCAGAGGTGGGGACTCAAGTCACATGACTTGACTCGCGTATTTTTGGACTTGAGACTTGCTTGACTAACATTGATTAAATCCTTGACTTGACTTGGTATTCATGACTTGAGACTTGACTTAAGCTTGAGACCGATGACTTGAAAGGACTTGACTTTTTCAAATTAAATATTTGCGTTTGTTTTTGTATTGAGATATTACGTTTAGTTTTTTCGAAATGTGATTGGATGATTATAGCGCCATGCGCGCAAACCTGGCAACCCACTAGAAGGCAGGAGTGCCAGTTAACATGGCAGCGGCTAGCGTTACTCCAAAAATAGTGAAGTTTGGATTCAAGGATTATGTTGTCGATGACGGTAATAAGAAGAGAACAGCGGTATGCAGGGTCTGCAGCATAAAGATCAGTGACACGACCACCACAACATCCAACTTCATTCGTCACTACAAAAAACCCCAGAGAAAGGTACGTGCATGTGTTGTGTTAGCTAGAAAGCTAACGTTAAGTTCAAGCTACGTTAGACTTGGTTTCAAATCGATGAAGCAAAGAGAAGACAAAACGGTAAATGAGCACTAGAATCTCCAAGGGATTCATTTTGACTAACCCTGATACTGACGGGCTGTCAGGAGAGGGAGAGGGAGAGAGATGCCTCGTTTATTTCCCCTGTGTTATTATCAGAAGTTACTGTAAACTGTTGAATAATGTAGTTCATTTACTTTTAGTAGTTTGTTTAAATGTTTTAATTATGTTGTTTTTGTTTGTAGAAGTGCATCATTCCTTGATCTTTGTAAAATGAATCTGAACTTTTTGATCCGTTATGATGATAAACTGAAGCAATTTCAAAATTAACCCAATTAAGTGAGTTTTAAATCGTCCTACTTAGTTTATAAGGAAATGATGAAGAGGAACAAATTAAATGATTTGAAAATGATATCTCTGTAGGCGCTGACGCTGTTGGCGGTTCTAGTGTTAACAGAAATGTAAATTAAATATGTGTAATGGCAAATTCCATATATGATTTTCTTACCTGGAATTCTGTCTTTTTGAACAGACTTTGAGTCCTAGCTATATTGTCTATATAAATATATATATATATAAATACAACACTTTTGTTTTTGCTCCCATTTTTCATGAGATGAACTCAAAGATCTAAAACATTTTCTATAAACACAAAATAACCATTTCTCTCAAATATTGTTCACAAATCTGAAACAATCTGTGATAGTGAGCACTTCTCCTTTGCCGAGATAATCCATCCCACCTCACAGGTGTGGCATATCAAGATGCTGATTAGACAGCATGATTATTGCACAGGTCTGCCTTAGGCTGGCCACAATAAAAGGCCACCCTGAAACGTGCAGTTTTATCACACAGCACAATGCCACAGATGTCGCAAGTTTTGAGGGAGCGTGCAATTGGCATGCTGACAGCAGGAATGTCCACCAGAGCCGTTGCCCGTGAATTGAATGTTCATTTCTCTACCATAAGCCGTCTCCAAAGGCGTTTCAGAGAATTTGGCAGTACATCCAACCGGCCTCACAACCGCAGACCACGTGTTACCACACCAGCCCAGGACCTCCACATCCAGCATGTTCACCTCCAAGATCGTCTGAGACCAGCCACTCGGACAGCTGCTGCAACAATGGGTTTGAATAACCAAATAATTTCTGCACAAACTGTCGGAAACCGTCTCAGGGAAGCTCATCTGCATGCTCGTCGTCCTCATCGGGGTCTCGACCTGACTTGAGTGGGCAAATGCTCCCATTCGATAGCGTCTGGCACGTTGGAGAGGTGTTCTCTTCACGGATGAATCCCGGTTTTCACTGTTCAGGGCAGATAGCAGACAGTGTGTGTGGCGTCGTGTGGGTGAGCGGTTTTCTGATGTCAATGTTGTGAATCGAGTGGCCCATGGTGGTGGTGGGGTTATGGTATGGGCAGGCGTATGTTATGGACGACGAACACAGGTGCATTGTATTGATGGCATTGTGAATGCACAGAGATACCGTGACGAGATCCTGAGGCCCATTGTTGTGCCATTCATCCACGACCATCACCTCATGTTGCAGCATGACAATGCACGGCCCCATGTTCAAGGATCTGTACACAATTCCTGGAGGCTGAAAACATCCCAGTTCTTGCATGGCCAGCATACTCACCGGACATGACACCCATTGAGCATGTTTGGGATGCTCTGGATTGGCGTATACGACAGCGTGTTCCAGTTCCTGCCAATATCCAGCAACTTGGCACAGCCATTGAAGAGGAGTGGACCAACATTCCACAGGCCACAGTCACCAACCTGATCAACTCTATGCCAAGGAGATGTGTTGCACTGCGTGAGGCAAATGGTGGTCACACCAGATACTGACTGGTTTTCAGACCCCCCCCCAGAAACCCCCAATAAAGCAAAACTGCACGTTTCAGAGTGGCCTTTTATTGTGGCCAGCCTAAGGCACACCTGTGCAATAATCATGCATCTTGATATGCCACACCTGTGAGGTGGGATGGACTATCACAGATTTTTTCAGATTTGTAAACAACATATGAGAGAAATGGTTATTTTGTGTATATAGAAAATGTTTTAGATCTTTGAGTTCATCTCGTGAAAAGTGGGAGCAAGAACAAAAGTGTTGCATTTATATTTGTTTTCAGTGTATGATTGTCATCGGTCTTAATTCGATTTCAAATGATTAACTGTGTATGTAATGAAGATGATAGTGTGGGTTGAATCCATTTTCATAACTACTGTCTTTTAACTGATTGAAATGCGGAAACTGGGCTTATTCATCAGAATTTCGTATGACTTCACTTGCTTGACCTGAGCAATGACTTGACTTGCTTGACTCTCACCACAGTGACTTGGGACTTGCTTGATACTTGTAGGTCAAGACTTGAGACTTGCTCATGACTTGCACATGTAGGACTTACTCCCACTTCTGGTAAACACAAATGATTCCTCGGTCAAACTCACATGAGTAACGCGATGCAAATCTTCGCCCTAAATCCAGTTAACGCAAAGTGGCAAAGAGCGCTCGAGTGATGCAGCAGTGAAAGGAGTCCTCTGGGGACATGTATTTAAATGTGCAGTTTCAGGGAAGGGGGGGGGGATTTGTTTACATTTTCAAACAGTGCTTTTGTTGTTCGTTTTAATTTGGTACGAAAAGTTAGCGCGATCAAATGGTTTACATTTTGCAGTTGCTCCAAGCATTCGGATTCCTTTTCGCTAAATTGATTTATCAACTTTTAATACTTTTTAAGACCCCGCGGAGACCCTGATATACAACGTTAGCTTAGCCTGGTCGATGCAATCTTCAACAAGCATTTTAAAAGGTTTTTTGCCTGCCGTCTGTCTGCAGACTTCTCAAAGCATTAATTCATGGTTTTTACTAACGGGCATCAGTATGTTGTTACTTCGGCATCATTTAGAAACATGTATTACAATTTAATCACGGTAAAATATGTTCATTTTGTTGTAGTTGTAGCTTCCTTGCCAGCGCGTCTTGTTTGAATTATACGAGTAAACACAGCTGATAGCAGCGGTGAAACTCGAGCATTTAGAGCGAAGCGAATATTCGCATCGCGTCCGGTGTGAACGCAGCATAAGACTCATGAGGGCCAGCACTGATAAGGTGTTTTTTTTGTGGGGCCAAAACATATTTCCAATTATTGAAGAATAAATAAATACCGTAATACTTGTATAATTTGGAAAATACTGTGATATGAGTTTTTTGTCATACCGCCTAGCCCTAACAGAAGTTCAGTTTGTAGACACCTACCAGCTCTCTGTTTGGAGTTTTTGGACTTGGTTCCTTCCATGAGGAAAGGGAAGACCTTGGATGCTGGGTACACCTTACACAGCATGGCCAGTATCCCCCGAACATCTTTGCGGACTCCATCCTTTGGCTCTCCAACCTGAAGAGAAGAAGCTGTTAGCAAAGCGAGCATTACAGCAGCATATTATTCTGAGGTTCATACACTTTTTCACCAAGGATTTTTAATTACTTCTCCATGACCTTTACCTAATTTTCCATGACCAAAAAAATTACTCCTCAGTGGTACCACTGAAAATTGTTACTTTTAACATGGAACAGGAAAATAAGGTCTGCATATGAAACATGTTGTGCCCATCTGAAACAAATCAAATAGTAGGCTTACTGGCTAAAGCAAATGTAGACTAGAGGGCGTTATTGTAAAAATCTCTCACCAGCAGAATACCTCGACAGTTAAATGCCATTCTACGTTTCATTACTATACGATAAAGTATTTATTATCATTATTCAGGGATGCAAACTCATCAGGTATGAAAAAGGTGACAAGGATCCGAGCCCCCCGACCCCACGGAATATCGGTTTTTAAAATGAGGAATAACAGAGTATTTTAGCAGTCAGGACAACTGAAGCAGCAGTGTTAATACTAACAGAAACGCTAGAGAGTCACATCTAATAGAAATATATAAAAGCATTTATTTTAATTGTGTAGCAGTCAGTTTATAATTTTGGCAGCACTGTTGAGCATTTTGAAAATGTATTGTCATGCCTCTGTGCAAGGCTTAGTCTTTCTATCTGTATGGCCACTGGTGTAAAGTAACCAAGTTCATAAACTCAACAAGTACTATACTTGGGTAAAATGTTGAGATACTTGTAATTTTTCAATGTTTAGCTACTTTGTATTTCTACAGCTCTACAATTCAGAGGTAAAAAGGTATTTAATCGCCTTAGTTACTTCACAGATGTGGATGAATGATGTGAAATATAACGTGCAGTTTTGCTTTATTGGGGGGGGGTCTGAAAACCAGTCAGTATCTGGTGTGACCACCATTTGCCTCATGCAGTGCAACACATCTCCTTCGCATAGAGTTGATCAGGTTGTTGATTGTGGCCTGTGGAATGTTGGTCCACTCCTCTTCAATGGCTGTGCCAAGTTGCTGGATATTGGCAGGAACTGGAACACGCTGTCGTATACGCCAATCCAGAGCATCCCAAACATGCTCAATAGGCGACATGTCCGGTGAGTATGCTGGCCATGCAAGAACTGGGATGATTTCAGCCTCCAGGAATTGTGTACAGATCCTTGCAACATGGGGCCGTGCATTACCATGCTGCAACATGAGGTGATGGTCGTGGATGAATGGCACAACAATGGGCCTCAGGATCTCGTCACGGTATCTCTGTGCATTCACAATGCCATCAATACAATGCACCTGTGTTCGTCGTCCATAACTTAGGCCTGCCCATACCATAACCCCACCACCACCACGGGCCACTCGATTCACAACATTGACATCAGAAAACCGCTCACCCACACGACGCCACACACGCTGTCTGCCACCTGCCCTGAACAGTGAAAACCGTAGGGCTCGACATTAAGGACTGCCCGATGGCCCGGGGCCGTCTAGTATTTAACTCGGACAATGAAGCCTCACCTGCTGGTCGCCCGATCGGGCAATCTATTATGCCAGTATCATGCAGCTCGCGGATCCAGTAATGAGTGACCCGACAGTAAAACTAAACATATCTATAACTAGTTTAGGTAGTTTGAGAGGTAATTAAAAATAGATTTGTGTGATATTCTAACCTGAAGTGTGTGTTTTGTCCGCTCACCGCTGCATGTGGTTATGCAGAGCTGCGTGTCGAGTCGTCAGCAGCAGCTGATCTCTCTCTCCCGTCAGATTAGACTTCACTCGCGTTTATGTCCATATCGATCAGATCCAGCTAGTTCTAGCTAATGATATGACTACCTGCTTATTAAAAGACAACTACACAATAAGTGTCGCTATGCAACTGGATGAGGCCACAAAGTATAGCGCAGCATTATGCATTTGTTTACATGCCCTCCGGAAACCCGAGGCATTACCAACAGATCAACGCACAATACAGGACATCTCTATTATAATTGACTATTCTTGTTTGTCACATAAGTGGCGCAACTGAAGCGGTATTGCGTCAATTTGCATACATGTAACAGCACCGCACGTTCATGACAGCATGGTAATGATTTGTTATGATGGATTTGATATTAAGGCGGCAGTTAGCAGCTAGCTAGTAATTATGCTAATGTAACAATCGTTGTACTTATATTACGCTGTAACAGGATCTAGTGATATCCAAGCAACAGAGCTTCATTTAGCATGAAAGAATGATTGCACTGTATGTATACTTATAATAATAAGTAATATTAACTTTATTTTATACAACATTTACGGTACATGATTTAATCATACAGCCCATGTGGTATGATAATGAATTACAGCAAACATATGCAATATATCAATTATTACAGCTCCGTGGGGTGGCAGTAAGACGATATGGGTCCTTCCTTACGGCCCCTACACACGGTGGCGTGCGTTGCCGCTTTGCGGTGGGCGTGTCTTGAGCTTGGGGAGTCAACGTGAGCAACAACCAATCACATGAATGTCCCGCCCCGGACATACAAAGCAAAGCATTTATGCTACATCCATGCTGGCTAAATATACTGTCTATGCTTGCCAACTGCCCATTCAAACGAAGTACACTGGATATAAACTCCCCAAACAAGCGAAAACCTACCAGTTTCCCCCACTGTCTCTGCCACCTCCCCCCATGCCTGGCTCCTCCGGTTTGTATCCCTGTATGTAAGGAGGGACTGGTCATAGAGTACCGGGTGATTCCCTACCGCCACGATCATTTTCTCAAAGTGAAATGGGCAGACGCGTTGAAGCGGCAACGCACGCCGCCGTGTGTAGGGGCCGTTATTGTGCATCCATGGGTAAAGATAAACGCAACTCACATTGGTTTCTCAAACAGCATCTCTGTAAACTACGTGTATTCACTGAATTTCACTCTCTGACTTTAACGGCTCGTTGTAGCTCCAATAGCTCCAGCCCCCCACCCGGGCGGCGCGGTCCCGTGGGTTAGATGCGCGTTCATAATGCAGAGGGAAATAACTCAGAATAACGTTATTAGCACATTATTACAACTTGAGGAACGAATGTTTTTAATAAGGGCTATACAAGTGTTCATACTGGGTAGTTTATTTAGTTTAAAAAAAATTATCCAATGATTTACAGACCACTCTTTCCCCATGTAAGTCAATGGGAAAAAGTGCTTCCGGGCCTGGCAACCAAACGGAAGTGTAGTACCGCGGTTTGGCCAGCACGAATATTTTCATCTGAGTCTGGCGCACTTCCTGGGGTCTTGGGTAGTGCACTAAAGGGAAATTATTTTGACCGAAGAGATTTAGATTTGCCGGTTAATGGGAACTCTGACGTGTGCTTCGCGGATGCGCTCGGCTCCTCTCTACTGCTGCTCGGGTCTGCTCGGTCAGCTCCCGGGTGAGGAGGCATCCGTTCGACCAATTTACAGTAGATAACATTACAAACATTTTTAACAGGGGCCATAATAGTGTAAATAATGTTTGTTTTGGCAGTTATAACTGAATGTAATGTTTTCTACATGTGGGAAGGCATTTGCCTTCATCAGATGGAAAGTGTCTTGACCAACAACTTAAGTATTTCTTATAGCTATGCAGGGCATGAAGCGAGCAAACACAAACAAGAACAAACAAACAAGTGAAATAAAGAATAAAATTGAAATTGTACAATATAATATTGTGGTGGTTCATCTTATAATTCAGTCTGATGCACCAGACAGCATCTAAGACCTGCAAAAATCTAAATGTTCTAGGGGGAGGCCCCCCAAATCCTTCGTGCGTCATTACGTCCGCGCGCATTTTTCAGGGCAATCTCCATTGGGCTCAGGGCCATCTGTAAATTAGCTTCGACGGCCCGTCTCCCAAAATCCTTAATGTCATGCACTGAATCGGGATTCATCCGTGAAGAGAACACCTCCCCAACGTGCCAGACGCCATCGAATGTGAGCATTTTCCCACTCAAGTCGGTTACGACGACGAACCGGAGTCAGGTCGAGACCCCGATGAGGACGACAAGCATGCAGATGAGCTTCACTGAGACGGTTTCTGACAGTTTGTGCAGAAATTCTTTGGTTATGCAAACCCATTGTTGCAGCAGCCGTCCGAGTGGCTGGTCTCAGACCATCTTGGAGGTGAACATGCTGGATGTGGAGGTCCTGGGCTGGTGTGGTTACACGTGGTCTGCGGTTGTGAGGCCGGTTGGATGTACTGCCAAATTCTCTGAAACGCCTTTGGAGACGGCTTATGGTAGAGAAATGAGCATTCAATTCACGGGCAACAGCTCTGGTGGACATTCCTGCTGTCAGCATGCCAATTGCACGCTCCCTCAAAACTTGCGACATCTGTGGCATTGTGCTGTGTGATAAAACTGCACGTTTCAGAGTGGCCTTTTATTGTGGCCAGCCTAAGGCACACCTGTGCAATAATCATGCTGTCTAATCAGCATCTTGATATGCCACACCTGTGAGGTGGGATGGATTATCTCGGCAAAGGAGGAGTGCTCACCATCACAGATTTTTTCAGATTTGTGAACAATAAATCTGAAAAAGCCGTGTGATGAACTTCTTGGGTAGGATGACGCCCACTTTCCTCTTCTGGTTGGCGAGAAATGGTTATTTTGTGTATATAGAAAATGTTTTAGATCTTTGAGTTCATCTCATGGAAAATGGGAGCAAAAACAAAAGTGTTGCATTTATATTTGTGTTCAATGTGTATATATATATATATATGTATATTAGAGTCGGGACTCGATTAAAAAAAATAATCTAATTAATTAGAGGCTTTGTAATTAATTAATCGAAATGAATCGCATTTTTAATCAAATATACATATTTGACCTGAGAACAGTGAGAAGCAATTTTCACATGGAATTTGACTCCAAGTGGTCTACAGTCCAAGTGCATGACATTAAGGATGTTGCTTAGATGGCCCTGAGCCCAATAGAGATTGCCCTGAAAAATGCACTCTGACGAAATGGCACGAAGGGTTTGGGGGGCCTCCGTCCCCCTAGACATTTTTTATTTTTGCAGGTCTTAGATGCTGTCTGGTGCATTCTCTAGACTGAATTATAAGATGAACCACCACAATATTATATTGTACAATTGTATTCTTCATTGCACTTGTTTGTTTGTTCTTGTTTGCTCGCTTGCATGCCCTGCATAGCTTTAAGAAATACTTAAGTTGTTGTTCAAAACACTTTCCATCTGATGAAGACAAATGCCTTCCCAGATGGAAAAAAGTAGAAAACATTACATTCAGTTATAACTGCCAAAACAAACATTATTTACACTATTATGGCCCCTGTTAAAAATGTTTGTAATGTTAACTACTGTAAATTGGTCGAATGAATGCCTCCTCATCCGGAAGCTGACCGAGCAGACCCGAGCAGCAGTCGAGAGGAGCCGAGCGCATCCGCGAAGCACACGTCAGAGTTCCCGTTAGCCGACAAATCTAAATATCTTCGGTCAAAATAATTTCCCTTTAGAGCAATACCGCTTCAGTTGCGCCACTTATGTGACAGACAAGAAGAGTATGTGACAGACAAGAAGAGTCAACTCTAATGTCTAACACGTAATGTGGGGAAAGAGATGTCCTGTGTGGGTTGATCTGTTGGTAATACCTCGGGGTTCCGGTGGGCATGTAAACAAATGCATAATGCTGCGCTATACTTTGTGGCCTCATCCAGTTGCATAGCGACACTTATTGTGTAGTTGTCTTTTAATAAGCAGGTAGTCATATCATTAACTAGAACTAGCTGGATCTGATCGATATGGACATAAACGCGAGTGAAGTCTAATCTGACGGGAGAGAGAGATCAGCTGCTGCTGACGAGTCGAGACTCGACACGCAGCTCTGCATGATCGCATGCAGCGGTGAGCGGAACAAAACACACTTCAGGTTAGAATATCACACGTAGCTATTTTAATTATCTCTCAAACTACCGTAACTAGTTATAGATATGTTTAGTTTTACTGTCGGGTCACTCATTACTGATCCAAAGCGGTCTCATCAGCTTGTTCGTTCATGTTTGACTATTGTTCACCGTGGTTTGTTGTTGTTTGAAGTCCCATGCTGAAGTCATGAACGTTAGTTGGTGCTCCAGTATAATCGGTACGCCTGAAACTCATCCAGTGAGAAACGTTCCGCTGTGCAAAAATAAGTGCGATTAAAATGCGTACAGTTTTTTAACGCGTTAACTTTTGTGTAATTAATTAATCTTAATTAACGGCTGTCAAGTTAACGCGTTAATAACGCTTTAACGCAAAAAATAATTAACGCCACTAATTATTTTATGTGTATTTTTTTTCCTCGGCCGTCCCGTAGCTTCAGAGCGCATCGAGTTTAAAATACCATCTACAAGCTGATGCTGACAGCCCCGCTCCTGCCGCCCGCTTGTGGCAGACCACACTTCCACGCTCACCGGCAGGCACCGACTGGCCATCGGGAGGACCGGGAGGGTGTGTGTGTGTGGCCCGAGCGAGAGAGACCTTACGTGCATTGTTGTTGTTAGCATCTGGTGCTAGCTAGCGGCGCTAACGGATATAAGGAGCCGTTTAAATGAAAACAGAGGAGCGACATTTCGCAACAACTGCGCCGAGCACTTGACTTGATGCAGGAAGCAGACAGCGGGACATTGTAGGAGAAGTCAGCACACTCATGATTGCAGCGTCCAGGCAGCTCCCGTTCGAGCATATGGCTTGAGTTGCACCCACCCACCCATCATACTTTTGTACTTTTACTTGAGTAACATTTTGATTGCAGGACTTTTACTTGTAACAGAGTATTCCTACACTCTGGTACTTCTACTGTTACTCAAGTACAAGATCTGAGTAATTCTACTTTACTAAAGTACAAAAAAAAGTACAAGATCTATACCAGGGGTCGGCAACCCCTGGCACGCGTGCCAAGCACCGTAACCAGTGGCACACTAGGAATAAGTGGAATAAGTGTGCAAAATATAAACATTTTATTTTCAGATCCTAAACGAGACCGTCGCCAGAGCGCGTCTCCGCGTTCCCTGCAGAAGGAAGCCATGCACGCAATGCAGCCCCGCTCTCTAACTCCAGGCGACTTTCTGCCGCTTTCCTCCGTGGTGCAGTGCTGATCGTTTCACCACAGAGGAAAGCACTTCACTAACTGCAGTACCCATAAGGAGCTGTACAAATACCGCAGTGTTTGCGTGGTTGTGTCTTTAGTTGAAAGCCCAGTGGCGATCTGCTCGTCTCTCATCGAAATAATATGCTACACAGGGCCATGTGTGTTCTGAAGAATCACAGAACGGACGGTCGTCCTTATTATTAAGCTGTTTAAACCGATTATTTAAATGTGTTTGTTAAATTCGGCATCATGTAAGTCAGGGATGCTCCGATCGATCGTCATGCGATCGCGAGAGCCGATCGCATGTAAAATACATGACACTTCTCGGTGTGCGGCAAAGCAAGCTCGCTAAAATGGCTTCACAGGTCTGGCAGTATTTTAAGGTGTCTGTAAATGACAATAAAATGGCGGTATGCAACGTGTGTGAAGCAGAAATCCTGCAGCTCCACCCGCTGTGACGGACCGGTGAGCGGAGCAACACACACATTAAGAGTTAGACCTAACACACTTAGCTATTTCATCTACTTCTGGAACAAGCTAAACTAGTTATAAATATATTTATTCTTCACTGTCAGGTCACTCATTATTGGCGATCGGAGCATCCCTAATGTAAGTTACGCTGACGGGTCCACACACTGCTTCCACGCAGCGAGGCTCACCCCGCCCTCCTGTTGACCGTTCACGAGCGTCGAGCTTTTGGTCTCTCATTCAAGCTCGGGATAACTACAGCTCAGGTGAGGTAAAGGACTCTGAGTGTTTAGATAATTAACTTAGTCTAAGTTCTTAGTGGGTCTCAAACAGTTTGGTCACCATTTATGAAAACACATATTTCCATTTGAGGGGGGAGTGATTAGTAAAATATGCATGAATACAAAATAAAAGTTAACTAGGTGAAAAAAGGCAAGATACCATTTTAAAACTTGTTGAGAGCTAAAACTAGTCTTTGCTGCGGCCTCAAAGAGGAGCAGGGGGAGACGGGAGAGGCTGGTTCAGGAGCCCAGACAGACAATAAACAAGTTTCAGTGTTTTTTTCATATTGGAAATGGGATGTTATTGGTTATGGCAATGATAATTGAAATGTATACAGTTCCGTTTCCATAGATCTCGTCTCTTTATTTTCCCCTCAAAATGCGCCAGATTGATGAATTCAACTCCAAAATGCAATTTAAAATCTGACCAGGGGAGCCTGCCCACGGACCACCCCCACTTAAAATCACATGGATAGGTTCCTAAATACATTTACCATTTTTTTTTAAATAGCAACCCATGTCCATATGTTTATTTGTGGGCAGTAGATTTAAACTATAGGGTCATCACTATGGGCCCTGCCTGTACCTGTTCGCTCTGCCATCGCGTGAGGTCTGCTAACAAGCGACCAACAGAAAGGTTCATGTTGTTGCACGTGACCTCAAAAACAGTACTAAGTTATGATATAAAGTATAGTATTACTATTTCGGCGATTAGATAAAATATATTTGATGGAACTTTAGTTACATTTCCATGACTTTGGGAAAGAGTTTTCTCTAACTTTTCCAGGGCCTGGAATGTCCATTACTGTTCCAGGTTTCTAATGACTGTACGAACCCAGTGTGATGTGTGCTCACCTTTAGTATGAGGTAGGGGACGAAGGAGTTTGCCTCGTACTCGGTCAGGTGGTAGTCCTCTCTGTTCAGCATGGCAAACAGCAGCTTGAGATATTCCAGCACCTTCATTAGGACTGTGGTGTTGGTGTCGAAGAACCTCAGGGTGAACCACTTCAGAATGAGGTCCAGACAGCTGATGGTGGCATCACTCTCACTTTCCATCCTCTGTCACACAAGTAGACTTCATTACCAAACCTAGTCTCCTTCTGCTAAAATGCAATTAGTTGTTTTAGCAAACCCTACCTCAATCATGACTCCTATAGCCTTGACGTGCCTCTGGAAGTCAAAGTGGAAGAGCTCATCCTGCAGCCACTTGGCAAAGCAGGTGGACATCTGGGCTTTCAGCTGCTCCAAATATTCATCTCGAGGAGTGTTGAAGTTCCATTTCAAAATCTGCAAAAGAGACGTTAGAGTCAAACTGAACACCATGGTATTTCAGGTGAGCTGTGTGTGATCGATTTCAAATAACAGAATAACTCATGTTTTCTTTGTAATAACCTTAACAACGGTTTTAGGAACTAAAATATTCTTAGCCAGTTAGTTAAACTATGCCGACTGACACCTCAGACAGTTTGGAACTGGGCCCCTGGAGTCAGGACATGTCATGTTAAGGGGCGGTCGGATACCTTTAGTTGCTTCTCCTCTTTGATCCTCTGTTCTTTAGCGTTGGGGATGAGGACAAAGATTGGCCCGGACTTGTCCTCCTCATCTTTCTGGGTTTTGGCTGCGGGCTTCTTACCAGCTGGACCCTGATGGGAGGCAACATCAGTGTCAGGGAGTCGCTGGGAACTTAGAATTGTGTGAAATGATGTGTATTCACGGGCTCTTTGTGCAGACAGTGAGTGAAGTGATGCGAGTGTTGGATGACATAACAGATGTGTAAGGCCAGAGAGTAACAGGAGAAAAGGAGTGTTATACTGAAAAGATCTCAGGGAAGGACACACATTGCAAAAACATGAATGTGATGGTAATATTCCAAAGAAGAAACACACACATTCAGAAGGACACACACATTCAGAAGGACACACACATGCAGTGGAGTGACGTTTAACCTTTCAATGTGACCTTGCTCTGTTTGTTCTCGTCTGTATGCATGCATGTAAGTATGTTCCAAGCGTTTTGATTACTTTTATGTATAACCCTAAGCGCTTTGAGCACCAGGAAAGGCGCTTTATAAATGTAATGTATGATTATGTCAGCACACATTACATGTTAGAAGCTTGAAACGTGCATTACTCGTATCACCCAGATACTCTTTCTCCAGGTGCATTTAGGGACACATTCGTGTATTCAGTGGCATTATTAGTAGTTAGAGACACGGGATTAGACGGAGCCAAGATCCGACCGGGTCAGGGCAGAGAGAAGGGACGGGGGTTAACGTCCGTCAGGCTAACAAGTATCCTCTGAAACTCCGCCCACGTCTGCTGCTCCACACAGCTGGCTTTAACAAGGAGCAGCATGGGGGTTGATGTAGAGGAGTTTCATCACAAGCTGCACAGATCTACCTGTTGACTGCTTGCAGCAGCCTTCCCTTTGCTGGGGGGCTTTTTATTAGCATTACTGTCGTTGTCCTTGGAGGGAGGCTGGGTGAGTAAAAAAAAACCACATCATATTTACATTTCATCATCATCAAATGACTTGTAAAAACAATATGGTGCGCATAGTAGGGCTGCACGGTATTGAAAAAAACTGACATCGCGATTTCGCGTTTTTTTAACCTGTTAAACCCCAAAGTCCCGGCGGGTACTTTACATTTTTTTTTCACGACACTGTGTCTCAGGGGATCTTAATATTTAAGAACCTATTAATGTGTTGTACCAGATTAACGGAAATAATCTCAGCTAACTGACGATATAAACCATGTTTACCAAATCAAAACACAAGTCTCATAAGAAGCATCTAAATGACCCCTGAGCGAAAAATGCTAACGGACATTGGCACAGAACTCAAGATAAAAGTACCCTTATTACTCATCGTAGCTGCACATACAAGATATCCGATTAAAGTTGAGACTCCACAGATTATGTAGGTATATAGTATCATCACTGAGTGATCCGGACTCGCGACAGGGGAAGCAAACACAGACATCACAACACGTACCTTTACAGAGCTTCTAGGGGAGATGTCTCACCGTAGCTGTCAATCTGATCAAAAGACGTGTTCAATGGCATTAAAACGAGAAAGAAAAAACGCGGCTGAATCGGTTAATCCATAGGTTTTTAACGTCTAAAGAAAACGTATAAAAAAAGGATTTAATTTATAATCTATAATTCCATTTTTATGTAAATATCGCAGAGCAAAAGTTAGCTGCTAATGGTAGCTACCAGAGTGGCTGCTGCTTCCGGTCTTGGCTATGCGGCAGTCTAATGCACACATATTACCAAATAAGGAGTGAGAGTGAATGGCTACCATTAGCAGCTAACTGTTGTGCTCTGATTTTTACATAAAAATGGATTATAAACAATTGCTTCAAAGCCACAGATACATTATCAACCGATTCAGCCGCATTTTTTCTTTCTTGTTTTAATGCCATTGAACACGTCTTGATCAGATTGACAGCTACGGTGAGACCATCTCCCGTGAAAGGTACGTGCTGTTGCGAGATCGGATCGCTTAGATACTATACTTAAATAATCTGTGGAGTCTCAGCTTTAATATTGTATGTGCAGTTTCGATACGTAATAAGGGTATCTTTATTTTGAATTTTGTGCTAAAGTGCACGTCCCTGCGGTGTGAATACCACGGTTATCGCCATGAGGCGGTATATCGCTCAGCCCTAGCGCATAGTGGTTGTGCATTGGACATTCTTTTGAAAGTATTTGTTTATTCGCCAACAGAAGTGATCAACTGAAACACAAATGCAAGTGTGAAGTTTTATCATTTTTAATAAAATAAATGGGAAAACATATTCCAGTGTGATGCACCTTAAATGAAATGTCATGTTCACAATGGTTACACCGCCATTACATATGTATTAGGCAGAACAAAGACTGACGTATTGTGTGTTGTTGTTATCCCATCATACCTTCTTTGTGGCCGCTCCTCCTCGGATCTTCTTCACTTCAGGTTTACTGTCCACAGCGTCCTCACCAGCTGGCTGCCTGCAGGCTGCGGGGGGAGGGGCATGGCCACATTGTGTGAATACAATACAAACAATTACCAGGCACAAGAGCAACTCATTGACATCTCACACTCATTTCATTCTGAGGTGTGTGTAATCAAACTGTGAATGTCACGACGTACTTTGTACATCGATGTTCCCAGAGAAAGAGCGAGGTCAGATGAAAAGGATTGTTTTTTTTACATTAAGAATTGCTTTGAATGTAAGAGTGTGGTAGTAAGAACGAGTTGAATGGCATTCATAGTAACGTCATACATACCTGAAGCAGCTCTACTCGGCTCTGCAGAGCCTTTTCCCCCTCCAGCTTTGGCAGCGGCAGCAGGTTTATCTGGCATCACTGCTCTGGCCTTTTCCAACATGGCAACCACCAGATCCCTGGAGGCAGCCTGCAGGGAGGAGGAGAGACATTCATGAATGCAGACAACACAACCTTTAAGGTGCTTGAGCCATGCAGTCAGAGCAACAGCCCGATCATCGCTTCAGTACTTTGAGTTTCCCAGCAGCCTTGTCCATCTTGTCATGTCCCAGTTGCATCATGAAGGTCGGCAGGGCGTCCTGAGCCTTCTTCCTCACATCTCCGTTTCTGTCCTCCAGACAGGCGTAGAGGAGAGGGACACACAGCATCAGGTCGGCAGGGACTGTCCTCAGCGTCAGCAGCTTCTCTGCTAACCAGCCCAGCACCTGGGGGTAAAGAGAGCATTATACCCGTGTTTTATATTATGGCCCAATACCATATCAATATGCATTCCTTGATGTCATTCTTCATATAGCCTGCCTATGAATTGTTTTTAAGCTCGATAAACACATCAAATATATACACACACTTCCCTTCTCCTTTTTCAGTTTTAACCTCCTCGACTCACGTCTTAGTCCCGCCCGCAGGAGATGCGAGCGGAGGAGACGAGGAGGGAAACGAGGAGAGAGGAGTGGAAGCAACAGGCGTCTAGAGAAATGAAATCCTCTCCTCTGAGCGGTCATTTTAAAGCGACGTAGCGAAGGACATGGCAGTAACTCTGTAAACACCCGTGTGACCTCGGGAATATGCCTGATATGTCACTTTGGGTCCAGAAGGTACAAGACAAGGAATTCAAGATGTTCTTCCACAAACTAGACAGTAAGAGTAGATATCTTAGCACCTCCTGTCGGAGGAAGGGGTTCTCTCTCTTCAGCTCCTCTGACAGGTCTTCTCCTTCCAGCCACTCCTTCATCCCAGTTTGCTCCACCCAGGCCTGCAGAGTGCTCATGGCAGCTGCCCTTACATTAACCTGCACAGGAACAGAGACATGTCCATCATCAGTCGTGGGACCCGGAACTGTCCCAGGAGACATGTTTGAATTCATCTTACTCTTTTCATCATATCAGTTTGCAATCATTTGCATTTAGAAATGTAAAACATTGACGCTCGTCAACCATCAGCAGGAGGAAGCAGTGTGTGGACCCGTCAGCTTACTTAAATGATGCCGAATTTAACAAAACATTTAAATAATTGGTTTAAACGGCATAATAATCAGGACGATTGTCCGTTCTGTGGTTCTGAGAGAGACGTGTGGCTTGTGCATGTATGTTTGTAAAACAGAAGAACAACTAAATATCTTGTTTGTGCAGATTCTAAAAGTAATAAAGTATTTATACCGTGAGTTCTACCCAGTTCGCTCAGGGCTAATTCAGGGGCTTGGTATTACTCCTGTGTTTCATTTGGCTAAAGCTGGTTCGTATCGTCAGTTAGCGGAGTTTCTTCCCGTTAAGTGGGTATGACACATTGATAGTTTGTTCAATGTTAAGAAGCCCTCAGACGCCGTTTCTTGCAAGATGTTGCGTTTTGCGTATTAGAAACGGAGTTGGCGACACTAAGACTGCAATATAATGTTTATGTAGCAATAATACACATGACATGTATTTTTGAAATGTCTCCAGTACCGATAAAAGGACCGATAACGTTGTAGCTTAACGGTACCACGGTCTTTAAATATTCAGCCCCGGGCCCCTTTAATACCGTGGCTCGGTACCCATCCCTACTCATTTCTGTCCATCTCAATGCTTTCAATACATTGCCATTGCTGTTGAATGTGCACACAGGTGTTCCTGTGGGTGGCGAGTGTCAGTCTGATTTGAGTGAATGTGCACAATACCTTGCTGTCCCCAAGTACAGTGATAATAGGCATTCCCAGTGTTTTGACATGCTGCTTGAGTCCCGGTCCCATGGCTGCAGCCAGCTGCTGAAGGATAGTCAGGGTCTGCTGCACCTGGAGACCAAACATTACTGCCATTTTAATATTCCATTACTGTGAAAAGTAGTTTTTAAATCCTTCGTTAAGAATGAAATACTTGAGTGATATTGTGCTTCAAAAAATTAAAAAACACATCGATATAACATCAAACATCTCAAATATGACAAAAAACATGTAAGAAACATTTAACTCTACTCTAGTTAAACTCTAACTAATAGATATTTAGGGCAGGAGTTCACGCTTCCCAAAAATGGATACATTTCAGTACAAGGCGTTACTCAGTTGATGATGATGATGATGATGATGATGATGATGATGATGATGATGATGATGATGATGATGATGATGATGATGACGATGCTTCCAAACACAGCTCATTGAAAGGGAAACCAATCAAACCTCCAAAGTACTGCATGTGTACTAGGGCTGTGCATCTTCACTGGTCTCACGATTCGGTTCGATATCCCGGTGCATCACGATTCATACCAATGCGTTGCATCCTCAATTTTCTATATTACTGCACATGGCTTATTTTTCCATCAATGCATACATGCAGTAAATACATATGAAGTCTCTTTTTATTATTTAGAAAGTGCTTCAGAAATCAATAACAGAAATGTCTTGACATTCATTTATAAACCAAAATAAATGAATTGTATAGGTCTAGCCTCCGTGTGTGAAGTTGTTCCATCCTCAAAAACAAAAAGCTAATGCTTCTGCAGTCGAGCTGCAGCTTCAAGCCACGGCCTTCTGTTAAAGGACACTGAATGTCCTGAATGAGGCTTCACACACAGGACCTGAGTCTGAACACAGCAGACAACAGGAGTATTTACAACAGCATATACAAACTAAAATAGTGCATGTGGGTGCACACTTACATTCTCTGTCTCACTGTTACATAAATCCCATGAATGTATGAGATTAAATTAGCTTCATTATATCTCAGTGATTAAGTGAATAACAAAGTTTCTATCGGGTCACTGTCAGCATGTCACTCATTATTTTCAGGGAGGGGGCGGGGCTTGGAGGAACGGAGAGGAGACGGTGATCGCGGAAGCTTTTTTCCTCCTGCCTTCACAAACTTTACACACGTATATATCGTCTGAAAATTGCTAGAGGACATTCATACTCTGCAATCCAAGACTTAATTAAATCCACCAAAAACCTGACATGATTGTAACGCGATTATTTTTGAAAAACATAAATCCCTGCCGCAGCGACACGGAGTGATTCAGAGCGGGTCGTTCTGCTGTTGGTTCTGGACTGGTGTTCTTGTGTTGGTGGATAAAGCAGACTGCTCCGTGGTTGGTGTTGCTGTGCCGCTGTCACGTCTTTTCCCTGATCTCTGCGTCACCGACCGATTTGATATTAAAGTGACAGAAAAAACGTTATAGTAAAGCCGCGGCCGGAAAATCAGGAAGCAACTTTACTACGCGATAACCGATTATCTTCCGTCACTGCATCGAGACCGAATCGTCCACGTCCGCATCGCAATGCATCGTAGAAACGATTATTTTCAACACCCCTAATGTGTACATGGTAGTGAAAGGAAAGTAATGTAATCGTCTCAATCAAATGAAACGAGTGACAAGGTGTCGACAGACTTAGTTTCACGTTAGTTGAAAGCAGTCAGTCAATGGACAGGAACACCCTGCTCTCTCACTAACCAGGATTTTGTTGGAATCACTGAGTCGCGCTTTCAAGGCAAGTGGCAGGTCTCCGATGCTCGTGGTGATGAACTTGGCCTCTGAGATGATGGCTGCAGTCTCATCCAGACCCTCCTTCCTGATCTTCCAGTTCTTATCACCAATTTTAGACACCAGATCAGATGTGATTTTGTCACTAAAGATGGGAAAGAAAAGAGAGATGTCAGAGATGAGAACAGTGTCTTAGAACAGAAAGAGATGAGGGACAGGTAAATACTCTGTGGTATTGTTAAATGTAAGACAACACGTTTCTAATGATTCCTTGTCAAAATGTTCTTTGAACAACTATTCTATGTGCAGGTAAACCAACAGTAGCGTCACCTTATATTCTGTAGACAAATCTATTTCAGGTTTTTTGCATTCATACAGAAAACGTAATATTAATGGCTGAGAATGTGTCGAAAATAAAACAAGAATTACGATTATTCATTTCTTATCATGGGATTCACACTTCAAAAGGAATAATTAAACCATGTGGTCTTTGTGCAGTGTCACTTAAGGTGTGAGTGTTTGGTTACCAGATATCTGTTCTGGGCAGCAGGTCTATGATGTCGATTGCTCCTCCTCCAACATCTTCTTCCTGCTCCTCTGCTTCATCACCCTCCTCGTCTTCCGCTGACGCTGACTTCTTGGTGAATCTGATGGGAGCCGGCGGAGACTGGCCCTGCATCTGCGAGGGAGATGCCCACACAAATAGATGTCCTTATCACTTGTTGGCGAGATAACAGAGTGCTGAGAAAAGTCCTTATTTCAGTTTGTATTACCAATGTCTAACAGGAATAAAACCTTGATCTCTTGTCTTCCTGAGCCACACACCAAGTCCCTACCTTTTCAAACTGGACGTCTATCTGTGACAGGAGAGCAGGCTTCTCATCTTCAAAGAACATGCGAAGAGGAGCACCCATGTACAGGTACATGACTCCCAGCAGGGTGATGGCAGCCGTCCGCACTGCAGGGTTAGTCGCTCCCAGAGCCGTCTTCACGTTGTTGATGAAGCCCTTCACATTGATACTGAGAGAGTGGTGGTCAGAGGTCATCAGATACCATTAAGGTGCAAGTTGCGTCTCTTCTCAAGTAAAAATGACTGAACAAAATATTCTGGAACTTTCTAAAAAAACACCATTAAAAACCATGACACCTCATAGATTTATGTTTTGATAAATAATGAGCATGTAAATCAATCAATCAGTCAATGTTTATTTATATATCCCAATATCACAAATGTAACATTTGTCTCAGTGGTCTTCACAGTGTGTACAGAATATCAGTATGACAATACGACACCCTCTGTCCTCAGACCCTCTGTCCTCAGACCCTCTGTCCTCAGACCCTCTGTCCTCAGACCCTCTGTCCTCAGACCCTCACATCGTACAAGGAAACACTTCCAAAGAAAACCCAGTTTATGGGGAACATGGGAGAAACCTCAGGGAGAGCAACAGAGGAGGGATCCCTCTCCCAGGACGGACAGACGTGCAATAGATGCCGTGTGTAAATTGAGAAGATAATACATTTGCAACATAGGTAAATAAGAACTTCGAATTACCCAGCAAAGCCAAACTCCTTCATGGCATTGTCCAGCCAGTTGAGAGTCTCCGCTTGGTTTTTAGGATTCTTTTGTGCAAATGCAATAGACACAACCTGACAAATAAACAGAGTGTGTTAATACAGTATACAGGGGTTTGTCTATACAAATATGGTATGAGGGCAATACTGTGGCGCTGATCTTTTATATAAGATATATATTCTCGCCAATAACTTGATGCCCATATACAAGATGGCGCCGCAGATGTAAACAACGAGACGTTGGAGCTACGCAGAGGTTGCGCTAGACTTTTTCGTTGCCCGTCTTTTGACGGACAGGATCGTAAAACTTCTGTCAAAATCCAGAATTACCCGGCGGCCTTTACACAACTCTGAGTGGACGACGACTGTCAACGGACACACACACACACACACACAGTTCACATGCGCTGTGTTATGCATGGCTGCTGCACCTCCCGGGAGCGTGCACAGCGTAAAGCCAACGCTCAGACATTTCAATGAGTTGTACGGCACAGTTAGGTTTGGAAACGGTATCATTTCCTTTTTGGAGGGTGTGCATAACACGCATAACACCGGAGCTTTGGCGCTGTTCCAAGTTTGTTCTAATCTGTCAAAATGACGGACTGCTTTCAGATTTGTCCGTCATTGTTAAAAAAAACATCGGTCATTGACGGAAAATATTCGGTTAACGCGACCTCTGAAGCTACGTGAAAACAAAGCTGTCTCTGCCGTCTGGCGGTAGACTGTAGCCGATCACTCTTGAGATTTTGGAAACAAAGTTGTGTCTTTCTAGAGAAACGGGATACACACCTGTTCTGCAGTCCAAGGCAGTGAGCATGCCACCCCAATAGCAGTGAGTCCCTCTTTGGCGTTTCCACCACATTTGACGTCTCCAACCTTGTCCACCAAGCCGTCCAAAACCACAGAGGCTGAGGTCTTTGAAAACTGTCCTCTCTGAGCTATGAGAGCCACGATGTGCAGCTTCATCTGCATCACCTGCACAGGGAGAAAGCATCATTACGGACACCTCCCCTCCCCTATGGGCTCGGTACTCGCTTCACAGTAATACAAACAAAAAGATTGTTGAAAGAGTATAGTGTATGATGCACTGTTGGTAGCTCAAGGACTTTAGATTAACATTGCTAACAACTACACTGGAGCCACTGTGAAAATGAGAACAAAACGTTGTTTTTTTTGTAACGTCATTTTTATTTTCAGGTTTTATAGGAAAGAACAGACGGTATGGTAGCAAGTAGGGATCGACCGATATGGCTTTTTCAAGGCCAATACCGATTATTAGTAATCAAGGAGACCGATAACAGATATTTGGAACCGATATACATTTGCAATAAAATCAGCGCAAAAGCACCACATACGTCACGGTTACGTCGAGGCAGGATCAACTCCTGAACAACAACAACAAAAAGCCCGCGTTTTATCCAGTTTGTACACAACGATGAAGAAACTTAACAAGCAGCAGTGGTCCACTGAAGAGACCAGCTACCTGCTGGGAATCTGGTCTTCCGAAGAGGTACAGAGGAAGCTGGAGCACAATCGGCCATTTTTGTTGTTGTTGTTGTTCTCGGTGTGAACTGTGAGGGGTTTCCGCGCGGTTTGGCTTTATGAAACAGGCACGCAAACGGTTACGTCATGACGCAAACGATGACGCAGCACCAGTCGGACTCTGGGCAGTGTGAAAAGAGCCGGTTCTGAACCTGAAAAGCTCTAGCACGGAGCTTGAACCGGAGTTGGGTTGGTGTGAATGAGGTATTATGGCGCGTTTCCACTGCAGCGGTTAGCTCGCTTTAAGCGTGCCGAGCCGTGCGGGGCCCGTTTTTGGTTGCGTCTCCACTTGGCCTAGTTTTGGCCCGGGCTCAGTGTATGACATTAAGGATTTTGGCCCTGTGTGACGTCTAAGCTAATCTACAGATGGCCCTGAGCCCAATAGAGATTGCCCTGAAAAATGCGCGGACGAAATGACGCATGCAGGGTTTGTTGGGGCCTCCCCCTAGCTCATTTAGATGTGTGCAGGTCTTAGATGCAGAATTGCATTCTCTAGACTGAATTATAAGATGAACCACCACAATATTATATTGTACAATTTTCATTTTATTCTTCATTTCACTTGTTTTTTTGTTCTTGTTTGTGTTTGCTCGCTTGCATGCCCTGCATAGCTTTAAGAAATACTTAAGTTGTTGGTCAAAACACTTTCCATCTGGGAAGGCAGATGCCGAGCGCATCCGCCAAGCACACAACATGGCGATGTCAGAGTTCCCGTTAGCCGGCAAATCTAAATCTCTTCGGTCAAAATAATTTCCGTTTAGCGTAATGCCGCTTCAGTTGCGCCACTTATGTGACAGACAAGAAGAGTCAACTCTAATGTCTAACACTTCATGTGGAGAAAGAGATGTCCTGTATGGGTTGATTGTGCGTTGATCTGTTGGTAATGCCTCAGGGTTCCGGTGGGCATGTAAACAAATGCATAATGCTGCGCTATACTTTGTGGCCTCATCCAGTTGCATAGCGACACTTATTGTGTAGTTGTCTTTTAATAAGCAGGTAGTCCTATCATTAGCTAGAACTAGCTGGATCTGATCAATATGGACATAAACACGAGTGAAGTCTGATCTGACGGGAGAGAGAGATCAGCTGCTGCTGACGAGTCGAGACTCGACACGCAGCTCTGCATAACCACATGCAGCGCTGAGCGGAACAAAACACACTTCAGGTTAGAATATCACACGTAGCTATTTTAATTACCTCTCAAACTACCGTAACTAGTTATAGATATGTTTAGTTTTACTGTCGGGTCACTGGATCCGCGAGCTGCATGATACTGGCATAATAGATTGTCCGATCGGGCAACCAGCAGGTGAGGCTTCATTGCCCGAGCTAAATACTAGATGGCCCCGGGCCATTGGGCAGTCCTTAATGTCGAGCCCTGCCCGCCGGGGCTACTTTTTCACCTTTTTTCTGGCCCGACTAAATCGTGGTTCTAGGGCCAGGAACAACCAGGCTGAGACGGGCTGAGCATGCTAAACTAGAGAGAATCGCTGGCAAGGGAGCTACAACTACAACAAGATGAACATATTTGACCGTCATTTAATTGTAATACACGTTTCTAAATGATGCCGAAGTAACAACATACTGATACCGGTTAGTAAACACCATGAATTAATGCTTTGACAAGTCTGCAGACAGACGGCAGGCGAAAAACCTTTTAAAATGCGTGTTTTCTAAATGGAGCTTGGCTAAGCTAACGTTATGCTCCGACCGTCCACACTCACAACAACGGCCTACAGACATAAATAAACCAGCGACTGTATTCGCCATGACACAGGCAGTCTGTGGTTTGTACTTGTGTTTCTGAACAGATATGAGGAGCTGTGAGCTCTGAGTGCTAAGAGCTAACGGCTGTGTTGTTTTTCTGGGGCTCTCATTGAAGATGACGTCACGGCTCCGCCTACACTGCGTTACTATAGTAACTACCCCAGTTCCTAAACTGTAATGGAAGCTGTAAAGTGAGCCGGGCCTAATAAGGCCTAACCAAACCGAGCGAGGCCGGCAGTGGAAACGCGCCATTAGTAGTCCCAATTCAGCAGCACCAGATTGTGGTGCAGAAAGCAGAGTTGCTGCAACGCTCCACTAGCAGCCGTCCCAGTGCGTCACAGTTTCTCCGCTGCGAGATGCTACACACCCCCCCTGGTCCCTTTGTAACTGGGAAACTGATGGAACTGGATCATAAGATTGTGGTGTTTTTGTAACTTCGGCATAGGGGATTGGGATGTTGATTGAATTTCGGCTTTCAACTGATTTACCTTCGAAACACATGTATGCTCTGCCGCTCACTGCTACTGCTGCTTGCCTGTGTCTGCGTTCTTCGCACCTGCCTGTAATCTGAGAAGGTCCCGCCTCTCTGGCTGGCTGCAGCGCGGAAAATCTTCAGTGTCGATTGACACTTCAGTAATAGCCTATCAGATAGCGCTGTGGGCGGCACATTGATCGTGAACAGTGGTGACTGCAGCCAGAGAAACGGGCGCATCAGAGCCAAAGTTGTATCGGCAATTTGATTTTAAAAAAGCTGATATTGATAATCTGTAAAATGCGGAATATCGGCCTCGATAATCGGTCGACCCCTAGTAGCAAGTACATCAGATAAAATTATACTCCGGGACAATGGTAGATTTTGCATACAATACCTTAAAGTAACATGCATATCACAACCCTCTGGTTAAGTTAGAGGGCACAGATGACAAATACATGCAACAACAAAGACAATTCAAAATAAAACAAATGAGAAACACGGCTATAACTAAGGGGTCACGAGGAGGCCATCACGAAGTACAATTTTAACAATCATGGTTTACTTAAAAGGTCCCATGACTTGGCCATTTCTACTGATCATAACTCCATCGTTGAGGTCTACTAGAATAGATTTATATTGTTCAATTTTCCAAACTCACATTGGTTTCTCACAGCATCTCGGTATAGTATGTGTATTCACTCTCTGTCCTACACGGCTTGTTGGCGCTCCTGCCACCCCCCCCTCCCTGTGAGCCCAGTGTGCTCCGATTGGTCAGCTCGCCCACTCTGTTCTGATGAGTCCACCACCGTTACAGCGGAACATCAGTGTTTATGTGTTACAATGGCGTTTGTTAGCAACCAGGAAATGACACCAGTAATGACAAACAGGTGAGAATGATGCGTGGGGTCTGGGGGCCGTGTTGGCGGGACGTTATGCGGCTCGCTGCTGCGAGGAGCGGACAGTGTGCGCTGGGTTCATTTCCTGCTTGCTGCGTGGGGTCTGCGAGACATCGCGAATGGACTCGGGAAGGGGGGGGTGCTGCAGCATCTGCGATATTTGTCCATTCCTCAGGGGCAATGAAAATCTTTTTAAATTGGCAAATATAACCATTGAGGTCCCTTCCGCTCCTTCCATGATGATACCATAGATCCGAATGTTATTGCGACGCGAGTGTCCTTCAAGTTCGGTGAGTTTTCACCTCTCGCTGCGAAGTAGCTTCAATTTTCCTCGTAGCTTCCTCCATCTTCTGGTTAATGTCGGTCCTCATATCACCTAGTTGTTGTTTAATATCCTGTTGAAAACTGCTCTGGAATGCTGACAGTTGTATGGAGATATTGTTTTTGAGGTCAGATATGGCTTTGGTCATGGTTTCGTTTATGGCGTCATGGATGGAGGCTAACGACGCCATTTCTCCTAGCATAGCCTTAGCCTTGTGGCCGCAGCTTGCATCTTTCATGTCCGTGTCCTTCCTTTTGCTTCTGAAGGCCATTCCAAGGTTATTTTCTTCCGCCCCTGACATTATTATGTGTTGATAAACACTTTCAAAGTAAATCTTCTAAATTATAAGGGGGGGTTACAAGTAACATGTAATGTATTTGGTAGTCCAGTCGGGAGCTCATTTGTTATGCTGCCATCCTCACGATCGGGCCACCGGAAGTCTGAATAAAATATTTTGATATTGAATCTTTCCTTTTATTTTGTATTTGGTTTCCAATTAAACTCCCACTTAAAAATAGGCAACCTTTGTTATATTCATTTTTAACATCGTGGATAATGTGTTAATAATGATAATGTGATAATGTGTTGTTATTCTGGGAGACAAGTACTCTTCTATCTTTCAGCAAAAAACACATTTTAGTTTTCTTTCGTTATTTCTATTAAGTCCTCACATTAGATTTGACATACGTTAACATTCCATTAATCTTATCATAACAAACAATATTGAATAGTAGAATATATGAAAAGCTCTAATGGTAGACACAATTCTACAGTATACATTGTCATATCGCCCCTCCTAAAATACACTCGAGTATATTTAACAGCAGATTGCTGCACTGTCTGGATGTTGCTTGAGAGGAAATGATTTCTCGTCTCTCTGTGCTTCCTAGGCAAAATTCGTTGCTTGGAGGAAATGTTACATTCCAACAATCCGTTGTTACGGGCAGAGACACTTACCTGGAAGTTGGTCTCCTTCCAACCTGGTTTCTTGGCCAACATCCTGACCAGAGCCTGGCACGGCATATCCGCCTTATCCATGGTCTCGACAGCCTTAAAGCATGAACAAATGAATGGTTAAATATTAATGCATATTATTTTACAACAGGTAGTGACGCTTCAGAAGTTCAACTTCTCCTCTTTATTTGAAGTGGACTGTTGTGATAAGCGGTATGCACTTCTGCGTTCAAAAACTTGAACTACTTGGCATCGCTTGTCGTGCCAAAAAAAGAAGGTGCTTAAAAAAATGTTTGTCTAATATATTTGCAAAAATAGTCAAAATACCAATCACAATAGAATCAATGGTGAAGCTTCAAATGCTTGTTATATTTGACTAAACCCAAAGATATTCACGTTACCTTAATATGACAAGCAGAGCAGAGGAAGCCCCCTGTTCTTACATTTGAGAAGCTGGAGTAAAAGAACATTTGGTATTTTGCTTTATCAATGATTTATCTATGATCACAATAATTGCCCTTTTTTTAAATGCCGGTTAATTCCTCAATTATTTGGAATTAGCAGCACTAAACCATATCTTGTAGGGACATCTGCTGGAGCATGACAGAATTAGCGGTCATCAAGAAAGAAATGAAGACCTCACCCGCTGAAACTCCTCCATACATGCCAGTCTCTCCTTCCAGTTGGCTGAGTCGAGCTGCTGCATACAGGAAGCAGGAAGTACACCGGCTGCCTTCTCCTCACACGCTTCAGCCTGACAAGTAAACACAAAACGAAAGACAAAAGTTTCAATGGCGATATATACTGAAGCTGCTTAATCTCTTCTGTAGTATAAATTCAGAGACGGTGTGAATAATAACTATTAAGTGTCCAAGTAATCCATGTCAGTGGAAACCAGAATCGAACGTCGTGTAATGTGTTTTTCGGCGACAGATGAAATACATCTCTTCGAGGGAAAGACAAACCAGTAGAGTCTCCTGATGTTTGTACTGCAGAAAGGAAGAACTACCAAAGTGCCAGAATGTCAATGTGAAAGGCTTAGGAGGAGCAGAGGTTGTTTAATATTACGGTGACGCAACTCCAAGATAAATTCATGCAGACTTACAGAGAGTTCCGTCTCGATGACATCTTTACTTTCAGGGGCCTTCTTTGATTTCCCACCCGCCGTAGAGGCTGGTTTGCCTTTCTTAGATGGAACTGCTGACGACTGCAGAAAGAGACTCAACACTCAATACAATTACATGTCACTACGTTTCTTTAGGTCATAACAAGCAGCAACATTCAGGTAGGACCAGGTGACACATATTTATTTGGATTATTTTAGTTTACTGGTTGTGCAATATTCTGAACATACCTTGCTGGCCGCAGCTTGGGCCTTTCGAGGTGGGGCAGAACATTTGGTTGGAGCTTCAGCAGGGGGAGGGGCTTTAGCTGCTGGCTTCTTTTCCCCTCCGGCACCCTTTTTACCAGCAAGCTCCACTTTGTCAGCAGACTCTTTTATCTGGTGACACGTGAAACCAAAGGACAGTGGTGAGGAGACATTTCGAGCTGATGAAGGATTTCACTCCCTTCTTCTACTGATCCTTACCTTTTCCAGTTTGAGTTTGTCCAAATCAGAAAGGAAAGGATTCACAGCTTTCTCCCCCACCACTTTCATGGCCGTCCCTAAAGCTTCAAAGGCTGCATCACGCACCTCTGGAGCGGAGTCATTCACTTGCTGAGGTGGTGAAAGGGAAGAGTAGATGCAAGCTTTTAAATGATAACATTGGAAATAAAGTGTGTTTCTACTTTGTTACGATGAACAGCCAAAATAATCCTAACCCCCGTCCTGTGTATTGAGTCTGCAGCCACAATGCACTACAATTGTTTTTGGACTATTTGATTTCTACTCATTTTCTTTTCTGTTTTGTATTGTTTTATGTCTTACATATATTTCTGTTGCATAAACGTTCAAGATGCGAGTGCACCGGTTGAAAGAGTGCACATCGGCTACAGTTTGGGTTGAACTCGTGATGCATCGATTGAGGCGTCTTTGCATCGGTAGAAAAACGAATCATTCATATAATATCCTCTCATCCCGTCGGCACTCAGCAGAGACGATCTTTGCTTCGCCACTACGGAGGAGTCACAGTCAACACACATGAAGTTGAGGAGAAAGAGAAACACAGCGCACCGGAAAATACCTACAAATCAAACGTTTGGCAACTCTTCGGATTTTTCAAGAAAGACGGACAGCTTGACAAATCGCTCGCAAATTGTAAACGATGCCGAGCCGCTTTAAAGTCCACAAGTAGTACGAGGAACTTAGCGACGCACATAAAGAGGCGACATGGGGTCTGCGGCTGAAAAGAGAAACCTGGAAGTTAGACATGAGTGAAATCACTCAGTGAGGTGTTCTGTCAGAGAGTGGTGTTTAGTTTACAGCGGCCTGTGACGGCCAATAACAGTTTAAATGTCTTCCTCACTGTAAGCAGTTATGAAATAGCTGTTTGTGAAAGGTTATTTGTATTCTTTATTGTTCATATAGAACCCACTGCTTTCTGCTCACTGGTGAGTCAGCCTATGAGTGTTCAGCACATCAGGCAGCAGCTGTATGGGCATGGCACTATGGTAGCTGTTATTTCTGGAGACAGAGAACACTACACAGGACTTGTGACTTGGTCTTTTTAAGGTAAGAAAGAAACAGCATGATGGGATGCGCAGTACTGGTAGAGAGAACCAAATATGTGAACCACTTTTGTTAATTTATGATTTGCTGCAGATAAGGAATAAAACTAAATACGCCGTGTTATGCATGCCCACTGCACCTCGCGGGAGCGTGCACAGCGTAAAGCCAAAGCTCAGACATTTCAATGAGTTGTACGGCACAGTTAGGTTTGGAAACGGTATCATTTCCTTTTGGCGGGCATGCATAACACGGCATAACACCGGAGCGTCGCTGCGGGGAAACTTTGGCGCTGTTCCGAGTTTGTTCTAACCTGTCAAAATGACGGACTGCTTTCAGATGTTTCCGTAAAAATATTCGGTTAACACGACCTCTGATCACAACAGGGGTGATCGTATCGCATCACCTGGTGTTTCAAATGTATCGTTAATGTATCATATCATTGGCAACGTGTCGAGGTGCGCATCGAACTCAGTGATGGAGATGACTCAATAAAACCTTGGAATCTTTTGAATGTTATTCATAGCACCGATAGCATCAGCACATCACTTCTACTCCCCGACTGCAGTACTGCTACTTTTAAACTATGCTTTCCTAACCTTATTTTCATCTCAGTCATACATTGAGACAATATGCTAGAAGAAACAACGTATGTACAGCATTAGCTAACATGATGATTGGTATTAATAGAGGTCAGTTATTTCCACCTTGACGAGAGCAGCACAGAAGGGTTTGAGGACGCTCTTGGGCAGCGTGGTATGAGTGCAGTGTCTGAAGGAGCGGGCCAGGAACAGAGAGGTCTGCTGCTTAATGGATGGGTTCTTATTGTCCATCACAGCCAGGATGTCCTCCGACAGGTTCTGAAGAGTGGTCTGGGTAAAAACAAAAAGGTCACAAAGATGAAAAAACATCCAATAATCACTCCAACTTCTGTCTTCTGAAATGCTGTCAGTAGAGCCGTCTATGTATCCCAGCAGCCATTAAGTTAGGAATACAGTCATGGGAAGAAGCCATTGTCTATAGCCGACTGTCATCAATATGTAAGCACTAAACATTACATTCCTCATTACAGTTCAATCCAACGCAATTTTCAACTTTTAAAACCTAATGATTGAATTAATGGCAACAAAAAAAGTGTTCGTACTGGGTAGTTTATATAGCCCGAAATAAAAATATAAAATGATTTACAGACAATCCTTTCCAATGTAAGTAATTGGGGGGAAAGTATTTTTGGACCAAAATGAGCAACGGACTAGAAACGGGAGTGTAGTACCACTGTTTGACCACTACGAACATGTGTTCAAAGGCCAGCACACCATCTGGGGGCTTGGGGATTAGTCAGAAGTCATTTTGAGGCGCATCGTGCGTGTTCTTGCATTTCTTTGGCTTCAGTTTCTTCAGTTCTTGGTTCCTCCGTTACTCATGATTTTCAAAACGTTGTTGGATGATTCAAAAGAGCTGCTCACTATTACCAGTAGTCAAACGAAGGTCTATACTTACAGTGAGGAAGATGGCGTCAATAGCCTCTTGCAGGGCCTGGACAACCAGAGGCTTCTTCTCCTTGAACTTCTCCAGAATAGTTGGGACCACCTACATAAATACACAGCTCTTATTTAGAACATATCGTTACATTTTGCCGACGCTTTAATTCAAAACGAGTTACACCATAAAGATTCAAACTAAGGACAACAAGAACAGCGCTGACCTATTCACTTTAAACAAGCAAGATCATTAGTGATCGCGCATAAGTTAAACTCCCCTATCAATGACTTTGGAAAGTAGAATAGTAATGTCATGATATATTTTTCTTATCCCGCCTTAACGCAGTTAAATCTGCTTTAGAAAATAACTGCATTCGGGAAAATATTACAAATGGAAAAGGTTAGATCCCATTATATTCTGAATGTGATATCTAAGTCTATGCTTATGCTAATTAAGATCAATGCAGCTCATACCTAATGACCAAACTAATGTATTCCTACCTACAGAGAAATAGAACCTGCATACTGCTTGCCAGCGTTGTGTTTAAATATAAATCAGAATTCATTCATCTCAGAACACAAAACACAAACATGGTACGATGTTAAAGTCATAGTAGCATGTTCATGTGTTCAAGAATGAACCTCTACGCCGATGTCTGTTGGCCAATGTAGCCATTTAATGTCCAATTAAGAAAGGCACGTCTAACAAGTAGTTTATACCAGTTTTCCCCAATGGCTTCATTGACATCAAAACACTATTATACAAAAGAGGAAAATAGCTGTCAGAGATTGAATTAACTTACTTGTCCTGCATATGTTCCAAACTTCTTCCTGAGACCAGAGGCCAGTGCAGCCAGACATTTAGCTGCCAAGGTCACCAGCATCACGTTTGCATCCTTCCCCACAACCTGAAACATAACAACCACTGAGTACATACTCGCATTCACCACATTCCCCAAAGTCATTTCTCTTGAAACTAATTCCTGAATAAACTGCCTGAAGGAAACCATGAAGGGTTTCTCAACGTTTACCTTCTTCAGAGCTCTGACAAGGTCACCATAGTCTCCGTTCTCGAGTTTGGGGTTCTTTATCAGAGTCTCTATCGCCTCCAGAGCTTCTTTCCTCTCCTGCCACTTTTTTGCTTCCTGCAGAAACAGATGAGCAAGGAAACAGAACATGTTGAAAAGCTGAATTACAAAAATCGATATTGCAGTGTTCAATGTTGTAGTCAAGAGTGTTTCAGTAGTAGAATCTGTATTAACCAAGTCGTTAGGTTAAGGTATCCAAAGCCAGAATTCTTGTTACCTTAACCCCAGAGCCTGTTTTCCAGGTTTCAGGCTCGAAAATGACATTCCCAGAACAAATGACAATATCTTCACTTCTAAAAAGGGGTCTTTTTTCTCAAAGTAATGATAAACCTGTGAGTTGGATGTAGAAAAGAAAAGTCAGAATCAATATAGATGTTTTTTTATTATTTTAAAGTAAATTCAGATTGAATATAGTAATAATAAAAAATAAATAAATTATAGTTTCTGTCCATTACTTATAGTGAAAACCACCCTTGAATAATGGGATGGTAGACTACAAGCTTTAGGAATCGAACCTATAACATATAATAAGTACCCTGTATCAAGATTGATGCAAAACAAGTGACATTTGACGTTTTTAGAGAGGTTTAGCAAAAACAACACACTTCTGGAGTCATTTGGGTGTATTTGCCATATATCTGGAACCCATTGGTCGATTTTGATGATTGACACCTCTTTTGAACAGTTAGGGCCAATAGAATTGAGGGGAAGCTCCTAAATCCATCTAAAGATTTCTGTTGAGGAGTGAGTAATGCGCACGCAGTTTGCCCAAAACCGGAAGCTGCGTTGTAGCTCTCATAGCAGCTAATATGAAATCTCTGTTTTTGACAAAAATGTAAGGATGGATAATCAGTAATAATTTCAAAGTGACAGACACAGACACATTGGATTAACCTTCAGCGGCGTTTCTCGTTTTAATGCCATTGAACACAACCTTTGATCAGAAAACAGCAACGGTAAGACATATTTGCCGTTTTGGCCCAGTAAAGCTATGCTGTGTGTTGTCTGGCTTTGTCTGAGCTGCCGCGAGTTTTGGTTGCAGTGATGATGCATACCGCTAGAATCTGTGGAATTTTTATTTATTATATTATTATAATATATATATATATATGTCTGGGTTGGGTTTCATCCACTTGAATGTGCGCAGTCTGTTAGGTAAACTAGATTTTGTCCGTATCTGGGCGATGACGTCATTGTCTTACCTGAAACATGGCTAAATAAATCTATTTTGGCCTCTGACATTGCCTTAAATGGTTTTAATGTGTATCGTACCGACCGGCCTAATAAAGGTGGTGCGTTGCCATTTATGTTAAGAATAAGTTCAGTGTATCCACATTAGTTTCCAAATCGATCAATAAGCAATTTGAATTTGTAGCCATAAATATAGAAGTGGCAAAGGGTCAACAGGTCATGGTGGTGGGCCGCTACAGACCCCCCTCAGCTGTCAAAGACTCCTTGTCTTCACTAGCACATCTTTTATCACAACTAAACTACAAGGAAATAGTGCTACTTGGAGATTTTAACAGGGACTGGTTAACTACAGTGTCAGAGGATTTAAAAAACCTTGGTATCTCTTTAAATGTTACTCAGATTGTGGACAGTCCTACTCGCCCTAACATTAAGTCCCCAAATAAATCCTCCCTAATTGATCTCATTCTAACTAATATTCCCCATAAATATTCATCTGTGGGAGTATTTGCAAATGATCTGAGCGATCACTGTGTTGTAGCCACAATTAGGGACACTAAGATCCAAAAGGTTAAAACCTCGCATTATCATTAAGAGAGACAAAAAACATTTTGTTGAGCAGGGTTTTGTGCATGATCTGTTTGATTTTGATTGGGGTAAAATCGATCTGTGTGCTGATGTGGAAACCGCATGGTCTTATTTTTTATCTTGGTTTTATGGAGATCATTGATAGACATGCTCCCCTGCGTACATTTAGAGTAAAGGGACGAGACAATCCCTGGTTTTCTGCCGAGCTGTCCAGTCTCCTTCATGAGAGAAACAAGGCCTGGGCAAAGGCTAGGAAATCAGGCTCAGAGATAGAGTGGCTGCGTTTTAGGCAGCTAAGGAATAGCTTCACTTCAAATGTCAAAAGTGCAAAGTCGAAGTACTATTTGTCAGTTACCACAGAAAACCTAAATAATCCTAGGAAATTTTGGAAAGCAATAAAATCGATATCAACCGGCGATATCCGTAATGAGCTACCTCCGTGCCTTACCACAGCATCTGGCTCTATATCGGACAGGGCTACTATGCTAAATTGCTTTAATGAGCATTTTGTGTCCTGCGGTTCTATGTTTGATTCTGTGACTAACTCTGCTTCTGTGAACACCCCAATCCGTGACTCTGAACAATGTGGTCTGGAAAACCCTTTCAGTTTTACCCCTTTTACTGTTGATGTTGTTCATGAAGCCTTATCTAAGCTAGATCCTAGGAAACCGGCTGGCCCGGACAATGTACAACCTTTCTTTTTAAAGATAGCTGCAGACTTTATTGCTCCACCTCTTACTTCTCTTTTTAACCTCTCTCTCAGCACGAACACAATTCCAAAAGTATGGAAGTCTGCTTATGCCTTGCCTTTACTGAAAGGAGGGGAGGCAACTATTTTAAATAACTATAGGCCAATCTCTAAATGGTCAGTTCTGGCTAAGGTGCTCGAACGCTTAGTGAGTGAACAAGTAAAGGAGTTTTTATGTATAAATGAAATCCTGTCTAAACATCAGTCAGGATTCAGAAAGCAACACAGCACCGGGGCTGCAACAAACGACTAATTTGATAATCGATTAATTTATCGATTAATGAAACGATTAATCGATTATTCGGATCGTTAAGGTTTTAACTGTACTACTACTTATATCGATACTGCTCATCGATACAGTCCTTTTAACGATAGTATTAACGGTTCTTTTGACAAGAAATAAGGTAAACTAGTTAAACTAATTGTGAACAAAACTAACATCGCTTTTTATTTTTAATTAAATGCATAATATTTCACATCAAAAGAAACAACAATGTTTTTACAAATCATATTAAATAATGTGAAGACAGAACTGTAAACAGAATAGCTGAAACTTTAACAAACTAAATAACTCAGTTTCCTCTAGTCATGAACCCGTGTTTGTATAATGTAGTTAACTCTGTGTTGCTGCTAGCATACATAACACCTGACGTGGAAACGTTCCTCGTGGACGGGGCTACAGAGCTGCTAGAAAGACAGTGGAACCCGGTGCATTCCTCCGTCTGGATGTGGAGCACTTTTGATAAATGTTTAGACAAATTGCTCGTGTTACCGCCCTCTCATGCTAAACTCTTATTCCACTTTTGGTAACGAGTATTGTCCACATCGAGACGGGTAAAGTTTAACCACACCTCGGAGCGCGTTCTCTCCGCCATCACCTGTGTGTGTGTGTGTGTGTGTGTGTGTGTGTGTGTGTGTGTGTGTGTGTGTGTGTGTGTGTGTGTGTGTGTGTGTGTGTTGCTGCATGTAGCAGCTGCGTGTGTGTAAACTGCCCCGCCCTCTCCCAAGCAGGCAGGGGAGAGATCTCTCGTCTGAATTGGGAAGATCGAAAATACATTATAAACGCAGTTTGTAGTCATATTGCAGATTAGAATCGGATTTGGCGACACTAAGACTGCGATATAATGTTTATGTAGCAATAATACATATGACATATGTTTTAAATGTCTCCTGTATCGATAAAAAAGAGCGATAACGTTGGAGCTTAACGGGGTGTAGAACACATGTGATGACGTCACCAACGAATCGACGACTGAATTAGTTGCCAACTAATTTGGTAATCGATTTTAATCGATTAGTTGTTGCACCCCTACACAGCACCATCACTGCGATAATGAAAGTGGTAAATGACATTACTAGTATTTTAGAAAATAAGCAGAGTTGTGCAGCTCTGTTTATTGACCTTTCCAAAGCGTTTGACACCGTCGATCATCGCATTTTAAAGCAGAGGCTACTCAGTAGTGGCATATCCAGCCATGCAGTGGGGTAGTTTGTGAACTACCTCTCTGAAAGGTCCCAATGTGTTCACTTTGATGGACTGTCTTCTGAGTGGTCAAACATTTCTAATGGTGTACCACAAGGTTCTGTTTTAGGACCACTTTTATTCTCCATATATATTAACAGTTTAGGTGATAATGTGGATGAAGCTAATTTACATTTTAATGCGGATGATACTGTGATGTATTGTGCAGGTCCCTCCATTAAGGAGGCTGTTGTTAAATTACAGGCCGTTTTTAACACTATTCAGACTCAGATCTCTGAATTAAAGCTTCTTTTAGATGTGGATAAAACCAAGGTAATGCTCTTTTCAAAAGCAAAAAAGACACCAGAGCCTGTTTTTGATATTGTAACTACGCAAGGAACAAAACTTAAGTTGTTGCCTGTTACAAATACCTTGGTATCTGGCTTGGTCTTACTTTTAAACTTCAGGTCACTAATCTGCTTAAAAAGCTGAGGGTTAGGCTAGGTTTCTTCTTCAGAAACAAGTCCTGTTTCTCGCATGAGGCCAGGAAAAGGCTAGTCACTGTGACCTTTTGACCTGTGCTGGACTATGGGGATTTGATCTATTTGAATGCACCTGTCCATTGCCTGGAAAAGTTAGATGCTGCGTATCACGGTGCTCTGAGATTTGTTACTAACTGTAAAGCACTTACTCATCACTGTACCCTGTCTGCCTTCACTAACTGTACGGAGGCTCAGTCATTGGTACATGTTCATCTATAAAGCCATGTTGGGTAAACTACCTTTTTATATCTGCTCTCTGATCTCTCGACGAATTGAAAGTACGTATTGCCTGTGATCTGATGATGTTGTTTTATTAAATGTGCCAAGTGCTAGGACTGTCTTAGGGAAGAAAGCTTTTAGATGAGCAGCTCCACTACATTGGAACAGTCTGCAAACCTGTTTGAACCTGAGCACTTTGGTTCCCCTGCATCACTTTAAAACTCGCTGGGTGCCATGCTGTCTGATACTCATGGTACCTGTCACTGTAAATAGAGTTTGTAAACTGTACCCTGTACATTATGTTGTATGTCATCCTTATTGTTGTTCTGTTGTTTTTATGTTACATGTGTAACTAATGTCCTGCAGGTCACCCTTTAAAAAGAGATCTTTTGATCTCAAGGGGCTTCACCTGGTTACATAAAGGCTACAAACAAACAATTTCTACCGTGAGTTCTGTGCTAAGTGCGTAAGCATTTTTTCGCTCAGGGCTCATTTAGACTCTTCTTGTGAGACTTGTGTTTTGATTCGGCAAAAATGGTTCGTATCGTCAGTTAGCTGAGTTTCTTCCCGTTAAGTGGGTATGACACATTCATAGGTTGTTAAATGTTAAGAAGCCCTGAGACACTGTTTCGTGAAAAAAAAGAAGCCTGCAGTCTCCGCTTAACAGGTTAACTCAAAAAGACTTCTTGTATCAAAGTATATTTTTTGGAGATGTCTACATAGTTTGATAAACTTACTATTTTGTCATAAAAGTCTTTGGGCATCTTTGACAAAATGTCCACGGCTTCCAGCAGTTCGTAAGCATCCACTGCTGCTACCGTGTCCGCCTCATCCTCTCCTGAAAGTGGAGAAAGAGATGGCAGCAGATCATGAATCTTCAACTCCTCAACATCAAAGAGAAATGTTTTTATGTTTGCAGTTTTCTACTAACCATCAGACGGTTCCCCTTGGGCTTGGTGATGTTCAAACTTTGCCTTCAGGTCCTGCTGTGAGCGCAGGAACCTGGTCTGCTTGGGAGGAGAAGAAGGCAGCTTCGCCCACTCTTCCTCCAGCTCCTTCAGCTGCAGGGACAGAGAACAAAGGTGAAGTTTCCCTTGATTCTGAAAGATGAACATTAGTAGGATGGCAACGGTGTGCCCTGAAGAGTGTGCCCAACCTGAACGGAGTTAATATTTTGCAGTGGAGGTCTTAGAGCATCTCTGATCCATTTGTAGATCTCAACAGAGAGCAGCTTGACTTCGTCTCTCACCGCCTTCTCTCTGGACTCAAACTGCTTGGATAAAATCTTCACCACTGGCTTCAACGTCACGATCTTAGATCCAAACTCACTGTAGGAATAAGATGACCCACAGAAAGGTGACAGTAGTGAGTGTCATTGACAGCTTTGATTGACATAATAAATTACTAGCATGACTTTTTGGACCAGCAGTACTGTTCTAGTTAGGGAGGGGGTCCAATTGGAACCATTGGTTTTGGGCCAGTGAAAACTGTGCTATTGTTATAAGACGCGCATTACACATTTATATGGTTTTCAATTTATATTGTAGAAGTAAAAACCATGACGGGATTTAAATATAGACATTTAACATTGAAAAGAAAAATGTGCATCATAAAAAGAAACAAAACAGCATACCTAGCACTAGCGCTGGGTATCGTTAAGATTTTAACGATACCGGTATTTTTCGATACTTTTCAATAATTTGGTGCTCAAAATTATAGAAATGATTACAAGATGTGAAGATTAAAACAGTCATTTTATTATAATTTATTTTTATTTAAAAGGTGGGGTAGGTAAGTTTCAGAAACCGGCTCGAGATACACTTTTTGTTATATTCCATGGAATGCTCTTAACATCCCGATAGCAATGAATATCTGAAGTGCTTTGACAACAAATCCATAAAAAAAATTTCATCTGTAGAAGCCGTAATACTGTAAAAAGTACAACCGGCCTGTCAGCCTGCCATCGGGGCACAAACTTATCTCGTGCCCTCATTGGTCATGTGCGCGTTCGTGTGTGTTGGAGGAGGGGCTCTGTGAGGAAGTGATTTTCTCCAGTTGTGTATTTTCAAATTCTAGCGATCTCGAGCCGGTTTCTCAAACTTACCTACCCCACCTTTAATGTAACTTTTTTAATGTCATACCAAGCAGGTAGGAGTGTGTTTGACTGTGTCTCTGGAAGGGGGGCGGTAATTAGGGGCATTTCATAAATCCATGTAAACATGAACATTATTCAGTTAAAACGAGACGCTGCGTGCGCACCTCCTAAACCGGAAGCTCCGCTCGGCTAACCATTATAATCCGTTTATTGCGTTTGTTATTCATAATTGTAATGATGGATTATCAGTAATCATTTTAGAGAGAGACATTGGATTAACCGTTTGTATGCCCTTGAACACAACTTTTGATCACAAAACAGCAAAGGCAAGACATCATTATCATCATGGCTACGTAAAGTGAAGTTGTTTTCTTGCTCGTGTTTTCTAAATGGAGATCGGCTAAGCCAGGGGTGCCCACACTTTTTTGGCTGGTGAGTTTGAAAGGACCAGCTCACCGAGGTCTACCGACCAAAAATAAAATCCCAAATTGCAAGGGTTGCTGAATAACACGTTTTATTTATATATGGGATAATAGGGCTGCAACAAACGACTAATTTGATAATCGAGTAATCGACTATTCGGACTATTACTGTACGCCTTGCACAACTTCTCAAACGCTCTTATTTAGCCATCAACTTTTAGATTTAGCTTGAGGTTGTTTTAGGCATGTGGAAACTAACAATGAACACAATAAAGATGAATACTTGATTCAAAAATACATATTATTAAATTAACTTAAATTGTGAGCAAAATTAAAACAAAATAAAGAGTAACTCTGTTACCTCTAATCATTAATCCATGTTTGTAATTGTGTTAACTCTGTGTTGCTGCTAGCATACAGAACACCTGACGTGGAAACGTTCCTCGTGGATGGAGCTACAGAGCTGCTAGAAAGACAGTGGAACCCGGTGCATTCCTCCGTCTGGATGTGGAGCACTTTTGATAAATGTTTAGACAAATTGCTCGTGTTACCGCCCTTACATGCTAAACTCTTATTGCACTTTTGGTAACGAGCATTCTCCACATCGAGACGGGTAAAGTTTAACCACACCTTGTTGCGCTTCTCTCCGCCATGTGTTGCTGCATGTAGCAGCTGCGTGTGTAAACTTCTCTTTCTCAACTCGCTACTTGGAGGGAAGTCGCTGTCATATGCCTTGTGAACACTCCGATAATGCCTCTCCATGTTACCTTTCTTTGGCAGAGCGACGCTTGCTTTACAAATAAGGCAAATAACCTTTGAATGTGACATCACAACAAAATATTCTTCCTCACATTCTGCGTGGAAGTGGAATGTCTTTAGCTTCTTGCTCGGTCCTGCACTCATTTTGTTGTTTGTCTCTTGTTTGTCCCTTTAACTTAATTTGAGTTTTCCCGGCACTTGACTGATTTTGTATCGCTTTGCATTCTGGGTTAACAGACTGGAAAGCGATAGGTCGCTTTTTCTGTCAGTCAAGTAAACTCCTGAATGAAGTGGCAGGGGGGCCAAGGGAGGAGGGATCAAAACCGGCTTTGTCCATTTTAACGGAGCTGGATTTTTTTATTTTATGAATGACTCGCGATCTACCAGCATTGCCCCCGCGGTCGACGTACTGGGCACCTCTGGGCTAAGCTAACGCAGCATATGCCTTGACCGTCCACACTCGCAACAGCCTATACAGACATAAATAAACCAGCGACTGTATTCTCCATGACACAGGCAGTCTGTGGTTTGTACTCGTTTAACTTTTGTCTAGTTTCTGAACAGATATGAGGAGCTGTGAGCTCTGAGGGCTAACAGCTAACAGCTGATGTTGGTTTTGTGTTTCGCATTGAGGATGACGTCACGGCTCCGCCTACACTGTGTTACTACCCCAGTTCCTAAACTGTAATGGAAACGCAGTATACAGTGAGCCTACCAAGGCCTAACTATACCGTACGAGGCCCTGCAGTGGAAATGCGCCATTAGTGTGGCCTTTCTAACCCGTGAGCACTGACCTGAGAGCCCTTCTGAGAGTCTCGATGCAGGCCACCACGATCTTTGGGTTCTTGTTTTCCAGTCCTTTGAGCAGCTCTTCTTGCACCACCTCGCCCTTTTCCATTTCGATGTACATCAGACAGATGTCCATGCCCAGCTCCTTGGCCCGTGCCTTTGGCTGGTTGAACACTTTGGTCACCACGCCCGACACCACCTCACCTGTGGTCCTGTGGAGATTGATACAGACACTGCCTGTCAGAACACAGTATACACATCTACTGATGAACATCATCTTATGTGTTGCCTTATGTAGACTTTTCAATATGCATAGATTTAATCTGATAAGGTTGACAATTTAGTGCAGTGGTTCTCAACTGGTGGGTCACGGACCCGTTTCGAGTGGGTCGCAGATGTGCGAGTGAAGAAGAAGAACATGTTAACGCTGTGCATGCAGTAGGCGTTGGATTGGAAGAACCAGAGACCAACGGTTTTGAAAACTTCTGTCACGTAGTGATCATCTTCTCAATAAAACATCTTTGCTGATATTTTTTCGAGTCTTCTGGCCAATCAGAATCAAGATTGTTGCCAGAAGTCCCCACGGAGAATAACTTTGCGGTAGAACTATTCTTTATACATCCATGGGTACAACTTCAGATACAAATTAACACATAATGAAATACGATCCCAGGTTTGATGACTGACAGGTCACAGAACAATGGGAGCTATCTACTAGAGATGTTAAGATTCACCGATTCGCATCGGTGCACCGGCATACACATTCAAGATGCGAGTGCACCGGTTGAAAGAGTGCACATCGGCTACAGTTTGGGTTGGACCGGATTGAACTCGCGATGCATCGATTGCATAGCGTCTTTGAATCGGTAAAAAACAGATTCAAAATCCCCTCATCCTGTCAACGCTCAGCAGAGACGATCTTTGATATTTGCTTCGCCACTACCGAGGCCGAGAGTCTCAGTTATCAACACACACGGAAGTTGAGGAGAAAGAAAAACACAGCGCACCGAAAAATACCTACAAATCAAACGTTTGGCTACACTTCGGATTGTTCAAGAAAGACGGTGTAATAGTCCTTTATGCTATATAGTTGACCTCAGGTAATGGAGAGTAATAAGGTATCCGTAGACCTTTGTATGAGGTATCTTTATGACTTAACAGGTCTACAGCCATGATACATAGATCCGTCCGAGATGCGGGCTTGCATACACACAGTATCACTCCGCAGCCGCACCCCATCAGTAACGTCCTGATGGTATGTGTGCGCGGCACTATATACTACAGACAGTCAACTTGAAAAATCGCTCGCAAATTGTAAACGATGCCGAGCCGCTTTAAAGTACACACGTAGTACGAGGAACTTAGCGACGCACATAAAGAGGCGTCATGGGTGTCTGCGGCTGCAAAGAGAAACCTGGAAGTTAGACATGAGTGAAATCACTCAGTGAGGTGTTCTGTCAGAGAGTGGTGTTTAGTTTACAGCGGCCTGTGACGGCCAATAACAGTTTAAATGTCTTCCTCACTGTAAGCAGTTATGAAATAGCTGTTTGTGAAAGGTTATTTGTATTCTTTATTGTTCATATAGAACCCACTGCTTTCTGCTCACTGGTGAGTCAGCCTATGAGTGTTCAGCACATCAGGCAGCAGCTGTATGGGCATGGCACTATGGTAGCTGTTATTTGCACATTGTTAATCATGAGCAATGCATCCTTACATTGTTTAACTGTGAGGTGTTATACAATTGTACTGTACTCTGGAGAGCTTTTAAAGGTCAAAATAGAAACGGCATGATGGGATGCACTAGTAGAGAGAACCAAATATGTAAAGCACTTTTTTGTTAATGTATGATTTTCTGCATTTAAGGAATAAAACAAAAATCCTCTGTCGTACCATATTGAAGTATCATTATTTTTGCATCGTGTTGAATCGCATAATGTTGAATCAAATCGTATCGCAACAGGGGTGAATCGTATCGTATCGCATCGCCTGGTGTTTCAAATGTATCGTTAATGCATCGTATCGTGGCAACGTATCGAGATGCGCATCGCATCGGCCTCAGTGATGGAGATGCACATCCCTACTATCTACCCTTACTCTTTGCTTTTCTCTCTGTGTGGAGCAAGCATCAAGTTGAGCTTCAGAACACAAACAATGGCATCAAATATTAATATTTTGGGTAGTAACACATTTATTTATTTTCTTCTCAGAGTGTACCAGAATGCGTAGGTTATGTTAGGATGTAACGATACCAAAAAGTCCACGGTACGATATTTATCGCAATATTGAAAAATAAAGAAAAATTCTTTATTAAATAATAAATCAGATTTGTAAAGCTTTTTCGTAGGATAGTAGTATTTTAAAGTGTCAATAGAATAACCAGACCCTGCAAAGAATAAATCAAGTTTCACTTTAGTTTTTCAAGTAACTCACTCACTCAGCGTCATCAAGGTTATCTTTCAGGAATATGAGCATGTCCACATTTCCAGGTAGAAGCTGGGATGTTTGGGCGTTTGCAAAATCCCCTGCTGTGGAAACGACTCTCACTTGGTACTGATGTTGCTGGGACAGAGAGACATGCTTTGGCCATGGGTGACAGCAGTGGGTCAAACTGTGCATCGTCTCTCCACCACTTCAGAAACAATACAGTTGTTGCCAAGAAGGTGAGGCTTATCGACCAGGCGAGATATAAATATACTGTTGGTACTTGTCAATGTCTCTAGGTGTGTACATGTAGCACTGTAAATACCATGTCCTTTTGTGTTATCTGTTGATTTATGTTCATGTTGTAACCTGCTTGCTGCAGGTTTCCCTTGAAAAAGAGATCTCAATTCAATCTGTTTGAATAAAGGTTTTTTAAAAAATATATATATATTTTTTTTTAAATCGCAGTAGATTTCGTCAGTCTCACGACGGTATTGAGACATTTATTTACCGCGATATCACGATACATCCCTAGTATGTATACAAATCTTTTTTTGTTCAACTTCTAAAAAGATGTTTGAATGGTGACACAGTGATAGATGTTAAGGACTAACGTTTATAATAAATACATCTGTATTGATTTTAAGATCTTTAGTTCATACAATCATACGTATTGGGATCATTGGTATTAATGTGGACCGGAGGGAGAGGGGTGACGAGCAGAAGTTTCACTTTCCTTTTTTATTTCAGTTCCAGCTTTGGTCATGAAGAATATGTTTCTCTGTTGTCCACGTTCATAAAGCAAAGCAGCAGCATCAGAGCACGGTGCAGAGTCTCTCGATGAGTTTACAGCAGTCCCTCGTTCTTATGGAACATCCATGTTGTAGTCCGCTGTATAGAAAACTGTGGTTTCCATGGTTTCCCCACAGCAGCAGACGCACATTCAGGACGTCCGCTGGCGCATCATAAACACGTCGGATAGTGAAAGTGCAGTCGGATTCTCTAAAGTACCGCAGTCTCTTCTCCTAAGTCCTTTTGAATTCTCCTATCCACTATCCCTTAACCCTGTGACGTTTCACTCAGAGGTCAAGGAATAGGAGATAGGGTTAGAACTTAGGAGCTGATTTTTAAACTATGCCGGTTAACCCAGAGGACGACTCGGCACAAAGCATTTTCCAAAACATATTTAAGCAAAAAGAGGAAAGATTTTTGTATTAAGACTTGCTAATTTAGTGTGTTTAACACCTTCTTCCCTGACTAAGGCAATGTTCAGAACAACATGAGTCCTGTTGAAAAATGTTTTACTTACTTGCCAGCTACATGAGCATTCTCAATGAAGGCCAGGGCAGCCTCCAGGCCTTTAAGCTGAGCCACAACATTAGAGTCAGTGACAAACTTCTTTATTAGCCCCAGGTACTTCCCCCACTCTGGACTCTTCTCATCTTCTATTCGCTGGAACAACTTAAGAGCTTCTTCATAACCATTCAGACGGGCTTTCCAAACCTGGAAAAGAGTCACAAAAAGAGAAAGGGTTCGGTCATAAACTCAAAAAATGTCTTCCTTAAAAAAAAGAAAAAAAGAAGCATGTATAAAACTCACAACTGAATTACCAGTTCCTGTGAAACCGACAGGGGCATGTGACCTACATTCATAACATCTGGCATTTCATCCATTTTCCCTTCAAGTGTGCACGACTTGCTTTACTTCCAGGCTCTTTTGCCTTAAGTTTAGTGAATTACAGGAAAACCACTTGCCTGCTTTTCATGAAACCTGGTTGGAAAGCGACCGAGGAAGAACATGAACTGATGAGTGCATCCGAGCAGAGGGGCAGATGCACACCATGTGTTTTACTCATGGAAATTGCCTTGGTGTAGGTTTATTATTTGCGAGTGCCCTTCGACTTATTCTGCTATAGTTCCACTTCAGTCTTTGCTTACAATGTTTTGTACATTCTCTGATATAAATGGGGTAGCTGTGGGTTGGACCAATGGCAATTTCATCAGCGCATACTGTACTAATGATTATTATATACTTGGGTGATGCACTGCCAATTACTATGAAGTTATGCCATATCGCCCTCAGTCTGTGTTTATCCTTCAAAATTAAAGAAGGCAGAAAAAAATGACTTGGAACAGTACGGGGCCACATGTGGTAGCAAGAAGATAAACACCAGGTGTCGTCACCACACTTCAGTGCAGCCCTCGATCCTGGTGAACATTGCTCTTGTGTTCCTAATAGGGCTGCAACAAACCACTCATTTGATAATCCATTAATAAAACGATTAATCGACGATTCGAACTATTACTGTACGTCTTGCACAACTTCTCAAAAGCTCTTATTTAGCCATCAACTCTTAGATGTAGATTGAGGTTGTTTTAGGCATGTGGAAACTAATAATGAAGACAATAAAGATGAATACTTGATTCAAAAATACATATATTATTAAATTAACTAAACAAATGGGAACAAAACTAACATTGCTTTTTATTTAAATAAAATAAATAATATTTCACATCAAAAGAAACAATGTTTTAACAAATCGTACTAAATAATGTGATGACAGAACTGTAAACAGAATAGCTGAAACTTTAACAAAATAAAGAGTAACTCTGTCACCTCTAATCATTACCCCATGTTTGTATCATGTAGTTAGCTCCGTGTGTTGCTGCTAGCATACAGAACACCTGACGTGGAAACGTTACTCGTAGACGCGGCTACAGAGCTGCTAGAAAGACAGTGGAACCCGGTGCATTCCTCCGTCTGGATGTGGAGCACTTTTGATAAATGTTTAGACAAATTGCTCGTGTTACCGCCCTTACATGCTGAACTCTTATTGCACTTTGCAACGAGCATCGAGATGGGTAAAGTTTAACCACACCTCGGAGCGCGTTCTCTCCGCCATCTCCGCAGTGTGTTGCTGCATGTAGCAGCTGCGTGTGTGTAAACTGCCCCGCCCCCTCGCACACAGACGGGGAGAGAGATCTCGTCTGATCGAAAATACATCATAGACGCATTTGTTTGTCTTTTTGCATGTTAGAAACGAGTTGGCCACACTAAGACTGCGATATAATGCTTTTGTAGCAATAATACATGACATATATTTTTTTAAATGTCTCCGGTACCGATAAAAAGACCAATAACGTTGGAGCTTAACGGCCTGTAAAACACACGTGATGACGTCACCAACGAATCGACGACTGAATTAGTTGGCAACTAATTTGGTAATCAATTTTAACCGATTAAGTCGATTAGTTGTTGCACCCCTAGTTCCTAAAGTGGTAACTTTAGGAACACATATTACTGGGACCACTGCAGCAGTGTGCGAAAAAGTACACGTCCCACCGTCCGGGACGTGTTATTTACGATATCGGACAAGTAGATCTTTCAATTGACTTGTCCGGCGGACAAGTGACGTTTTTCGCCCCCATGTATTGACAAGTTATTGATACATTCAGTTTACAAAAGGCAGAACTCATTCGCAAATTGTCCGTGTCCGCCATTGTTCGTGTTGGAAATGTTAGGAATCGACAAGCAGAACCGAAACTAAGGAAATGCATCTCGCCGCTTTCTGTACAGTTAGACGGGGCGGGGCGGGGCGGGAAGTGTAGCACAGTGGCCGGGTTGGGAAGCAACACTCGGTTCCGAGTAGGAACAAATAACAATTGTCCGGTCCCGGGATTAATAAGAGTTGTGAGGACAGGAGGCCGAGCCCCGCAGCTCTCTCTCTGCTTCGGTATTGTTTATGAAGCAGGGCATAGAAAGTACATTATTGAAATGAAAATACTATTCATTTACTTTTACAAACAGTGAGCAGCTGGGCAGCTGCAGCATGTGTGTTGCAGGACATGTGTAAGCGTGCAAGCGTCTTTGAGTTGTAGAAAAGCGCTAGGCCTATAGGCTATAAATATAATGTGTTATTATTATTATTATTATTAGGTTATGTATGTCCTATGTGTTGGACATGTGTGGTTGGACTCTGTCTCACAGGCAGGTTGCAGTGTAACATCAGAGGAGACTGGGCCAATTGTCCATTCTCAAACTGCACCACTTAGACAACTAAACAATGCAGAGATTATTTTTATATAATTGTGTTCAATAACCGTAAGAAATTCAACAGTATGAAGTGATTTGTAAATAGGAATACAGATTTGACTTAATGTTTTCATAAATATATTTTTCTCCCAGTTTGTCATGGGACTTTTTTACCCTCTCAAAGAACCGGAATCGAGAACCGAAAATAACCGGAATCGAAAAGCAGAACCGGAATCGTTAAAATCCAAACGATACCCAACCCTATATGTGATGCAGTAAAATCTTACCGCTCACTTACTTTAGCGGTGTTGTCAAAAACGTGGGAAAATGTAAAATCCGATGACGAAGAAGAAGATTCCAGTGGCCCCAATTTTTTTCCATTCTGGACAAGTGAAAAATGTATTCGGACAAGTAAGTTGCCAAACTCACTTGTCCATGAACAAGTAGCCTACTCTCTAAAAACATTCCCCCCCCTCCCTCCCCCCACATCTACAGGTGAAAATTACTTTAGAGACACATTCATCGCAAGAAGTGTAGCAAAAGTCAAGGCCGCAGATTCGTCAATGTATACTGCCACAGAGAAGATTTGTGAAGTTGTAATGACTGATTTGAGAGGTTGTAATAACCAAGTTGCAGTTGTAATGGAAAATATATTAAAAAATATATATATTTTTCTGCAAGTGAACATTTCATCACTAAGTTAATTTTTTTTCTACAAACTAGAAAACTTTTTTTCTTCTTCTGTGACTTCACATTTGGTTCACAGATACGTGGATATTTTGTACAAGTGTAAATGTAAGCACACAAGGTCAGATTTTTTTTCTGCAAGTGCTCACATCAGGTTTTACAAGCTCTCGCATTTTGCACCATATCTACCTTCATAGTAGTGTTGTCTGTAGGAATAATTTTCAGGTGGAGACTGTGCTAGTTTAAAGGGGACATATCATGCTATATTTGAAACATATATTGTAGGGCGATACCTATATAAATATATATATTTTTTCAAAATACCAAACAGATCCTGCATTTTAGCCATGCCTCATTTCGCTCTATTTGCTCTTTCCAGCCCTGTTTTTGGAGGGGGCTGTGAGCTGCAACTGACCACGCCCCCCTGCAGGAGCGGAGAGTTGGCAGTTACTTTAGCATTAGGGCAGGGATATCTAGATACTTTCCAAGGTCTGACATAATGAATTGTGCTACTTTTAAAAGCAAGCAGCGATGTTTTCAAATCTGTAATCAAAAAGCTCCTCAAAAACACTATCGAAGCAGTTCCTGCCGTTGCTACGTTAGTTCAAACAGTAACAACGGACTATTTTTCTTAGCGGATGCATGTCAATTTAAATCAATACAACTATTTTTTAAAATCAATAAAATCATTTTCTAAATCCATAAAAGCATTTCAATTAATATTGGGAGTCATGTCGTTACTTTGTTGAGAATGTGGCCATGTAATAACGATCTAGATCCCTCCGCCTCGCGTCGGGCTCCTGATCAGCTGTTGGTGTTCTTTTCCCCATAATGACCTTGTCGCTGCACATTATCCCTTACATGTGATTATATAGAGTCATTATTCATTTGTTTTAAAGCAGGAGGCGCAAACGCTTGCCTCGGGGAGGGAGAAAAAGAGCCACAGCGGAGAATAAACAGAAGGGCAACCATGACAACCATGCAAGGGAAGTCTTCTTCGCTGCTTTTGTGGCAGACCACAGCGCCACTTACAGGCCTGGCATATGTACTACAGCGTCTCCAGCACTTTCGAGCAGCAATGTGCATTTTGCATGATAGGTCCCCTTTAAGTAAAATAACCTGAGAAGTAGTATTATTTATTTGAGGTACAATGATATAATTGTGTGCTGATGAGTAGAAACCATTACTGATCCAAAATATACACAAAAGTAAACACTATATATCATCATTCTCTCATAAGAGAGCGCTAATGTTTTTGTATGTGATGGGAGAGATATGACAAACATTTCCTCTCAATATCTGATAAGGAGGAAATATTTTTAAATATAAGATTGAAATAGACTTTAGAAAATATAATTGAAGACAAACATCAGTCACCTTGTGTTCACATTTCTGGTCGACGGGAAGCTTCATCCACTCGCTATCGTCCCCCATGGTGGCCACTCGGGGGTGGGCTTTCCCCAAAAGGTACTCGACTGGAAAACAACAGCATTATTATTGACTGGTTAACTGCTGATGAATAAGTGCACCCTCCAATGTATAACAATCTTGGAGTCTGTTGAGTATTGCTTGAAAACAAAACATATTTCCTGAGAGATTAGCTTTTCAGCTGCAGCTGTCACCTCTTCCTAGGACATTCAACAACACTAGAACAGCACAGGAGAAACTACAGTCTAATAACCATGACTGTGTGTTATAAACACAACTTGCCTGCATTTACTACATTTTATACAACAAGCACACAAACGAATATCTATTCGCCTATCGATCGATCAGTGTTTTGGAACAATTTCAGGTGACCCCAAGTATAAGTGGAAAATATGAGCAATTACAATTTTGTTGAAACAAGCAAGCATATGGGGAGTCCAGCCTATAAGCAGGGGTGCACATCACTTTTTTGCCCTGGTTCTCAAAGGAGCACCTGGAGATGTTGCTTGGTGCTCATCCTTAAAATGAAATAAACCGTAACTTTTGAGAGGGTCTTGACTTCATTTGCCAGACACACGGCACTGAACACACATGCAGAGGTGACACGAACACATGCAGGGGAACACACACATTCAGAGGTGAACAGACACAGAACACACATGCAGAGGTGAACACAAGACAACATTAGCACGACCAGTAATCCTACAAGCGGTCATCACTCCCCTCCTGACTGTTCTCCTCACTGTTCTCCTCACTGTCAGACATGGTAGCTGAAGATGTAGGCCTACTACCTTCTCTCTGGTTGAGTCTGCGATTAGCTGCTTGCATCCACAAGTCAACAGCTGGGTTTGGATCGAAAGTCTCTGTTGTCATCTTAGACAAGTGGATGTAATCAAATAAGTATGTGAACATAACCAATAACCACCATAGCCAATAACAAATGAATGTAACTTATTTTAGTTGTTCATATCTTATCATTTATTTATGCATTTTTTTTGTATCTCTCCAGTTTAAAACGATGTGTCTGGTTTACTGTCCTATAGCATTGGAATAATTCCAAACCTGTTTATCCCAATAATTATAAAGGAGTCCCTAGGAAATATGTGTTTACATAAATTGTGACCAAACCGTTTGAGACCCACTGAGATAACTTAGACTAAAATGAACTAACACCTCACTGAGCTGAAGTTATCAGCCTCTCAGTCTGACTGGAGAGGACTCTCCCTCCACATTATTGTAGAAACATCTTCTTCTTCCGTTAGAGCAGCTAGCACCAGATGCTAATAACAACAGCGCTGGAACCGGGGCACCCTCCCTCGCACGTTGGCTGTGAGCTGCGGGTGCCAGATAAGCCAACATCCCCCATTTTCATCACTTACAGCGCCCATCGTACAGGGCAAATGAAACGTGTAACAGGGGTGAAAAGGGTGTTACATTTACTTAATTATGAATGTTGTTACATCAAGGCCGAAAATTAGGATGAGCCCCAACGGTCAAAAATGTTTTTTTCACTGCCAGCGCAGCGCCTCCACAGATCTGGCTCCCTAGGCGAACATCTTTAACGCCAGTGCAACGGCCGGCCCTGAGTTCATATGCAAGTTGCAAATATCTTTCTCTCTCCTCTTTCTCTCCCTCTCTCAATGTTGGTACGCAAATGCGCCTTTTTTCAAATTAACGCTCTTTTTTTGGCGGAGGTGCGCATGCGGTATGGATTTGTTGTCAAAGCACTTCAGATATTCATTGCTATCGGGATGTTAAGAGCATTCCATGGAATATAACAAAAAGTGTATCTCGAGTCGGTTTCTGAAACTTAGCTTTAATGTTACAAAACAGAAATGACCATGTTCACGTCTTAAAGTCATCCTGAGGACTTAGTTTTGGTTTAAAATGACACAACATCATGTATGTGTTGCTTCTCTTGGGCTTGTTTTCAGACCTGGTTGCTTATTCCTCTGAAAGCTGGCAACAGAGTGGGCGCAGTGTCTAATAGCAGCAGCAAGCTAACGAGAGGCTACGTCCAGCTGGTGACTCGGGAGTCGGGACAGAGAACATGTCAGGAGTTTGGAAGTATTATAAAATTGAAAGCGAAGGCAGTGTAACAGCCAGATGCAATGTTTGCAAGGCGGAGGTTCCGCGTGGTGGAAAGAACAGAGCTACGTTCAACACGACCAATCTAATACGCCACCTGAGAAACAAACACCAACAACAACACGAGTACACAGCGGCCACTCGGGTAACGGCACTGAAGCAACCGACACTTTTAAAAAAGGAAAGAGAAACTGCCCCAGAACAGTGAAAAGGCCAAAGGTAGTTGAATTCATCGCGTTGGATGACCAGCTGTTATCTGTTACCTTTTTTTCCTCTTAATGCATTGCATAAAGATCCGATCGGGAAAAATCGGTATCGGCAGATTGTCAAAATCAAATGATCGGAAACAAAAAAAGGTGATGGGGACATCCCTAGTTACATGCACTCAGTTCCATTTAGAAGCGTAAGCATGTGATTGTCTAATGCACATTCAGGGAGGGGCTATGGCTTCATATTGATCCAAAACCAGTCTGGTAAACATGCCAAGGCAGTAATACTCAATGTATTGCTCGGTTTCTTATTTTATTTAAAGTGAATCATTTGATTCACAGTGATTACTTGTATGAGGTATTGAAGTGCATTAAAAAGAAGCTTTAAGAATAGAGCAGGTCACCAACCTTTAAGGTTGGGAGCTACTTTAAAAGAGCTGCAATCATGTTGCGCACTATCCGTGCTGAGTGTGCTGACTTCTCCTACAATGTCCCGCTGTCTGCTTCCTGCATAAAGTCTAGTGCTCGGTGCAGTTGTGGCGAAATGTCGCTCCTCTGTTTTCATTTAAACAGCTCCTTATATCCGTTAGCGCAGCTAGCTAGCACCAGATGCTAACAACAATGCACGTAAGGTCTCTCTCTTGCTCGCTCGGACCACACACACACACCCTCCCGGTCCTCCAGATGGCCAGTCGGTGCCTGCCGGTGAGCGTGGAAGTGTGGTCTGCCACAAGCGGGCGGCAGGAGCAGGGCTGTCAGCATCAGCTGGTAGATGGTATTTTAAACTCGATGCGCTCTGAAACTACGGGGCGGCCGAGGACAAAAAATACACATGCATTAATCGCGTTAAAATAATTAGTGGCGTACATTTTTTTTATTATTGGTTATCGGTATCGGTCTTGAGAAGCAGGAAGTTATCGGTATCGGTTTCAAAAAACCAATATCGTGCATCCCTATTATTAACATCACTTTTCTGTACCTGGAGATGTTGCGGATCCATAAAATGAAATAAACCAGACCTTTTGAGGGGTACTTGACGTTATGAACAGGGGGGGGGGTGCACTAGTGAGCACGCAGCAGGGTTACGGCCCGTCTACACTACAGCGTCGAAAGCTCCAATCTGCTCATTCACTTTCAATGGGGTGACGTCACGTAGCCGCGCTTTTTCGCCGAACTGAATTGTGGGTAGCAGAGCGGTCCGTCTGAGATGCCGGAGGAGCCAGCGCCAGCCAATCAAATCCCGTTTCCCAAAATCTGACAGCTGAAGCCGTAGCCAATCAAACCGCGTCTAAGCTGGGAGAGATATCCCGCCGTTCATTTCTATATTTCAAAAAAAGTCGGAGGAGAAACTAATTATCGCTGTAGCAAATCACCCGGTTGTGTATGACCAGACCCTCTTCACCTACCGGGATACAAACCGGAGGAACCAGGCATGGAGGGAGGTGGCAGAGACAGTGGGGGAAACTGGTAGGTTTTCGCCTGTTTGGAGAGTGTGTGTGTGTATATGTATATATATATATATATATATATATATTGCTCGGATTAAATCCCCGGGGGTTTTTGCTTTGTATGTCGGAGGCGGGAGATTCATGTGATTGGTTGTTGGTCGTGTTGCTTGAATAAAATCCCCAAGCTCCAGACACGCCCAGCTCCAAGCTATTTTTGAAGCTCTAGTGTGGACGCTCCGTTACTGTGCGGAGCACATAAAGCAGACCCTTCAGGCGATAGCGAGGAGTAGAGCGAGGGATCGTGCTCAAGGACGGATTAACACACTAAATAGCTCACAAATTATACTTTGGCGGCCGTTAATATACCTGGGCAGCCCGCCCAAGGAAAGTATATGTGTAGGAAGCCCTGCTATCTTATACAACTCACAATCTCTCAATGTTGGTGCGCAAATGCGCCTTTTTTCAAATGATCCGGTGCTCTTTTTTGGCGGGGGGTTATGTGCCATGTGCAGCCCTGATTATATGCTTACCTTTAACCTTTGTGTGCTGTTTGGGTCTGTGGGACCCGTTTTCAGTGTTTACTAAAATCATTTAAACTTGTTTATTCTTATCTTACCTAGTTAGCATTCTTTCGTTTTATTTATGCATACATCACTCCCCTTTTAAACTGTCCTATAGTACACATTGGAATGATTTCTTACAACTATGATGGCTTGCGTAAAAAAAATACACATATTTGTAAAGTGGTGGGGACCCAAAACGGGATTTCGAAAAGTGGGGGGGGACATGTCCCCCCTGTCCCCAGTGGAAATTACGGCATGCGTGTGTGTGCGTCACGTGAAATAAATATATATGCAAGTTGCAACACACACACACAGAGTAAAGCTCTGCCCCTCATGTGCTGTATAGGCTGCACGACTAGGCTGTTCAATATGTCTGATGTGTAGATTCTGCCAGAAGGAAAGGTCCCACTCCTTATGAAGCGGTGAGCTGCCGCTCCACATTGCTTTTCTTCCCGACTGCAATGCTGGTCCCGCAAATCAAGCAAGAACGTGATTGGTCGATATTCATTGTGGGGTGGGGGGGAGGAGGGGTGTTAGATAGATATAGAGTTGTAGTAAGTAGATAGAGTTGGTTATGATTGAGGTTTTGTTTATGCTTAGGGTAGATTATTTTAATTACATTTCCTTTTTTGTGTTGTGCATTCTATTTTTAAAACATTCCCCGCGGGCGACTCACGTTGCCCCTGCGGGCGACTAAGTGCCCGCGGGCACCGTGTTGGCTACCCCTTACACTCACTTTAATGAGTTAATGTACCACCATGGCGATTTCACACCAAGAACTTTTCCCAGGAATAGTTCCCGGAACTATCTTGTAAATCGCTTTCACACTGGAATAAGTCCCTGAGGGAGGGTTACGCAAATGAAGCCGCTGATGTCACTTCTTCTTCTGCTTTGGGTTTACTGGCAGGCCGCAAACAACTTCACAGCGTATACTGCCACCCGAAGTCCCGGACTTTGGATGGCAGTAAATCGCCACCCGAAGCCCCGGGTAAATCGCCAGAAACGCCGACACCTCCTCATCACTCCACCGATCCCACGTTTTATTTTGAGTTGCCATAAGTTAGTCTCTCTATGTTGGTGCACTGGGCTAATACTAATAATGCGAGGAAATAAAATGTTACAGGGCGTGGTTTGCAATTCGCCCAGCCAATCAGAAATTGGAACCTTTTTCTCCCCAGGAAAGTCCCTGACTAAAAAGGGCTGAAAAGGTTCCCGAAAAAAAAGTCCCGAAGTCCCAAAATCGTTTTGGTGTGAACGCAACATCCCAGGAACTATCGGAACTATTTCTGGGGAAATTACAGGAAAAGTACTCTGGTGTGAAAGCACCAAATGTCCTAAATGCCCCATGGTATCCTGTCATTTTGAAAAAGTGGTCTCTGGGCAAAGTTGATAACCCCTGGGTAAAGACATCACCCACATTTTTCTTAATGCGGTCATAGTGGAGCCAGTCCTACAAAAGCAATGTGCAAAAAGCAAATGCATTTTAAAAGTTGTTTATAGCCATGTTGATCCATAATAGTATCCTTTAACGTTCACAACATTTGCGTCAAATATGGGAGACAACAGACCACAGTATGGAAGGAGCACATAACTCCATTTAAAAAGGTAGGTGCTCATAATGACTACAGACCCTTCCAAGAGTAATCTTGTCATTACACTTTTTAAAGCTGTCTTGTTGAAAGCTTATTATCACTGAATTGTAATAAAACATTTACACTGATAATGAAATACACAGTTAAGTTAGATTGCAATAACGTTATAACCAAAACCAAACAACTGATATATCAAAATATCTCCGGCTGCAATCACAATAAAACATTGTGTTTTACATTGTAGAGTTATGACAGGTATGAGATGCCAGTAAACCGCCAGAATGTGGACAGCACATTTAAGCTGCACACAAGAATGAACAACACAGGGGGGCTCGAGGAGCATTTAGAAACTAGACTGCATCTTTAAATACAGACAGTCGTTTGCAATTAGGCTAGCTAACCATTTTACTGCTCGTCACCAATGTTGTTTCCAGTTTACTGTGACAGGGAGCGGTCACCATCTAGCTGACGTTAGTTACTAGGTTGCTAATCAGTTAGCGCCATTAACTAGCAAACGTAGCAACGACTGTGATGGTTGCTGCGTTAGCACGTTACCCCGCTCATTCTGGTTGAAGCCGTTACAACATAACAGCTCACTGTGACAATGCATACATAACTTCGAATATAAGCTTTAAACATAGTATCAACATAGACTCATAGCGAGACATTACGGTTTGCCTTTTCTTATTGCTAAAGGTGGTTAGCCATCGTTAGCTACTGAGAAACAAGGCTATAAGCTAACCTGCCACAACCACCAACAGGCCTAACAACGCACTTCAAAATGACAGCTCTAGAAACACAGGAACTGGCATGCTAATTCAGAGTAAAACATTAATTATTACTATATTTAGAAAATGATTGTATATGGCTGGGTTACCTGTGTGTGAATCTAAGAGACAAAACGATGCTGGATGTCCAGTTAGACGGAGATGATAATGGGATCACTGTGGACAAGCCCAGTCGATCTTTATAGGAATGGGGATCGCGGTGCATTCTGGGCGACACGGCCATCTTTTGAAATGAGCGTCTATAGCAACGGCAGGCAACAGCCGTCAAAATCTATCAAGCTTCACCGTTCATCTATCAGCTATTTTGCATCCGCAATGAATATAGAGCGCATTACATATAAATGCCCACACATATAGGACCTACAGGATCACTGAAAACAATACAATCATCCGGACAAAGATGGTATAGCTAATGTTATGCTAACGGGATGCTAACCAAATAAAGCGTTGATACTGCCGACAAGAAGATGCACAGCTTCCGGTTCTAAATAAAACTGACAGCTTCAACGTTTTTAAAGTGAATAGAAGGTATAGCGTGAATCACCATACAGTATACAGTGTGTGGTCGTTAATGTCTTAGATTAATCAACAATGCGGAAAACTATTTATTTCTTTGTTTATGGCCACTGTTTAAAAGACAAATTAACACACTTCCGGTCCTATTACTACTTTTTATTTCCAACTTGTTGCAGTTTTTGAAATTATTCAAAGGGCGGAGAGTCAGCGAAGGGGTGGAGAGGTGGAGACCCGACCACAACCCTGCCTACATCCCTCTGTTCTTTAATCCATACAATGTGTATACAACCTCACCGCATGAAAAATAAAATATATACTAGAACACAACAGAAGTGCACCCCACATAGTTGTTGGATTTGCGTATTGCAGATTGGATTTCGCGATTAGCGGAACCTTAGTTTTCACTAAACGAAGTCATTGATTGGTCGCATTTGAACTCCAACCCTCTCCACAAGTATGACATTCCTTTGCTGATTGGACCATCGCATGTTTCCCTTATCCCCGAACAGATTTCACTGGCTGCTTTAAAATAAGGCCCCTCCTGTAACTATACAACTCCTTTCATCTGATGTTCAGGTCTATTTTCCCCTACGTTAGTGTGGTTTAGCTGTACGTATTACTGTTGTACTGGATCTCAGTCTATGGCCCTTTCTCATTTCACTTAATTGGCTGCCACTGACGTACGTCCGGGTCATTTCACTCTGTTAGGAAGGTTCCTAAGCTAAATGGACTATTCGACCGCAACCGAGGAGGGATAATTAGTGCAGGGTTGCCAACTTTGGGTACCTAGCCGGAGTGAGATTTTGATATCATGGGTTTAATTACACATATGCGCACTAAATGACTGCTATCGTGTCAGCAGCGGGACCTTAGCATATATATAGGATATATATACAATATATACAAATACACAATATTGGACACAGACTATAAAGGACACACAGTTTCATTCACTAATGAAAGTCAAACACATGTTTGTTTCCACTGTTTTATTGTGTGCCTGTCGCGATAAGCAATTCATTGACTTATCTTACGATAAATAAAAATGAACTTGATACATTTACATTTACATGAGGATGTGACTAGCAGTTTGAAAGGATGTACTTGAATATATATTATCATTATGTCAGTGGTCTAAAATGGGCATGCAACGATGCCGACAATATTATCGTTTATCGCAATCATTTCTGGGAAAATGTATCCAACAAAAATAATTATCTTGAGAGGCCTATACATGAAACACACACACAAACAAATCTACAGACTTACTCCAAACTGCCAAATATATTAATTAACACACTCTCATATACTCTTTGACTTTATTTTTGGCCTAGTAGAACAATAAGCAGCAGACTTTTAATTTGTATCATTCCTACGGGATCTCAGATCTGCGCATGCGCAATACGGGTCGGGGGATTGACTAACCGGCTTCCACTGCTCCGCTGTCTGTTAACGTTGTTAAGAGTGGAGGGGGCGGGGAGGGAGCGGATCGACAGCTTGAGCAGCTGTCAACTCAACATTGTAAATAACAAACCAAAAACGATCGCCGGTTCATCTTGTTTTTGGCGCGAGAATAGTTTGGGCAGCGTGAGAGCGTGAGGTTGAGAGTGAAATCGTGTGTCACACGCCAGATGCGTGAGAGTTGGCAACCCTGTGAAATGAGAAAGGGCCTATGTATTTTGCATAAGAAAGTGAAAAAAGGGGAAGGAGTCATTTTCTGTTGCAAGTACAACCTTGTTGTAATCCTTTGTGAAGTCCATGAACAACTCCATTAGCCTTTACATCGGATTTACCACAGACTAGGCTATAACAGGCATGTTACTGAAGGATAATCATAAAAACACAAGTGACACAAACATATTTGAATGTGTGTATCATTGCTAGCTACAATTTAAGGTAAACGCTTCCTTAATACATATATGTCAATATATTGACATATAGACTATGTTGCTATTTTTGCGGTCCAAACAATGCATTTAAAATAAACAGTACCGTAGCCATAATGAAACCCCGTTCTAGATTGTTCTTATTATAATAAAATAATAAAAAATAATTTGTAGTATTTATGTGGAAATTACTATTAAGCCTATTATCATTATTATTAAGATGTAACGCAAAGGGAACCTTTGTGTGCTTTGTTGTTCGGGGGGCTTTCATTAATGTAACTCACAACACCCTGCTGGTTTGTGGAAGGCCACATTAGAACCTAGAACAAAACAGTCAGTACTATAATTTGCTTAGCAAAATCTCAAGGCTAGAACAATTAATTGTATAACACTTGTGTTCATACCTGTGTTATCAATGTTGATGTCACCGTTATCTCCTGAAAGGACGACCACGATGAACCGGTTCAGTTCGGCCGTCCCAGACAACGAGTACCTCGGTAGGTGTTAGCCGGCTGTGCTAACAGCTGAGCTCTCTAGCTAGCACCTCTTTACTGTGCATTTTCCCTTCAAATCATCACGCTGCATCAGTATGCCGTCATTAATTTATTAAAACGAACTATCTGTTATAAAACAAGAAAAACATTTGTATTTGTATCGGCGCGTGTGTGACTGTGCATTCGTCTCACAGCGGACAGCAACGTGCTGTTCTACCTGAGTGATGCAGTGAGCCAGCTGCTAGAACATAAGGAAGAATATACCCATGTTGGGGTGATCCGCTACTTTGCTGAATAGTATGTGACACACACACACACACACACACACACACACACACACACACACACACACACACACACACACTTATCTGCAGGTATCAGGAGGGTTATTGTGATGGTCTGGAGAGCAGACCTTGGAAAAGGTTTGACATAGCTCTGCTCCACACACATGATATCCAAACCATACAAAGCATGATGTTATGATATGTGTGTGACGTGTGTTCTCCTATATATATTAATCTGCACATGTGTTAGTATTTCATAGAATGAATGCAGAAAGCCAGTAATGCATATGACTTACTACATTTGGTTTCCTTTTGTGATGTGTGTGTTCTTGTAGTTTCAGCAGTGTGAAGAACAGTAACCACGTGCTGTTCAGAGAGTATAGCTACGTCACGGCCACTCCCCATAACAGAGCGTCCTTCATCAGAGTCTTCTGGAGATGCTACCGACACATCGGCAAGAGTGGTGGTGAGAGAGCGAGAACCACGGATCTGTTCTGACCCTTTCTATATCTTAGACTAGGTTCATCTGACATGAGTTAAGTGATTGTCGATAACATTTAAGTATTCTGATCATCAGTCATTTGCATGTGTGAACACGTTGTTCTCGACACCTTTCCAGTGCGTGAATGTGTAAACCATAACTCCAGTGGGCGATGTTCTTGCTGTGGCTAAGTTAGTTGTTTCCTCATTGTGTTTGACAGCGTTGCTCTCCATGCTGGAGTACAGGTCTCTGCTGCAGCTGTTGTGTCCAGACTTCCCTTTGAAGCCGGTGCAGAGTGCAGCCAGGTACACGCACGCGCCCTGGACCACTTACTGATAACACCATTTATGATTTCATCAAACCCTTTTGAGCAGGCTGTCTCTGTACTGTTGTCACCAGTCCACAGACATCCCAGCTCTGTTAGTTTGGTGACCACAAGTTTAATATCACAAGCTTTGAAAAGATTCAAGTTCAAGTAACTATGAGGATTATTCTGAGGTACATAGTGTAGTAGAGTATTAAAGTACAGTACAGTGCAGTCATCAACATGTAGTTACATATTGTGTATATTGTACAGAGCAGTGATATACCCTGACCTTTGAATAAAGTGTTCACTTTGAGCCATATGGACCGAATCGCATTTAAGACATTTATTTTAATGTATGTTCATGTTTCATACAGCTCTGACTTCTATATGAAGTTATCTTAAGTTAGGACGGTTGGGTCCCTTAATCCGCAGGTAACTGCAGGTTGACAGCAGACTGCTGTACACTTGGTTATCAGCGTTCCCTTTCTCGTCCTGTAGAATTGTGCTGATGGACGACGCCGTAGACTACCTGATGTCTTTCTCTGACTTCCTCTTTGCCTTCCAGCTACAGTTCTACTACAAAGGTACAATATACCTGCTTAATATGGCCGTCCACAGTATGTGCGGGCTCGTGTACTCTGTTCAATCACTTTGGCTGTAACCTTTCATATTTAGGGGGGTGAATGATTTGTATATGTTTCCAAATATTTTACAATATAATTGAAATCAAACTGTTGTATTTTATTTTCTCTGGTATATTAAATGTTATCCACATTTGACATGTTTAACCATGGGCATTTTCATTGTTGACTGTTGATTGGCCCGATGTGGTTACATTCATTGATTGATGAAGTCTTTTTAGGATAACAAGCTGTGATCTCTCTGTGATTGTAATCCAACCCACGAACTACCCATAGTGAGAGAGGGATTATCCATGAGTAAGGATGCAAAGCAGAAGATGAATCTCCTCCCCCTGATTGCCCGATGTGCCATATCTCTGTAGAGTTCCTGGACAGCGTGCTGGAGATTTATCAGGATCTGTTAGCAGGGAAGAATCCCAACACCGTCATCGTTCCCACGTCCACCGAGCAGCTCCCCCTGGTGGCTGCAGAGGAGAGCGACAGGGAGCAGCAGCAGGACGGGGTGGAGCCCTCCACCCTAGCACAGTGTGTAGAGGCCTTCTGCGACCGGTTCAAACACAGGTAACACACACACTGCACAGTCCAGTGCTCAGTCCGTCAGTGGGGAAATGAGAAGGGATATTACTGTTCAGGTTTGGCTTCATTACATATATCTATCAGTGTTTTCCCTAGGTCTACTGCTTTGGGGGGCATTGGGAGATATATGTTTGAAATCCTCTGGAGCAGAGAGGAGCGGTGGACTATTGTTATTGATGAATGCATCATGTTTCTTAGGGTCAACAACACTAAACTCACAACTTAAAATGAAAGCGTTTATTTAATAAAAGAGCGCATGGTCAATGTGAAAAGTGACGGTAGAGACTGAGGGCGTACTTTTGGACTGACAGTTTGATCAACCAATCATATATTGATTTGTAGTCAGTGGGCGTGTTCTTTCAGAGTTTCTCTCGGTTCCAGGGTGTTCTAGAAGGCCCCTAGTTAACTGGCTCCAGACAGACGATAGATGAATGCCACGAAGCAATTCATGCATTGTTTGTAACGTTGAAAGGACAAGTGCAGCAGGTGGAGAGGAAGTTGTTGGGGAATTGTTGTGAGTTCCGTTTTCAAGACGACAATTCAGTGAAAAGACGGATATTATAATGCTGCGGGGCTGCGGCGGGTGGGTGTGTCTACAGAAGGTCCAGTTGGGATAGCCACGGTTCGCCACTGGTGTATATATACATATATATATATATAGGATATGATACGATAATGATTTATTGTCAGATCCAGTCTGACATTTTTCTTGCTTCACAGCAGCTCCATTTGCAACATCAATCAAGGACAAAGATTAAAACAAGACTCAAGGAAAAGAAAAGGAGTGCTTCAGTCTTACTTTATTGGGACCCCGTAACTACAATTTGATGGTAACATTTCATATTCACTGTTCAGGATATGCTTTATTGTGTTTACTTGCACTATTGTATCAGTGTTATTGTGTTGCACTGTTGGAGGAGCCTGACCTGAGCTTCCCATCAACAGAACTACGCTGTAGCTGTGTTCCCATGACAACAAAGCCTTGAGTCTTGGTTGGGGTCAGAGATGATGTTAAAGGTCACATGTCATGCTTTCCCGGTTATCACCCGTCCCCTTGTTGTTATGAAGGTTTTTATGTAAACGGTGTGCAGAGTCAAAACCCTCAAAGTGCACCCTGTAGGGAGTACAACTCTAACACAGAGAAGACCTCCCCAAAACGCCTCGTTGGAGAAATGTCACTGTCCATTTGATTCTTCCGGGGACATCATGATGTCATGTCGTACCCGGAACGAAATGGACCAATCCGTGGAGCCGTTACGTTATGTTCGTGGAGCCGTTACGTTGAGCCCCCGCTGATTGGTCCAAATTGACCAATCCACGGACTTCCTCACAGCTCTGCTGATCTCTCCTCCCTGGCTGCAGGCTGATAACAGACGATGGAACTATGATCAGTGGAGATGGCCATGACATGGACCTTTAACATGTAGTTATGGTAGGCTGATGCCCAAAGTCTCTCACAGGGTTTACCTATCATCTTTGAGCAGGTGTTCAGCTGGTGGAGCAGTTTCAAAGCAGTAGACAAACACTTGTAGCATTTAGTATTGCAATACTGAAGAACAGTGAAAAGCAGAGATGGAGACAAATGAAAGAATCATTTGTCTCCTCGCCCTGAATGACCTTCTGGTAGGTGTATTCAATTAGATCTTTCCAGGACACCAGATGGTATCATCGCGCCCACATATTGATAAGGAAGTACCTGTTGTATTCTTTGTTGCCAGTATTACAATGGGGACTGTATGGGAGTCAGGTGGGGAGCCAAACACATTCTTCTATGTTTTTTTGCTATTAATCTCAGAAGAATTATTATCACTCAATTACCACTGGATTCACAGCCCAAGGTCGTGTGCTACTGAGCAGAGATATTAACATGTATCATTAGAGTACCTAGTAATGTGTTGACTTGGTGTGTTGGTACGACAATCGTCAGTGTAGAGAGGTCCAGAGGGGCCCCACATTGAACTCATGCAGCCCTGAGGGCCCCACATTAAACTCATGCAGCCCTGGGGGCCCCACATTGAACTCATGCAGCCCAGAGGGGCCCCACATTGAACTCATGCAGCCCAGAGGGGCCCCACATTGAACTCATGCAGCCCAGAGGGGCCCCACATTGAACTAATGCAGCCCAGAAGGGCCCCACATTGAACTAATGCAGCCCTGGGGGGCCCCACATTGAACTCATGCAGCCTTGGGGGGCCCCACATTGAACTCATGCAGCCCAGAGGGGCCCCACATTGAACTCATGCAGCCCAGAGGGGCCCCACATTGAACTCATGCAGCCCTGGGGGGCCCCAGATTGAACTCATGCAGCCCTGGGGGGCCCCACATTGAACTCATGCAGCCCAGAGGGGCCCCACATTGAACTCATGCAGCCCAGAGGGGCCCCACATTGAACTCATGCAGCCCTGGGGGGCCCCAGCTTACATGGTTTGTTCACCTTTACAAGTTTGACGACATCATGTCGTAATGAAAGCATTGTATAAAGTGAAGTTTCTCATTCTACATCTGATGTTAGCCTAGCCACCTTAGCCAGTCAATCAATAATAAACATTAAATAATAATTATATTCATTCACGGATGATATAAAACTCCACGCTGTAGAACATACACAAATACACGCAAATGTATTATTTATCATAAATACTTTGAATGAGTATGTACTTGTTGCTATCATTAGCTGTCTCTGCTGGTTTATCAGGAGTATTTTCCCGATGATATATTTTCTGAAAGTCTGATATGACAACTTGTAAATGTATTAATTACACCTTAAACCTGATTTGTGTTCTCCTATCAATACTTATGAAAGCAAGAAAGATAGGTTTGTGATGTGCTGCTGTTCAAAACAACCTCTCCGCCCCTACGTGTGTAAGCTGAAGACTTGTGTTGCTCTCAGCTCTTTCAAGAGAGGGTGCCTCAGTGAGAGCAGGGCTACGGTGCGGTGGAAGCACCAGCACCGGCCCTGGAAGCACCAGCACCGGCCCTGGAAGCACCAGCACCGGCCCTGGAACCAGCGCAGTGTAAAAGGGGAACATGTGTGGAAGGAAATAACACCACAAGGTGACTGAAGTATTGTGTGTTGTGTTTGTGTAGTCATCCTCCAAGGTCTTGCATGAGGGGAGTGCTGGAGCAGACCAACAGAATCTCTTACCACAGCTTCCTATTGAGCCTGGCTAAACACGAAGCCATCAACCAAGCTATTGGTAGGTGTATTCATTATTTTAAACGAGGCATTCCAGGGTATGTCCACCTACTACATGGCACATTTACATTTTTTTAATCCGATAAATTAAATAGTTGTATAGATAAATAATTATTGTAAATGTGAATTCAGCCTATCACCATGGAAAGCTAGCTTTGTGTCATGTTTTAAGCTGCATTGATGAATGTTCTTGGCCACTTGAGGCCGTTGCAGCAGTAAGACCTATACACCTCCTTTCTGTCCATTTCAGGACTGTACCTCCAGTGTCCACTGGGGAACACTTAGGGTGTGAAGGGGCTTGGTTCAAGGGTTAACAGTCTACGCAGTGGATTTAAACATGAGCACATGTTTTTGTTGTAATTTGTTGATTCTAGTTTGTCTTAATTGTAATATTCATAGTGTTGTGTATTAGTAGAAATACATGAATGAAGCACGGGACAGAGGATATGGGTACTCAGCTCTTTACTGTTGTTCACGCATCAACTCGCGGGCATACCCTTCTTCTCTCTACATTGTAGGTTACTCTGCTTACACAGCGCCCCCTATTGGCAGGAGTATATCAGAACACAACACATACTTCAAGTGATATTCCAGCAAAGCAGTTATCTTTTCACAAGTATATGGAATGTAGAAATAAGGCAACTAAATGCAATCTAAACGGTACAGAAAATAGGAAGATCAAGCTGCTATGAGAATACAATACAAAGCCAAATAAAACGTACTGAGTATTTACTCTGACAAACAGTCGGTGCTCAGGAGCTGCATTAGGCCAGCCGGCTTCTTGGTTCATGGGGGGAGGATTTGCCACAGGTGAGCTGGCTGCCTTTATTGATTAGCTAGCTCTGCCCCTCCAGGGTGGCAGGAGGGGGGAGCAGGCAGAGGGTGGTGGGGGAGGGATTCTCTTCGCTCTGTGTTTAGGACTCATTAGCTTCTGAACCCTCTCGTATGTTTACCAGATAGTGGCTAACTTTGTAACAGCTGTTGAGTGCTGGGCAGTGTTTAGTGTCTTTCTTTTGTTGAGGTGGTGACAATTCTCTGCGCTGATCACCACATGTAATCCCTTTCACTTGAGACATAACAATTCATTATACAATCGTTAAGCATTCAGGGGATTGTCATGAACACTGCTTCAAAAGGACGACTCCTTTTCTGCCCTCTTTCTGCAGGAGCCTTACCCAACAAGAGCGAGTTCCTGATTGACCCCGAGATGGACCAGGAACTGGACAAACTGTGAGAGAACACACACACAAACACTCCCGTGTGCCGTATCAAAAGGGCAAACGGGATGCTGCACAAGAGGCGAGCCAACTCGTTTCATTTTCTTTAGTTTTTTGTACTTCTCTTAATATCTCTTACTTTGTCCTGCACTGTCCAGAATCGCCCAGATCTCTGTGAGTCCGGGTAGCAACAGCAGCGGCAGTGCGGTGGGGGGGCTGAAGGAGATGCTGCAGAGGAAGGCCTCCCCCAGAAGGAACATCCACCACAGAAGGAGGATCGAGGGGGAAAGTGATGGCTCCACAGAGGAGACGGACTCCTCTGAAAACTGACCTCTCACCTTTCAGCTTCATTCCCAAATACACAGCGGCTGAATGGAACATTCAAAACGGTCTTGCCCATTATTTGCTATATAGATCCATACAGTATACTGCCAGTGAATAAGAGGACAGCTGTGCAAGAGGACACTCAACCTTGTGATCGATCACTCCAGTCTTCTATGTTTCCAGCATTGCTGTCAAGAAGAGAGTTATCCAGAGGAAGAGCGGTCTGCATCTGATCCACTGTTGATGCTTCTCGTGGTTCTCTATTGCCCCTTTCACACCAAGGCTTTTCCCGTTCTAGCTCCGTGCTTGAGCTTTTCTGGTTCGGAAGCGCTCTGTTCACACCGCTCAGAGCCCGACTGGTGCTGCGTCATCGTTTGCGTCATGATGTAACCGTTTGCGTGCCTGCTTCATAAAGCCAAACCGCGCGGAAACCCCTCACATCGACAACAACAATTATGGCCGATTGTATTGAAGCGCTACTCGTTTTGGTTTTGCTCTGTCTAAATGGAAGACATGGGATGACTTTAGTACCAACTTTACAGTCGTTACATGCTACATTCAAAAGTGCTTTACAATCATCATCATCAACTTCAACGACGAGGTAAATATACGTCCTATTCGATGGCGTTAGAGCTAGCTAGCATGCTCCCCTCCAGCTTCCTCTGTACCTCTTCGGAAGACCAGATTCCCAGTAGGTAGCTGGTCTCTTCAGTGGACCACTGCTGCTTGTTAAGTTTCTCCATTGTTGTGTACAAACTGGATAAAACGCAGGCTTTTTGTTGTTGTTAGAGGTTGATTCCGCCCCTCCCCCGCCTCCAATGTAAGTGTGACGTATGCAGTGCTTGCTTTCTAGACCGACAACTTTTTGTTGCTTGAAACGAACCGGATTGCGGAGCTTAGAGGCGGCTCCACTGCGGTGTGAACAGGAAAAACCGGTGCTTTTCAAGCTCCAGCTCCGAACCTGCCCTGGAACCGCGTTGGTGTGAGAGGGGCATATGTGCCGTGTGGTCATGTGAGGCTGCAGTGTGTGTGTGTGTGTGTGTGTGTGTGTGTTTCCCCTGAAACCCAGTTTCTGCCATGCACTGATATCACACCGTTCTGAAACACTAACAGTAAAGTAGCTTTAGGTATTGGAGGTTAGTTGCTACTTAACCTACTGGTCTGTAGGTGGACGGTGTTCCTGCTGCTTTATATCCTTCCCTTTTACTCCACACTGGACATAAACACTAAAGCTTTCATGGGAAAAGTCAAACGTATTCTAACAGCCATTGAGTGTAGTGATGCATGTGCTACACGTCCACCTGCTGTGCTCAGCATGTGGAGGAACAGACACTGAAGAAAGGACACATTGAACAGCATACATTTACACTTACATTCATTGCCCTCTTAGTTGGACATAGTTACATAAACCTTACTATGTGAATGTAAAATGAATATCCTGACTGACACTGTGAATAAAAACATATAACTGTGAGGCCTGATGTGGACCGTTTGTGTTGCTGTCTGACTCTGATGGGGTCTTCAAGTGAGTTATATATTTGTTTCACCTAAGACATATTGCCAAAGTACGCCTATTTTCAAACCAACAAGACGCTGGAAAGCTTATTCAGCATTCATATGAAGTAGGTTGGACTACTGTAATGCACTCTGCTGGTCTTCCAAAACAGTATATGGAAAAGCTGCACATGATCCAGCACTCCGCCTCCAGGCTTTTAACACAACACAGACAAAAGAGAGCACAAGACTCTGTTTAGCTGCACTGCGTTGGCTGCCAGTGTCTTTTAGAATTCATTTGACTTGTACTGGTTTTTAAAGCTCTTAATGGTTTGGTACCCACGTATCTCACAGTCTCGTGTTCTGTCCCTGGACGAGCCCAGAGGTCCTCTTCAGCTTTTTAATATACATTAAGTCAACGAAAAAATGCTGCATGTATCTGAAAAGGTCTTAAAAGTGTCCTATCATGCTAAATGCAATTGTTTATGTCTTTAATACATAATGATGTGTCTCCGGTGTGTCAGGGAACTCACAAAGTGTCGGAAAATAAAACCCTCTCTCTTTTCCTCCGTACCCACATCTCTGAAAACGGGGCTACAACGGAGCTGATCCAGATTTGCGTCCGATATGACGTATTAACGGAAATGTGGGCTGGCTTTACACACGGCCCTATCAGAAACGTTGCCATCAGAAACAATGCCCGACGTGTTTTGGACGTAATATGGTCTTTGTTTACATTAGCAAGCATCGCTAACACTCAGAGCTAACCTGTACTGGCGAGAGTATGTGTAAAAAAGCAGGAAATAAAAAACCCGCAAGAGAAAAAGCTCCATACTGTTTCAGAAATAATGCTTGATGTGGTTTTGAACATGATATGGCGTTTAATCACGGCAGCGTTTAGCTGAGAATTTCTCGGTAGAATTCTGAGCAGGCATTAGCTCCCACCCCCTCTTTTTTTGATTTTTTACAGCTAAGGACCCAAAATCAGCACTTCTCTAACAGGACTGAAATAGAGGGAGGCGTGGCTGGAATGGGTGATTTGTTTGGTATTTTGAGCAAAACACACTGTAGCGGCCAAAATCATATAGAACTAAAACAGATAACTTAACAGCCGCTGAGGCACTAGTTAGCGGATATTACGCAGGGCAATGATCCAGGTCCAGACAAGATTCTCCGTTGTGCATTTATTATGATCCAATATCATTGACAATGAACAGATTTCCTATGGTTGGTTCCTTTAAGCCTTTCCTAAGGCTTTCCTTTCTTGTGGTTGGAAAAACCCTGGTAAAAAACCGTTTGCCTACTAGTGCTCTGGCTCCCACCTCCACCTGTCTCCAATATATACAATTACACCAGGTGCTCTAATCACCCAGTGCCCAAAACATGCCTTCAAAATAAAAGCATAGAAACTACTTTAACTTATGACGCCAACTAAGATACATATAAATAAATGATAATAATAAACACTATAAACAGCAAGAAAATAAATGTTAAACTATTAAATAATATAAAGAGATATATATAATATATATAGCTCCAACATTCCGGCCCCTAATTGTGGCCAGTGTAAACACATAATTACTTAAATATATATAAATGGAGCTATACTCCATCTTTATCCTATCCATACAAATAATCATCTGCATAGTTTTCAGGCAACAGCTTCCTGGAAAAGAAATGGAGAGAAAGAAAAATAGTCTAAAGAAACAAAGAATACATGTTCATGATGCTACGCTGCTGCATCCAGGAGCAGGCGGATCTTCAAACCGGTCTCTCCATGACACTGGTCTTCATTTGGGGCTCACAGAGCTGACCAATCCTTCTCCGTCCTTCCCTTCATCCAGGGTGCACTTGTCTTTGCAATGAAGAACATATCTCCCGTTGGAAATTATTTTCTGAGCCTTTTCCACTCACTCTGTCCTCCAAATCCTCTCATAAGGAGGCTCCTCTGTGTCTCCATCACTGTTCACACCATCTATCTGGAGGTTGGAAAGCATTTCTTCAACCTGTGTTTCGGTCTGATGTGTATGACTTTGTTGACTCTTTGATGTCTTGGAGCTGGTCTTCTCTTTGTGGTGTCTTCCCTGCTCCTCACTCTGTTGAGCAGGAAAGCAGTGCTTGTCCCATTGCACTGCTGATGTTTTTTCTTTTGAATCATGATGAATGTGAAGTTTGATGAGCATCTTCTCCTGTTGTTCCACTGCAAGCTGGGAGGTTAATACAAACAGGGCAGCCAGAGCTGAATCCATTGTCCTGTCCACCGGCCCCAGTGTGAACACTTGTCTCTGACTGTCCAGATGAAACATGTGCTTTGTTGAAGGATGTGCCTGTATTCTCATCTTCAATGTGAATGGCTGACCGTTGCTTCTGTTGACACACACTGCAAATCAAATATCTCCAATAGTCTTTGATTATGTGACCAGCAGGGCAAACAAAACTAGATCCATCCACCTTTATGGAATTTGTTTCCTCATTTTCTATTTTCATATTGAAGCTTGAACATGTATCCTGTGAGTGGTGGTTGTGTTGCAGATGTCCATATTCTACTTCATGTTCTCTGTGCGAAAACTGTGCGTCAGACTGGCCACCTGTAGGCCTGTTTGTGTCAGGCACAAATGTTTTTGCTCCAGCACTGAGTGTGGCTTCCTTTCGTCCCCTTTCCAAATAAGAATGCATGCCATTGGGACTCACAGATGCGTTGCTTGCAGCACGAGACCTTCCAGAGCGTCTTAGCGCATTCATTTTAGCCCTTGATGCGGCTATTTCCACTTCCATTTCCAGTTGCTCCCTCTGTTTCCTGAGCTGCTCCCTCTGTTTCCTGAGCTCTTCCTCTTGTTCATCCAATGCATGCTTGTCTTTTAATAACATTTGTCGTGCCATGAGAGCGGCCATGTCAGCCTCAGCCTTGATTATTGCAGATGATCTGTATGATAATTTGACTACTTTCTGTGATCTGGAATTATTGTCCTTTAAACACAACATGTGTGGTGCAATGTCCTTAGGATTTACCTCGTCAGAAGATCCACTTCTGTCCTGTGATGTGGCGTCTTGCATCGTTTTTCTTTGATTGGCGTTATTTAAATAAACAAATATGTTATTTTAATCCACAGGAGAAAACGCTGATGCATGCGCATGCCTGCGCGTCAGAGTGCGTAATCACTGTGTGCACCTGTTCCACGGTGCGACTATTCTTTAAACGTGTTCCACTGTTCATTCATATGCGGCGAAACAATGACTCCAGCACTCCAATAGTGAGGCCGTTTTCCTATACAGCCACTGTAACTTCAAAAAACAAAAACAAGTCCGCTTTCACGGCACGTTTTTTTTACTTTGTAGCGGCCAAAATCATATAGAACTAAAACAGATAGTTTACTTAACATCCGCTAACTAGTGCCTCAGCGGCTGTTAAGTAGACTATCTGGTTTAGTTCTATATGATTTTGGCCGCTACACACACCAGAGACATGATTGTTATATTTTTGGTACATACCTGAGACCCATAATATATGCCTAAAAATAGCTTGATCGGAGACCTTCAACATCTGATCTGAGGGGAATTTCTTGTTCATTTTTAACTTGAGATGTGTGCCATTTTGTAAATGTGCTCTCTGAAACGTGCTATATAAATAAAGCTTTATTATTATTATTATTATTATTATTATTATTATTATTATTATTATATAGCACCTCAATAAAGAACACTAGAGAAACAAGTAAACTCCCAATGGGCCCCAGCTGAGTCCAACATATCCTGACATCTAATCCCAAACACTGCCAACTTCACAACCTACATCTCCCATAATGCAACCAAGGGCATATGTTCATCTCTACCTCCAGTTTTACCACAGGCTTCTGTTGTAATGTGTCGTGCTGTCCAGATACATTTGATGACATCATCAGTTCTCGTTTCCTGGATAGAAATCTGTGTTCCCGGGCTGAATGCTGCTGACCACGATGTGTGTGGCTCTTTAAATCAAACACATGCACGGTGTCTGTTGGGACATTTACCACACATTGAAAAAAAGCAAAAAAAGCTTCTGGCACTTTTGCAGAAGTAGTTTACCAATGTCTCTAGAATACTGCACGGATGCTTGCTGGCTTTCATTCTTTTATCTTTATTATTCATATAACTCATTTGATTGGTTGATAGAAGTCTAATTAGGCAAAATAGGTTGCTGAACACTGTCCATATTTATCTCAGGGTGTTTTTGTCTGCTTGTATGAATATGAAAATGCATTTCAACATTTGAATACATATTACACGTGTCTATTATTTTATCCTTGATATTCCTTTATATCTTTTTTTAAAGTCTTTCCTAGTTTTCTAGACTCCAACACACCAGAGTATACTCATACTTTACTACACATTAAAAATAGGACTCAAGTTTGGCCTTCCAATTTATTGCAGTGGGTTGTTGGAAAGTAGCCAATTGTAAATCCAATCAAGTTAAAAATCATAAATAAATATACCTATATTCTATAAATATAAGATCCTGTTTCCAAAAGAAAATGTATTCTAAGTGGAGTTGTAAATGTGATTTATTGACAGAATGATCACCATCAGTATCACCAGTTTGTGCATCTTCTGTGTCTCTTAGTTTACAACATCAATATCATGCGGCGTTACACCCAGGTTTAGTCAAACCAACAGCATACAATAATAACTTATATACAAACATTATCTTTACAGGATATATCTATATTGATGATGAGTCATGTACAGGTGATCCCATTGGTGTTAATATCACAAACGTGGAATACATAGAAAGGACACTTTCGGGTGGATCAGAACAACTTCCTGTGGCACACCTCATGTGGCGGGCAAGGACATGAACATGTGGTGGATAGTACACTCTGTAAGGGGTCAGGTGACACGTTGTGTTAATCAACACCAACATGTTCAGTCCGAAGCTCTATTCCATCAAACATTCAACCCTTTTAAGAGTATTCACGTTTTCAGGATCGTGCCCTGTTCGTATCCTCCCAATGCAACAGAAGCAGAGACGTCATGGGAACAAATACCCTCCACAGAAATACCAGCTCATCATTCTCAAAATGTTACATGACTTTGTCTTTGATGCATCAGCTCCATCGTCAGTCAAACCTGGTTCCCCTAAGCTATGCTCTCTTGAGTCCCAGTTACATTATTTAACATTCCACGGCAGCCATCTTAGGTGTACCAAGTCATATCCAGCTACAAAACTATTCTTCTGAATGAGATGGGGATGTTGTATACATTTAGATTCTGTGATTGGAGACATCTGAAGTCAACGGTTATTACAGAGGACAGTCATCACCACTTCACCAGAACAAAATAGGCACTGTTTTTCAAACATAAAACATTTCAGGCTTCATTTCCATTGCCTTTACATGCTCAAATCCTTTTATAATATATCATCCAACTGCATGAACAGATGTGTTCTGATTCGCTGGTCCAAAGGTCCACTTCCTGGATCTTCAAGCTGTATTCATTTCATTTAGGTTACGTGGCTAGCAGGTTAGCAAATGTTAGTCTCTTTACACGTCTACCATGTCTTTCTGCCGGTTCATCTTTGGTCTGCGATGCACAGAGGGGTTATCAAATCATTTTAGCAGGAAAAAGCTACCTGTTGCTTCTGGAAAAAAGTTTGATGGGAGTGTAGTTTGCTTGAAAAGCAAAGCAATGAGCGGAAAGAGACTTAACATCCCCGTAGAGCTGAGGTAAACGCATTGTTCACCATTAAGAACGTTGCTTTTATAAATGGCACATTGTCTTTTGATCCAATGCTTTCAAAACAAATGTTCATTGACGCAGATATAAGTCTGGAGCTAGTCTTCAAACTAAAGAGTAACTGTTTGGAAAGGAGTCTTTCTTGTTATTATACCCCATATTTGGTCCTAGATTTGAGCAGGCAATGCACAAGAAGTCTGAACTGAAAGTAATGTGCAAAGACATGGACATGACGGCACAGTGATCCACCCCCAACACTCTGATCTTTGTACACATACTACATTGCACAGAATCATTTGGGCCTTGTTATTACACAGAGTTTAAGGAAGAAAACATTTGATTGGTCAACCAGAGAAACCCTGCATAGAGGGATTGTGGTTGGCACCACACTTGAAAGAAAATAAACATAAAGCAGTAAAGAGATACATGAGGCACCTCCAACAGTATTCAACAGTAGATTGTCAAGGGGTTACAAGATACAGAATTATTCGTTGATATATTATAATATATTTTGCAAAAAAACAAGCAGGTCCTTTGTTCTTTGTATGTTCCAACGCTTCTTAAACTGAAGGGGGGTTGTTGCTAATAAGAAGCCCTTCTTCACTGTGGAGTAAAGCATGATGCTAATTTAAAGACAGAACATTCACCCCCTCTTCATAAACACAGTCTTTCTTTCTCTATAATTCTCTTATTGCTCATTTGGCTTGATTCAAGGACGATCCATGGAGCCACATCTGTAAAGTGCAGATGTTTGTCTGAATCTGGTTGGACACAATTCAACACTGAGTTCAAACTCAAGCCCACATGAATCACATGAGTTTTTATTTGTTTAAGTAGCTACTTTGTTTTAGATGTTTGAATAGGCTTTGAGGATGTTTAGCATATGTACATACATTAAACCTTACACTACAGATATGTTGTGTATTCATTATGTTGTTCCAATAAAAGGATGATTAATATGAGCACTGGTTTCAAGTTCAAAAATGTATCATACAAACCTTCTGTCATTAAATTAACTCCACAGCACAAAAGGTTTTATGTCTGCTCTTACATCTATTATCTACTTGTAGTAGCATACACGTCATTTTAATGCATACAATATATACATTTCAGATATTTGTATTTTACGGTGAAGTGCAAGTCAAAACAACATTTCACAAAACACCGCAGCATTTCAGAAAACACTTCAACATTTGAACTTTTACGGAAAGGGTATTCCTCTAGGGAGAACACTTCGTGTTTGTGATTGGACAGAGCCAGCCAGAGAAGCACTGCTGTGATTGTTAGTTTTTGCTGCCAGTCAAGAAATGACGCTTTGTGAGTGGTCAGCACCTGACAGCGCAACATGTCCCAAAACATCAGCCGTTAGCTGTTAGCGCACAGAGCTCACTGCTCCTCATATCATGAACAAACCACAGACTGTCTGTGTCATGGCGAATACAGACGCTGCTTTATTTCTGTCTTTAGGCCGTTGTTGTGAGTTTGGACGGAGCATCTACAAGTTAGTTTAGCCTGATCGATCCGATCTCCATTCAGAAAACACGCATTTTGCGAATATTCGGGGCTTATCTCCATGTAAATACTTTGGTATATATCAACTACAACAAAATGAACATATTTTACGGTGATTTAATTGTAATACACGTTTCAAAATGATGCCGAAGTAACAACATAGCCTACTGATACCGTTTAGTAAAAACCATAAATTAATAAAGACAGAAATAAAGCAGCGACTGTATTCACCATGACACAGACAGTCTGTGGTTTGTTCATTTTTAACTTTTGTCCAGTTTATGAACAGATATGAGGAGCTGTGAGCTCTGTGTGCTAGCAGCTAACGGCTGATGTTTTGGGACATGTCGATGTGGTGATGGGATGACAGCATGTCGAGGATAACATCATATGTATATTCTCTTAAGATTTCCATCTCTTCTTCCATTCTTTCCAACTCAGTTTAAAATGAGTGCAGAAACAGCTGAATAGTACCAAACCAAATAGAGAGGCGAAGTCCCTCCCCTTCCGGTGGGACTCATGGGACCTTATTTCGGAAAAAGTTTGTATTGAAGTCAATGGAGAGAGAAAGATTATCTTTCCATCCCGTTTGATTTGTGCCACGAATTACACATATGATGTTTGTCAATCTTAAATAATAATTTCCATGTCAAAAAACTCACAGTTTGTCGTAAAGCTGTTGAAATATAAGACTATGAAAAATATGCAACTAGAAAGACTACAAATCCCAGAATCCCGGTCCCGACTAACTCCCCTTTTGTGTGTGTACAACTCTCAACATGCCCAGACTTGTAGTGGTTTTAACCTCTTTTAATACTTTCCGCCTCATTCTGAAAGAAAGAAGTGAAATATGCCAACGTGACGGCCGTCTTGGAGTGTGGTGCGAGACGGGAGATGTTCATTGAGCGGTTTCACACAAAAAAAGTGTTTTGTTTTTTTTGACTTGTAAAATTATCTTTTAAATTGACAAACATCGTGTAATTCGTGGCACAATTCAAACGGGATCGAAAGATAATCTTTCTCTCTCCATTGACTTCAATGCATAACTTTTCCAAAATAAGGTCCCATGGAGCTCAACCGGAAGGGGAGGGACTTCCCCTCTCTATATGTGGTGCTGTCGGGTGCGGACCAATCACGAAGCTTCATTTCTTGACTGGCAGCCAAAGCAACCAATCACAGCAGTGCTTCTCTGGCTGGCTCTGTCCAATCACGAACAAGAAGTGTTCTCCCTAAAGGAATACCCTTTCCGTAAAAGTTCAAATGCTGTCGCGTTTTGTGAAATGCTGTCGCGTTTTGTGAAATGCTGTCGCGTTTTGTGAAATGCTGTCGCGTTTTGTGAAATGCTGTTTTGACTTGCACTTCAGGGCCACCGTAGTATTAGGTTAGGTTTTGGAAAACATTTCTGGTCAGTGTATGGAACATGTCATATGATCCTAACCATCCATAGAGGAATGTACATTATGACATGGATCAAGAAAATAAAACTCTTTCTGTACTACAGGATGCAGGTAAGAAGAGAAACCCCCCATGCAAGCACTCTGAAGAAGAGACATCAGTGGTCGCTGTGTAAGACCAGGCTTACGTGCACATACAGTAGTGAGTATTCAGGACATGGTTATTCAATAAAGATGTCTTCAGTTGGACAGGAGTAGCCAATGTTGTCCCTGTAATACTGCTGGAAGGCCCTCCTGTGGGACAGCAGAGGAGATCATTAGTACATGAAATGACAATAGCTTTTTTGAATCAGGACAGATGATAGCATATATTTGTGTACCTCACTATTATTAACTACACTGTTTAGGATACAGGTCAAGTTTGTGTATCAAAGGAAGATAGTGTCCCTTTGGTATAGAAAAGGATACATTGAACAAGTTGCCAGACTAAATTAAATGGAGTTGACAATGTGATGACACTTAACACAGTGTCTTCAAATGTATTGAAATAATTTACTTTAAGTTGTGTGACTCCCAGGTTGTGAGTGGGTTGATAGTCATACTTGATGACTCCTCGGTGTGCTTGATGGTTGGATCTGCCCACTCGTAGCAGGCCTTTCTAAGTTGTACATATAGATTTCTCTTTCACCTGCTTTGTAAAATGTGGATAAGTGAATTTCCAACTGCTACCTAGTATTAAAGCGTAAGTAATATTTGTATGAGATGTTGCTCAGTTTTTGCGCCTGTCGTCCACCAAATTGTGGTCTTTTGTGCCGAAATAGCTCAGTTGGGAGAGCGTTAGACTGAAGATCTAAAGGTCCCTGGTTCCATCCATGGGTTCAGGCAGCAGGTAGATTATTTTAAGTTAATGTTTATACTCAGCCTCCCCGGGAAAGTTTACTCTAAGGTACTTGAAAGGAGGGTCAGGCCGATTGTCGAACCTCAGATTGAGGAGGAACAATGCGGATTCTGTCCTGGTCGTGGAACGACGGATCAGCTTTTTACTCTCGCAAGGATCCTGGAGGGGGCCTGGGAGTACGCTTCTCCGGTCTACATGTGTTTTGTAGACTTGGAGAAGGCGTATGACCGAGTTCCCAGGGAGTTACTGTGGGAGGTGCTGCGGGAGTATGGGGTGAGGGGGTCTCTACTCAGGGCCATCCAATCTCTGTACTCCCAAAGCGAGAGCTGTGTCCGGGTCCTCGGCAGTAAGTCGGACCCATTTCCGGTGAGGGTTGGCCTCCGCCAGGGCTGCGCTTTGTCACCAACCTGTTTGTAATATACATGGATCGGATTTCGAGGCGTAGTCGTGGGGGAGGGGGTCTGCAGTTCGGTGGACTAAGGATTGCACCACTGCTTTTCTGCAGATGATGTGGTTCTGATGGCTTCATCGGTCTGCGACCTTCAGCACTCACTGGATCGGTTCGCAACCGAGTGTGAAGCGGCTGGGATGAGGATCAGCACCTCCAAATCTGAGGCCATGGTTCTCAGCAGGAAACCGATGGACTGTCCACTCCAAGTAGGGAATGAGTCCTTACCCCAAGTGAAGGAGTTCAAGTATCTCGGGGTCTTGTTCTCGAGTGAGGGAACAATGGAGCGTGAGATGGGCCGGAGAATCGGAGCAGCGGGAGCGGTACTGCAGTCGCTTTACCGCACCGTTGTGACGAAAAGGGAGCTGAGCCGGAAGGCAAAGCTCTCTGTCTACCGGGCCATTTTCGTTCCTACCCTCACCTATGGTCATGAAGGATGGGTCATGACCGAAAGAACGAGATCGCGGATACAAGCGGCCGAGATGGGTTTTCTCCCCCGCAGGGTGGCTGGTGTCTCCCTTAGGGATAAGGTGAGAAGTTCGGTCATCAGGGAGGGACTCAGAGTTGAGCCGCTCCTCCTTCGCGTCGAAAGAAGCCAGTTGAGGTGGTTCGGGCACCTAGTTAGGATGCCACCTGGGCGCCTCCCTAGGGAGGTGTTCCAGGCACGTCCAGCTGGGAAGAGACCAAGGGGTAGACCTAGGACCAGGTGGAGGGATTATATCTCTTCTCTGGCCTGGGAGCGCCTTGGGACCCCCCAGTCAGAGCTGGTTGATGTCGCGAGGGAAAGGAAAGTTTGGGGCTCTCTGCTGGAACTGCTACCCCCTGCGACCCGACCACGGATAAGCGGGAGAAGATGGATGGATGGATGGATGGATGGTTTATACTGATTGATTACTCTTATACCTGCTTCGTAAACTACGGATAAGCTATGAAGATGCTAATTGACAAACCAACTGGTCACAATTTCCATGGAGACGAGCAGAGCTTTGTGAAATATGATTTCAAACTTATTTTTTGCTACGTCATAAACATACATACATACATAAATGACATCCGTCAAAGCGTAATTGGGAATGTAATGTTAAGGTGAGCAGGCTGCTCAATCTAACCCTAAGGATATTAACGTATACAGAAGGTTTATTTTGCAAGCTGTGGAGATACATTATTTATTCTACTCTACAGTATTTCATTTTTTAAATATTTGAATCATGAGTGCAGTTTTCTGATGCTAAAGGTATTGTTACTGAAGCCTTAAGAAACAGGCTTGCAATGTTGCACAGTAAAGAAATACCCCAAAACGTAAGGTTCCCTCAGGAGTACTTGAGTAATTGTATTTAGTTACTTTCCACCACTGAGCAGATATCCAATAGTAAAAGTCACAAAATATGTATAAAATGAACAACAAAGAATAGAATAAAATACATCTTACCCTACAGACTCAGCTAGAGGATGTAGTGTTGTCTCTGCCACCATCACATGACAGGCGAAGCGCTGCTGCTCAGGGTGTTTGGTGATGAGACCAAAATACCTGCGGGCAACAATCAGCATGACTTATTCACACACGTCTGTGGAGGCTGTAGTACACAGAGCAGGATATCATGCTCATGTAAATGTGATGACACTTAACTCAGTGTGAGAATAGAGACACTTTAATGTTAGTTTAATGCATTTGCCATGCAAGTGTGCTCGATGAAGCAGTGAGACTCACTTGCTGTGTTTTGGATGACAGCCACAGAATGAGATGTTCTTCAGCTGGAAGAAATGGAAACACTGGTCTCCCTGACAACAACAGACACACAGAGAAACGTCAAGTTTGAATGATTTAACTGCAAGATTTCCACTGAGTGGCAGATATCTCACCGTGGTGCAGGTATTCTACTTGTGTTTAAAATGTCTCATGGTCTACCCAACTTACGCTTAACAGATTCATTAAACAAAATGAAAACTCATCAAGCAAAACACTACTGACAAAACTAAGGAACATCAAAAATCGCTCAACTCTTTCTTCAAATCTGTAAAACAGTGGACATGCTGTCATAAACTGGAGTAAGGGTGATATACATATTTTTCTAATTCTCTGTGCCTATTAGCATTTATCTGTTTTTATGTATGTGCTTTTGTGTGTTTTGTGTGTTACGCATAGGTGTGTATTGATGTGCATTCACTTGTGCATGTGTGTTTCATAATGTGCTGTAATTGTGCTTCCAATGCGCCTTTCTGTTGAGCGCTTGTGTTTCCTTTCTTTGCTCCCCTACAGTATGTTTCCCTTTAATGCCATCAGCCTTAAAGGGCTGCAGATGAAAATGAGCCGTTATGGCTAAATATGGCACATACCTGATGGACTCAAGTGCTCATGTTCATTCATGTGCATTGTCCCTTCTTAAATAAGTGCATATACTTACACTGGATAGACATTTATTTTTTGAGTAGCTTGCAATTGCTGGATTAGAAGAAGTGTGAACGTGAAGATGTGTAGATAGAGTAGTGCACGTACCCTATGAGCAGAGTGACACTGGTCCTGGACACTGATCTTCACCCCCCTCACACTGACCTCCAGCACACAGGCTGAAGGGGGCTGAGCTGCTAACCGCCTGTTACACGCCACCTGTGAACACAAGTCATCAGTCAGTCATTAAACACAACTTTAACTCTCAGCTGTTCTATTTATTATTACCTGTCTGTAGTGTTAGGCCAGTTTAGAGCCGTGTTTTGTCCAACACGTCGTCACCTCAACTTTATATCCTTTTATAGATGTGTATGAAATAGTCATAAATATGTTTGTGTATGTGTGTTTATTTGTGTATTGAGGGGTAGGGGGGTGGGTGGGCTGTATGGGGGAGCTTTCTGAGAAATAACATTCAGGAGAGTTGGATAGATCGCATTTATTACGAATAGTTTTCCAAGTTTACCCATAATATTAATGCAATACACTTGACCTCTGCCTTTGCTGTGCTTTGCAGGCTTAAACTTAGCAAGACAATAATCATCACTCAGTATTCAAAACTTCTACTTGTGTTCCATACACTAATGTAACAACAGTAACTGTGGGGGAAACTTCTGAAGCAATGGAAACAGGACTCAGAGAGACACGAGGAGAGCTGGAGCTTTGATGGAAAACACTGACGGTTTATTTGGAGCTTCGGCCTGGAGAATTCACAAAACATGTCACGGGCCACGAGTTGACTGGACTGGATCAGTAAAAGGGTCAGTACACCCGACTCTGAACAGAGATTGGATTCAAGACTTCTACCTCAACCCTATTGCCATCAGTGCAGGTGACATAAAAGAAAACTCATATTCAACATTTTCATTCATTTCCTGTCCCTACACTTTTCATTTAGTTTTCTTTTCATTTGGCATTCTCACCCTGGTCTTATGTCATAAATACATGTTTTCACAGTTGCTTACACTCCTTTTCGGGTTTGCTAACGGTAGCTACTTTAGCTTGATAACTAGCCATGGCTCCTTCATAGGGTTGCCAACCGTCCCGTATTAGCCGGGACGTCCCGTATTTGAGCCACAAGGGGCGTGTCTCCCCCGGACTCCCGTGGCAAGGGAAAAAGAAAAAATATTTTCCTGTTGGCGCGCAATGCAGTGTGTCTGGCTGCGTGCCTGTGTGTTTGTGTGCTGTATATGAAGGGCACTAGGACCGCTCAGTTGACAGGGCAGGCACAATGCTCGCACATGTGTGTGAGATTTTCTCCGGTGGGCTGCGGGCGCGGCATCATTGTTTGTGTGGCATGTCAGCCTGTTCAGTCGTGTAGGAAAATGAACGCTGCCGGTGGAGGAGATGATAATGAAAGAGGAGAAGAGAGAGAGGATGTGGTTCTGGGCCCTGGGTCCTTCTACATTACATTACGTTACATTGCATTTAGCTGACGCTGTTATCCAAAGCGACTTACAATAAGTGCGTTCGACCAACAAAATACAAACTTGAAGAAAACAGAATCATAAAGTACATCAGGTTTCATAGAGCAAAAACATTTCAAGTGCTACTCAACTGGCTTTAGGTAAGCCAGCCCTTTAGAGTATATAAGTGCTTTGTTAATAGTTCTATCGCTCGAAGTGGAGTCGAAAGAGATGAGTCTTCAGTCTGCGCCGGAAGGTGCTGCTGTCCTGATGTCAATGGGGAGCTCATTCCACCATTTTGGAGCCAGGATAGCAAACCCACATGTTTTTCCTGATGGGAACTTGGGTCCCCTTCGCAGCGATGGTGCAGCGAGCCGTTTGGTTGATGCAGAGCGGAGTGCACGTGCTGGGGTGTACGGTTTAACCATGTCCTGGATGTCGGAAGGGCCAGATCCATTCGCAGCATGGTACGCAAGTACCATTGTCTTGAAGTGGATTCTAGCAGTTACCGGAAGCCAGTGGAGGGAGCGGAGGAGCGGCGTGGTGTGGGAGAATTTAGGAAGGTTGAAGACCAGACGAGCCGCTGCATTTTGGATGAGCTGCAGAGGTCGGATGGCACATGCAGGTAGACCAGCCAAGAGGGAGTTGCAGTAGTCTAAGCGTGAGATGACGAGAGCCTGGACCAGCGCCTGCGTCGCTTTCTGGGTCAGCTGGGAACGCATCTTCCTGATGTTGTAAAGCGTGTATCTGCAGCAGCGGGTTGTAGCAGCGATGTTTGCAGTGAAGGACAGGTTGTTATCTAGGATCACGCCCAGATTCCTTGCAGTCTGAGTCGGGGAAACAACAGAGGTGCCGATGTTGATTGTTAGGTCAAGAGTCGGGACAATCTTTTCCCGGAAGGAAAAGCAGTTCAGTCTTGTCAAGGTTGAGCTTGAGGTGATGAGCAGACATCCACTGAGAGATGTCAGCTAGACATGCAGAGATGCGTGGGACGACCTGGGTCTTTGAGCGGGGAAAGGACAGAATTAATTGGGTGTCGTCAGCGTAGCGGTGGTATGAAAAACCATGCGGGCTAAGGACAGATCCGAGCAAGTTTGTGTACAAGGAGAAGAGGAGGGGACCAAGAACAGAGCCCTGAGGGACCCCTGTAGTTAATTGACAAGAGTCGGACTCTGACCCTCTCCAAGTAACCCTTTAGATGCGGTCTTTGAGGTATGATGTGAGGAGGGAAAGTGCAGAGCCTGAAACTCCAAGGTCTTGAAGAGTGTGATGGTTCACCGTGTCGAATGCAGCAGACAGGTCCAAGAGGATGATGACAGAGGAGAGGGAGGCTGCTTTGGCCGTGTGCAGTTCCTCAGTGACAGCAAGGAGGGCAGTTTCTGTGGAGTGACCTGCCTTGAAACCAGACTGGTGCGGATCGAGAAGGTTGTTCTGATGGCAGTTCCACAGGCCGCCTGAAACTAGATGTTGGATGTCAGTGGAGCATGTGGGATAGACGAGAGCAGGCCGGTTATATCGATTACGAGATACACGGGGCCAGTGATAATTGCGAGACGACACATAAACAGGAATGGAGAAAATACACATGATTATAGCCTGAGGGGCTAAACAACCAAATAAAATAAAACACCAGTGAAACTTAGTTCAATCAAAGTAGGATTAGCCTCCTCTTTGCCACCCTTGTGACTCCAGCAGGACTCCTTTGTCTTTGTCAGTCTGACGCTGAAGCTGACGCTCCAGGAAAGTGCTACCTAAAATGGACACCTGATTGCTGAGTTCTCACAGCTGTGGGGCCACGTCCCTTTTATTAGTTAACTCTCTGCAGCTGGTGGCCCTCAAAAGGAAATCTAGACTGGCTCCCTCCTGAGTTGTTATTTTCTTTTAAGTGGCCCAATGGTTTTACAATGACATTAAACCCTAAATTATAAAGTTATGAGTTTAACCCTTAATACAGTTACACCTACTCAATAAAGCTCTTAGTATTCTACAGATGTTTAAATCAAAGTTAACTCTAGCAGTCAGTTCGTTCAGTTTTAAGGTTTCAGTCAAATTACTTGTCCCAAGTTTCTGCCTGACAGATACTGTAGCGGTTTTGAGATTTAAAATCCCAATTTCAGTCAGATCAACTACAGAGCATTTATACAGAGTACACACACTGAAACGTCGGATTACGTAGTGTAACCCATGTCATATTAGCACAGGCGGACTACTGGACTATATGGGTACTCTCTTACCCCGCAAGCATTCTCCCACTGAGACTTCAATAGATTTAGCCGGCCCTGGTCGGGCCCACCTGAATGCGCGTGCATCACACCGTCTAAAAGGAGGCCTCGCCTCCTGACTATCATCCTACACCTCTCTTCAGCAAGCGGAATAGGACAGACAGTGCCCCGAGTAGAGGGCTCCGCCTGTGCTATAATGACAAGGGTTACACTACGTAACCCGACGTTATATCTCTCACAGGCTCCGCCCTCTACTGGACTCTATGGGTACAGTGGGTGGAGCCGCGATGTATACGCGCACTGTCGTCCAACAATATTCCACCCTACTGCCCCACCTTCTCCTTTAACCCGGTTGTAACCGAGGAGAAATCTGGGCTGTGGCTGCCAGAGCACACCCTGTTGCGCTTACCTCGCAAAAAGTGTGCTCAAAAAACTGTGCCGGGGGACCCCCCCACCCTGGATGGGGAGAGCCCCCTCGGCCCCGAAAGGGCTTACTACACGCCTGCCTCCCTGAATCTCTAAGGATAACAGGGAGAGTGCCAGAGCCTCTGCCCCACACTCAAACACTGACCCCCGTGCCGAGTGTGTGGACTAAAGTGTGGAGGGCTCCCCCCCTTCCTGCTCTCTGGAGGAGGAGAGCAGCCCTCCAGCCCTGTAAGGGCCCAGTGCGCCACCCCCGCCCCTCCCGGGACCCTCAGGGTGCCCGAGAACAGCGAAGGCGCATTACGTCCGGGGAGGAGGTCAGATGCCAACTGACAACCCCCCTCCCCCCTACCAGTCCTGTGTTGCCCCCGCCAGCAGAGACGAGGAGAAAGAGCCCGACATGTCCAAGAGATAAAACCTTATGAAGGGGCCTGGCATCGACCAAGACGCCGCTGTGCATAATATCCTCCACACTCACACCGTTGAATAAGGCAGCTGACCCAGCCACAGCCCGTGTGGAGTGCGCACGAACCCCCTGCAGTCTCCCTGGCCCCCCCATGGGGGGGAAGACTAAACCCCCCTAACTGAATAGCCTTCGACCTGAACGCACTCCTTAGGTTTTTGGGCACAAAGGAGGGGTTCGGTCTGAGTGTCGTGCCGCTCCGGTTACCCCCAATTAGTAAACAACTTGGGTGTACCGACAGAGCAGTTAACTCGGACACCCTTTTGGCTGACGTTAAGGCAAGAAGCAAAGCTGTTTTCCACGACAATGCTTTCAGAGAGGAGAGCTCCAGAGGCTCAAATGGCCCCGAGGCCAGAGCCTCGAGCTCTAGGGGCAGGTCCCACTGTGGGGTGGAGGCGTGCACTACTGGGCGCAGCCTCCTGACCCCCTTTAAAAACCGCGACATCAGTGGTTGACTAAAGGCTGACCTGCCGCCAAATCCTTCATGGCAGGACGAGATGGCTGCTGCATACACCTTCACTGTTGAATGCGCAAGCCCTCTGTCCACCGGTAACTGTAAGAATGATAAAATAGAGCCTAACTCACAAGATAGGGGCTCTATTCTCCACTCCTCACACCATCGCTGGAATCCTAGCCACCTAGGCCTGTAACAGGCTGTGGTGGATCCAGCTCTAGCTGCCTGGATAGACTGAATAACACTATCAGACAATCCACCCTGTCTCAGCCTGTCCCTCTCAGGAGCCAAACCTGGAGAGGACGGCCGAGAGTGGGTAACGCCCCGATTGCACCTGCCTCTTGAGACATCCCCCCCCAGAACTGGGGAACCGCCCAGGGCTGGCCCACCTTCACCTGTGTCATCTCTGAGTACCACGGCGCCCCAACGCGGTCCGGAGCCACTAGGATGACTGACAGACGTTCTCGCCTCACTCTCCTCAGGAGAGGGAGAATGAGACGCAGCGGTGGAAAGGCGTAGAGCAGCTTCCTTGGCCATAGCTCGTGTGCAAACGCGTCCACCCCCAAGGGAGGGTCGTCGCTCCGAGCCACGGAGAACCACAGGGCACAGTGGCTTTTTCGCCGGCTGGCGAACAGATCCACTTCCGCTCTCCCGAACTGGGCCCAGATCTGCTTCACCACCTTCGGGTGAAGCACCCACTCGCCTGGCAGGGGGCCGCCCCTCGACATGAGGTCGGCTCCCCCGTTCTCCAGTCCCGGGATATGGAGGGCTCTCAGAGATAACACCACCTCTGAAGCCCATAACCACAGCCTCACAGCGCCCACCTATAGCCCTCTTCAGGCAGGTCCCTCCCCATCCTGTTCCGGATGCATCCGTGAACACTGTGATGTAGGAGGTCACCCGTCCCAGTGGAGACCCCCTCCGGAGGTGATCCGGGGACCCCCAAAACCGGAGGTTGCCCCTCACTGAGGGGGGTATGGTCACCAGCCGCCGCTTGTGCCTCTTGGGATCCAAGCGCAGGCTGGATCCCACCTCTGCAGGCGGCGCATGTGTAGTAACCCTAACGGGACCCTCATGTGAGCAGCCGCCATGAGACCCAGCGTCTGCATGACAGTAAAAGCTGTCACTGTTGCCCCCTGTCGCAGTCTGCGTACCCCCTGAAGAAGGGACGCACGTCTGCTCTCTGACAGGGTGGCGCGCAACGTGCCTGCATCGAGCACCACACCCAAATACAACGCCCGTTGGTGAGGTATGGGGGTGCTCTTTTTCCAATTGATCGCAAAGCCTAATCTGGTTAGGTGTGTGATCAATTATGCCGTGCAAAACATTGCCTGTTCCCTGTGACCCGGCCATGACTATGAGGTCGTCTATGTAAAAGAAAACTCTCATGCCGTGTGCGCGCAGCGGTTGAAGCGCTGTGGCCACACATTTGCTGAATGTGCGTGGGGATAGGGAATAGCCGAACGGCAGTCTGTTGTACTCGTAGGCTATTCCCTGGAAGGCAAAACGCAGATACTTTCTGTGCTTTGGAGCAATTTCTACATGAAAGTACACGTCTTTCAGGTCGATGGTGGTGAACCAATCGCCTGGCTCCACCAGCCCCAGTAACTGTTTCATAGTTAGCATGCAGAGTTTCCTGCGGGAAATGTGGCGATTCAGGCCGCGGAGATCTAGAATAGGTCTGAATTCCCCTCTCTTCTTGGGAACCAGGAAGTACATGGAATAAAGACCCTCTTCCCTGCGCTGAGGGTGCACAACAGACACAGCCTGTTTCTGCACCAGAGCCTGAATCTCTGCTGAGAGGAAACCCATCCCCTCTCGAGAGGATAGCTTCAGCTCTCGCATGCCCATAAAAGGGGGTGGGACGCTGCAGAACTGGAGTGATGTATAGTGTTGTGTCTTTGACATCTTGAGGAAGGAGGAACCTATTGCGGTGAGCACGTTGTAACTTCCGGTTGTTGTTGTCATCTCCGGGTATCCCGTGTGCCTGTTCAGTTGCTTATAGCTTATTAACTTAAACTTAATCGATCGTTTTAAAACTCTTGATCACGGCAACTGCCTGACGTTGTAATCACACGTTACTACAGCTTAAGCACTCACAACTCTCCTTCTCTTAGCGACTGTAACTGTAACTCCACAGTTGCCTACACTCTTTTCGGGTTTGCTAACGGTAGCAACTTTAGCTTGATAGCTAGCCATGGCTCTTTCCCCACCCTCTGGTGCTATTTCCTGCTCTTCCTGTCTCATGTTTGGTTACTTCCCGGCCTCCCTTACTGGTAAGGATACATGTGTTAAATGTAGTATAGTTGTTAGGTTGGAGGCGGGAATCATAGCCATAGAAGCCCGGCTCCGCATCTTAGAAAGTAACTCAGCTAAAGTAAAGCCCATGTTAGCCAGTGCGGACCGGCCAAAAGGTAGCTCCTCTTAGCCGTCCCCCGGCAACTCCCGAGCAGCAGGGAGACTGGGTGACTGTTCAGAAGGGGCATAAAGCGAAACCCGCAGGTCCCCACCAACCCGTTCACGAATCTAAACAGATATTTCCCACTCAGCGAGACACCCCGCTGAGAAGCCAACTCTGGTTATTGGTAGCTCTATTATGAGACACGTGAATTTAGAGACCGAAGCCTCCACAGTCACATGCATTCCGGGGGCCAGAGCGGGCGACGTTGAGAAGCATCTTAAACTGCTGTCTAAAAATAAACACAAATAGGGTAGGATTGTTATTCACGTCGGTGGTAATGATGTTCGTTTACGCCAATCAGAATGCACCAAACTTAATGTGGAGTCGGTGTGTAGTTATGCTAAAACAATGTCGGACACCGTAATCTTCTCTGGTCCCCTCCCCAATCTGATCAATGATGACATGTATAGCCACATGTCATCATTTCAGCGCTGGTTGTCTAGGTGGTGCCCAGCAAACAATGTGGGCTTCGTAAATAATTGGACAGCCTTCTGGGAAAAACCTGGTCTGATTAAGAGAGACGGCATTCATCCTACTTTGGAAGGTGCAGATCTCATTTCGGCAAACATTTCAGGGCTTTGTGGACGTAATCCATGACAAACTGGAGTTGAGACCAGGAGGCAGAGTCGCAGTCTTACACGCTTCTCTGCGCTCTCTCCTAGGCAGTCATCCATAGGAATCCCGAACCCAATAAAATACCCAATATTAGCGGTGTGTGTGTCTGCCCAAGGACAATTTAAGGTAAAACCTAATAGAGGTGTCATACATAATAACCTAATACAAGTAAATGTAACAACTACTACAGTGCAACAAAACAGGAAGATTAAATGTGGTCTCTTAAACATAAGATCTCTAGCATCTAAAGCAATATTGGTAAATGATTTAATATCAGATTATAATATTGATATATGCTGTCTCACTGAAACTTGGTTGAGACATGAAGAATATGTCAGCATAAATGAGGCCACTCCACCCAGCCATGTCAACACTCATATTGCTCGAGGCACGGGCCGAGGAGGTGGAGTTGCAGCAATCTTTGACTCAAGTTTACTTATCAATACTAAACCAAAATTAAATTATACCTCTTTTGAAAGCCTCGTTTTTAGTCTTACGCATCCGACCTGGAAAACTTTGCAGCCAATCTTATTTGTTACAGTGTATCGTGCACCAGGTCCTTATTCAGAATTCTTATCAGAATTCTCTGAGTTTTTATCAACTTTGGTTCTTAAAACAGACAAAGTAATTATCGTAGGTGACTTTAATATTCATGTTGACGATGATAAAAATAGCCTTACTGTTGCATTTAACTCTATATTAGATTCTGTTGGTTTCTGTCAGAGTGTAAATAAACCAACCCACTGCTATAATCACACTCTCGACCTTGTTCTGACTTATGGTATTGAAATTGAGCAACTATTAGTTGAACCGCATAATCCTGCTTTATCCGACCATTTCATAGTAACTTTTGAAGTACTATTACGAGACTACAAAGCATTAGTCAAAAGCTCTTGCAGCAGAAACCTATCTGTTAGTGCTATAGCCACATTTAAGGAAGAGATTCCACCAATACTTAACTCGATAGCATGTCTGCATGTAGGGGAGGAAATTTATACAAAATGTAATCCACCCCAAATTGATCATGTTGTTGATAGTGCTATAGATGCGCTGCGAATAAAATTAGACTCTGTTGCTCCTTTGAAAAAGAAGAAAATAAAACAACATAGATTAGCTCCATGGCATAATGCCGAAACCCGCAAAATAAAGCAATAGTCTAGACAACTTGAAAGGATATGGCGTTCCACTAAACTTGAAGAATCTCGTTTAATCTGGCATATTACTCTCAATGAATATAAGAAAGCACTGCATAAAGCGAGAGCAGCCTACTACTCTTCATTAGTAGATGAGAATAAGAATAATGCAAGATTTCTTTTCAGCACTGTAGCCAGGCTGACAGAGAGCCACAGCTCCATTGAGCCTTCTATTCCCACAGCACTCAGTAGTAATGATTTTATGTGCTTTTTTAACGATAAAATTGTTACTCTTAGAAACAAAATTAATGACCTCTTGCCTTTGACCAGTATCGTGTTATCAACAGCTCCCGGAATCGTAAGTTCTAATATTACACTAGATAGTAAACTAGAATGCTTTTCAGCCATTAACCTTGAACAATTACATTCAATGATTCTCTCTTCTAAACCATCAACGTGCATGTTAGACCCAATTCCAACTAAGTTGTTGAAGGAAGTTTTTCCTTCAACATGCGCACTTCTTTATTATGAATATGTCTTTATTATCAGGCTATGTTCCACAATCATTCAAAGTAGCAGTGATAAAACCGCTTCTTAAAAAGCACAACCTCGATCCAGAGGTTTTAGCCAACTATAGACCGATTTCTAATCTTCCGTTCCTCTCAAAGATTCTTGAGAAAGCGGTCGCAAAACAGTTGTGTGATTACTTAAAAAACAATGATTATTTGAAGATTTTCAGTCTGGCTTTAGAACACATCATAGCACAGAGACAGCTCTGGTAAAGTCACAAATGATATTCTAATAGCCTCAGACAAGGGACTGTCTCTATTCTTGTTTTGCTCGATCTCAGTGCTGCATTTGATACTATCGACCATGAGATCCTATGCAAAGACTAGAGCACTTAGTTGGCATACAGGGAACTGCTTTAGGCTGGTTTAGGTCCTATCTATCTGAACGCTCTCAGTTTGTACGTGTTAACGATGAATCTTCAACGCAAACCAAAGTTAGCCATGGAGGCCACAGGGCTCAGTGCTCGACCTATTTTGTTCACATTATATATGCTTCCGTTCGGCAATATATAAGGATCATTCCGTAAACTTTCATTGTTATGCGGATGATACTCAACTATATTTATCAATCAAGCCTGATGAAATTAATCATCTAAATACAAGCCAGAGCCTTTTCTTATCAAGCTCCACATTTGTGGAATCAGCTTCCAGTTTGTGTTCGGGCGGCAGACACCCTATCCGTTTTTAAGAGTGCGCTTAAGACCTTCCTTTTTGATAAAGCTTATAGTTAGGGCTGATTAGATTCAGCCCCTAATTTTGCTGATATAGGCTTAGTTTGTCGGGGGACATCTTACTTCTTCCTTCTCGCTGTCTATACCTGTGTACTCTCATGTTCCGATTAACCCAGCTTCCCCAAATGTCTTTCCTTTTGGTGTCTATATACGCTGGGATCCGGAGTCATGGATGATGCGGTCTTGTGTCCTGGATCACGAGCGCTGGATCTTGAGTCGTGGCTGTGGTCCTGGATCATCGGTCCTGGATGGATATCCTCGTGGATTCATCTTCCTATTACACACATGCATTTCCAAACATTTGGACTACCTATGTTGCAAATGTATTATCTTTTCAATTTACACATGGCATCTATTGCACGTTTGTCCGTCCTGGGAGAGGGATCCCTCCTCTGTTGCTCTCTCTGAGATTTCTCCCATTTTTCCCTTTAAACTGGGTTTTCTTTGGAAGTTTTTCCTTGTACGATGTGAGGGTCTAAGGACAGAGGGTGTCGTATTGTCATACTGATATTCTGTACACACTGTGAAGACCACTGAGACAAATGTAACATTTGTGATATTGGGCTATATAAATAAACATTGATTGATTGATTGATTGAATAGCCCCATTTCAGCGTCCTGTCCATCCACCTTGATAGTACACAGCTGAGTTTCCATTCCCCATAACACTATGTTAAAGGGCATGCCCTCAGCTGTGGGGCCGCAGCTATAAAGCTGTGGTACTCTCTGGCGACCCGTCCCGCCGCAAAACTCCCCGTGAAGGGAAGATTCGCCCATGGAGGGTCGACACAGAAAGGGCCGATTATTTACTGAGGACCCTGAACGCACCGTCGCACGCTCACGTGTGAGCGCGCGCTCCCTCAAAATGCCGTTTTCACCCTTACGGTGAACATCATTAATCGGAGTCCTCATAGGAGTAGTGCGTTCTACTAAGGTCCCTGAACGCACCGCCACGCGCTCTTCTGTGATTGCGGGCGCTGCCATAATGCAACTCTGGTAACCTGCATTAATTGGAGTCTTAATCCTAGGCTTAGTGTGTTCATGTGACATGATGATCTACGTGAATGTTTAGCTTGGGGGGAAAGAATCCAGGAAATCACATTGTATGATTTTTAATGAATTAATTTGTAAATTCCTCGGTAAAATAAGTATTTGGTCACCTACAAACAAACAAGATTTCTGGCTCTCACAGACCTGTAACTTCTTCTTTAAGAGCCTCCTCTGTCCTCCACTTGTTGTACTACTGTATTAATGGCACCTGTTTGAACTCGTTATCAGTATAAAAGACACCTGTCCACAACCTCAAACAGTCACACTACAAACTCCACTATGGCCAAGACCAAAGAGCTGTCAAAGCACACCAGAAACAAAATTGTAGACCCGCACCAGGCTGGGAAGACTGAATCTGCAATAGGTAAGCAGCTTGGTGTGAAGAAATCAACTGTGGGAGCAATTATTAGAAAATGGAAGACATACAAGACCACTGATAATCTCCCTCGATCTGGGGCTCCACGCAAGATCTCACCCTGTGGGGTCAACATGATCACAAGAACGGTGAGCAAAGATCCCAGAACCACACGGGGGGACCGAGTCCATGACCTGCAGAGAGCTGGGACCAAAGTAACAAAGGCTACCATCAGTAACACACACGCCGCCAGGGACTCAAACCCTGCAGTGCCAGATGTGTCCCCCTGCTTAAGCCAGTACATGTCCAGGCCCGTCTGAAGTTTGCTAGAGAACATTTAGATGATCCAGAAGAGGATTGGGAGAATGTCATATGGTCAGATGAAACCAAAATAGAACTTTTTGGTAAAAACTCAACTAGACGTGTTTGGAGGAGAAAGAATGCTCAGTTGCATCCAAAGAACACCACACCTACTGTGAAACATGGGGGTGGAAACATCATGCTGTGGGGCTGTTTTTCTGCAAAGGGACCAGGACGACTGATCCGAGTAAAGGAAAGAATGAATGGGGCCATGTATCGTGAGATTTTGAGTGACAACCTCCTTCCATCAGCAAGGGCATTGAAGATGAAACGTGGCTGGGTCTTTCAGCATGACAATGATCCCAAACACACCGCCCGGCAAACGAAGGAGTGGCTTCGTAAGAAGCATTTCAAGGTCCTGGAGTGCCCTAGCCAGTTTCCAGATCTCAACCCCATAGAAAATCTTTGGAGGGAGTTGAAAGTCTGTGTTGCTCAGCGACAGCCCCAAAACATCACTGCTCTAGAGGAGATCTGCATGGAGGAATGGGCCAAAATACCAGCAACAGTGTGTGAAAACCTTGTGAAGACTTACAGAAAACGTTTGACCTCTGTCATTTCCAACAAAGGGTATATAACAAAGTATTGAGATGAACTTTTGTTATTGACTTATTTTCCACCATAATTTGCAAATAAATTCTTTAAAAATCATGTGATTTTCTGGATTTTTTTTCTCATTTTGTCTCTAGTTGAGGTATAATAGGATGAAAATTACAGGCCTCTCTCATATTTTTAAGAGGGAGAACTTGCACAATTGGTGGCTGACTAAATACTTTTTTGCCCCACTGTATATTGGCTGGTCGTATCTTCCTGTGTTTTTCCCCTGTCGTAGCTTTTATAAACAACAAAGAATACGTATTGTGCAGTCATTGAACCAGGGACCCTGCGGTCATGAGTCAACTGCTTTCCAGCTGAGCCACAGCACACACATTAAATCTTCCTGAAAACACTGACACATATGTGTTCCTGTATTTATTCATTTATTTGTTTATGTTTTGATTCCTACATTTATTTATGCTTGCATCCATTTATAGGCTACTTATTGACATGTTCCGACCTCTATAAGTGAGGGTCTGAGCTCTCTTGATTCCATCGTGTCACCGGGCCCGGGTACAGGAGGGGTAATATGGTTCTTATTATACATCCAGGTATTATGAGCGTTGTGGTTCAACGGTTCAACCGATCTGAATCGCTTCGTGAAGCAGTCACGTGGTATCGACAGGCAGCGAGGCTTCGTTTGTCATCGATGACGTCACTGGCCCAAAACGATACAAGCCTCGGTACATGCTTCACAAAAAGCTTCGGGGATTACTCGACACACGCTCCGAAGCCTCGGCGCAATACGTAACATCACTACTGCTTGCTTCACTCACCATAACAGTACGAACCAACCAAATATGGGCCCAGCAGATCCTTTTGAGCAGGAATTATTGGATTTTTCCTTTTTTTTGGCTAACTGCTCTGATCGATGGAGGGGAGCGTCCGGGGTGCAGCAGCGAGAGGCAGCTCTGGCAGAGGCGTGCCAGATGGCTACGGAGAAGCCAGGCTTGGTGAAATTCTTACCTGGCTGGATTTTGGATTTCCTCTCGGTGTGTTATCCCCTGCCTGCTAGCCCCAGCCATGGTGGCTCCCTGCCTCCCAATTCCCATTATGACACCACACGCATCGGTGTGTTCCGTCTGGAGTCAACCCTTGCTTCTGCCCCAGTTCCTGCTCCTGTCCAAGAGCCATTCTCTGGAACTCGTCTGGCTTTTGGAGGTCCCCGGAGCCTCCAAAAGGCTCCTAAGAGAAGGAGTAGCAGGTCCAGGCTAGCAGCCCTAGCCACAGAAGCCATGCTTTGGGCTCCAGTACAGGCCCCAGCAACCATGGTTCCGGCCCCAGTTCCGGCCGACTCCAGCCCCCCGTGTTCTGTTGGCGAACCGATCATCTCAAGTCTCCTCTCAAGTTCCCTCTCAAGCCACATCTCCAGCTCCCTCTCGAGTTCCCTCTCGAGTCCCCTCTCAAGTCATCCCTCCAGCTCCCTCTCGAGTTCCCTCTCAAGTCCCCTCTCGAGTCCCCTCTCGAGTTCCTTCTCAAGTCCCTCCTCTAGTCACTTCCCTAGTCCCTTCTCATGTCCCTCCTCTAGTCACTTCTCTAGTCCCCTCTCTGGTCCCTTCCTGAGTCCCTTCTCTAGTCCCTTCCCAAGTCCCTTCTCTAGTCACTTCTCGAGTCCCTTCTCAAGTCCCTACTCTAGTTCCATCTCAAGTTACCTCTCCAGTTTCTTCTCGAGTTCCCTCTCCAGTTTCTTCTCAAGTCACCTGTCAAGTTCCCTCTCGAGTCCCCTCTCAAGTCACCTCTCGAGTTCTCTCTCAAGTCACCTCTCGAGTTCCCTCTCAAGTCACCTCTCGAGTCCCCTTTCTAGTCACCTCTCGAGTTCCCTCCTCTAGTCCCTCCTCTAGTCCCTCCTCGGGTCCCCTCTCGAGTCCCCTCTCTAGTTCCCCCTTGGTTCCCCTCTCGAGTCTCCTCTCAAGTCTCATCTCAGGTCCCCTCTCGAGTCCCCTCTCGAGTCCCCTCTCTAGTTCCCCCTTGGTTCCCCTCTCGAGTCACGTCTCGAGTCCCTACCCAATGTCCTGGTCCGTTGGAGGTTCCGCTGGAGGTTCCGCTGGGGGTCCTGCCAACTCCATGTCCTGTCCCGTTGGAGGCCCAGCCGACTACTCCTCTGCCGGGGGTCCTGCCAACTCTATGTCCTGTGCCGTTGGAGGTCCCACCGACTACTCTCCTGCCGGGGGTCCTGCCAACCCTATGTCCTGTGCCGTTGGAGGTTCCGCTGGGGGTCCTGCAAACCCTATGTCCTGTCCCGTTGGGGGTCCCGTGGACTACTCTTCTGCCGGGGCTCCTGCCAATCCTATGTCCTGTGCCGTTGGAGGTCCCGCCGACTACTCTCCTGCCGGGGGTCCTGCCAATCCTATGTCCTGTGCCGTTGGAGGTCCCGCCGACTACTCTCCTGCCGGGGGTCCTGCCAACCCTATGTCCTGTGCCGTTGGAGGTTCCCGCTGGGGACCCCACCGACTACTCTTCTGTCGGGGGTCCTGACAAGCCCGTGTCCTGTTCCGTTGGAGGACCCGCTGAGAGTCCTGCCAATCCCATGTCTTGTTCCGTTGGAGGTCCCGCCATCACCTGTCTCGCTGGGGGTCCTGCTAACTCCTGGTCCTCTTCCGTGGGGGATCCTGCCGAAGCCCTGTCCCTCTGGTTCCTGTCCGGCCGACACCGGGTCCTGCCCGGCCTCCGGAGCTGTCCCGTCAGCGCCTTCCTGCCCGGCCTCCGGAGCTGTCTGGTCTTCGCCCTCGAGTCCGGCCCCCTGAGAGCCGCAGTCTTCGCCCTTGAGCCCGACCCCCTGAGAGCCGTGGTCTTCGCCCTCGGGCCCGGCCCCCTGACTCTTCCTGCCGCTACCTTCGCCCTCATGCTCGGCCCCCTGAGTTTGCCCGCTGTGGCCTTCGCCCCACCATGGACTCTGCCTTGCCCCCGGGCCGTCCGCCCGAGACCCCCACCTTGGACTCTGCCTTGCTGCCGGGTCGTCCGCCCGAGTTCCCCACCTTGGACTTTGCCTTGCCCCCGAGCTGTCCGCCCAAGTCCCCCTTCTCGGCTTCTGCCTTGCCCCCAGGCCGCCCGCCCGAGATCCCTTCCGGGTCCTCCGCTGTGCTCCTGGGCTGTCAGCCCAAGACCCGTCCTCCAGACCCCCTCCACCCACCCTGGTGGCCCTAGTTTTGCGTCCCTCCTCCTCCGGACCGCCTCCACCCACGCTACCTGTGGCCCTTGTGTCTCTCCTCCCCTGCCCGGCTGTTTCTCGTCTTGTGATTACCCATCCCTGTATTTAGTCTTGTCTCGTCCTGTGTTCAGTGTTGGTTCGTCTTCTGTTTGTGAATGAGTTCACCAGTGAGAGTTCTGTTTTGTCCAAGTTATTTTTATTTTATCCTTGAAATAAAGGCTTTTTTCAGCGTTATCTGCATTTGGGTCCTGCTTGCTTCACTCACCGTAACATTTATATAGGCTTTTTTTCCTTAACAAATAGATTTTGCGCTGATCAGGGGGTACTTGGCTGAATTTGTTTTCAAAGGGGGTAAATTATTGAAAAGAGTTTGAGAACCTCTGGGGCCTATACTATGAAGCTGGTTCAACCTAACCTGGATATGTTTGAGTTAGCCGGTTGGCCTAATCCAAAACATACGCGCTCTCGCTAAACTGTACTACGTCACTGGTTATCAAGTGGATCGCTCAAGCCAGCCGTGTCCTATCTAGTTAAGTGCGCGTTCACATGAAAGGGGTGGTATTTGGAGCATTCGACCAATCACAAACATGGAGAAGCGCACTGACAGCGCAGCGTCATACTTCCTGAATGAAAAGTTAACTTTAATACTAGTCAAATAAGAAGAAGTTAAACTTTAAACATCCATGACTTAAACACTTGATCAGGATCAAAGCCACAGAGCTGCACCTGCAAGGTGAACACAGCTGGGAACAGAACAAGTGTTTCAATGCGTACATTAACAGGTTTATGATATCACTGCCCGTCTAAAACACGATCCGACTTTAATTACATTTGTCTCGAGTGTTTCGTCAACTTAATGTGTTGCTTAAAATAATACTTCTGCATACAGTATGTGACACTGTGAGTGTTGCACGGCCAGATACGGCTCAGCTGACTCAGATAAGGAGATTTATGATACATTATGATGTGATATGAATGATAATGGGACACATCGACGTCTGCACTCAGTGTACTGATGTTGTGGCAGATATTTAAGTAAGCTTTCTTAACGCTAATGTTATAATAGTCAGATTGCTCTGAAGATGGAGGTGATATTCTATTAATGTTCACGTTCATACATTCGGTAATTTTTGCCGGCCGTATTTCCTGAAACGGCAGCTTTTCTGTATTTCCTTTCTCCTGTAATATGACTTGATCGCTTTAAACTCCGCACACTGAGCTCTGATTGGTCAGCAGGCGGTGCTTTCACTGAGTTGATCTCTTAGCCTGCAACCTAACCAGGGGGGTATACTACGAATCTAGTTCAACCTATCCTGGATATGTTTTGAGTTATCCGGTTGACTTAATCCAAAACATACGCGGTCCGACAACGCTGGCTATCAACTCGTTCGCTCAAGCCAGCCGTGTCCTATCTAGTTAGGTGCGCGTTCACATAAAAGGGGTGGTATCTGGAGCATTCGACCAATCACAGACATGGAGAAGCGTACTGACACAGCGCAGCGTCATACTTCCTGAATGAAAAGTCAACTATATTTAGTTAAATATGAAGAAGTTACTTTTTTTTTAACTTTAAACATCCATGGTTGACACGTCTCATCAACGTTGCGTGGAAGTCGGAAACAGTACCGAAGGAGTGGCAGACCGGGGTGGTGGTCCCCCTTTTCAAAAAGGGGGATCAGAGGGTGTGTGCCAATTACAGAGGCATCACACTACTCAGCCTCCCCGGGAAAGTTTACTCCAAGGTACTCGAAAGGGGGGTCAGGCCGATTGTCGAACCTCAGATTGAGGAGGAACAAAGCGGATTCCGTCCTGGTCGTGGAACGACGGATCAGCTTTTTACTCTCGCAAGGATCCTGGAGGGGGCCTGGGAGTACGCTTATCCGGTCTACATGTGTTTTGTAGACTTGGAGAAGGCGTAAGACCGAGTTCCCAGGGAGTTACTGTGGGAGGTGCTGCGGGAGTATGGGGTGAGGGGGTCTCTACTCAGGGCCATCCAATCTCTGTACTCCCAAAGCGAGAGCTGTGTCCGGGTCCTCGGCAGTAAGTCGGACCCATTTCCGGTGAGGGCTGGCCTCCGCCAGGGCTGCGCTTTGTCACCAATCCTGTTTGTAATATACATGGATCGGATTTTGAGGCGTAGTCATGGGGGAGGGGGTCTGCAGTTCGGTGGACTAAGGATTGCACCACTGCTTTTTGCAGATGATGTGGTTCTGATGGCTTCATCGGTCTGCGACCTTCAGCACTCACTGGATCGGCTGGGAAGAGGATCAGCACCTCTAAATCTGAGGCCATGGTTCTCAGCAGGAAACCGATGGACTGTCCACTCCAAGTAGGGAATGAGTCCTTACCCCAAGTGAAGGACTTCAAGTATCTTGGGGTCTTGTTCTCGAGTGAGGGAACAATGGAGCGTGAGATGGGCCGGAGAATCGGAGCAGCGGGAGTGGTACTGCAGTCGCTTTACCGCACCGTTGTGACGAAAAGGGAGCTGAGCCAGAAGGCAAAGCTCTCTGTCTACCGGGCCATTTTCGTTCCTACCCTCACCTATGGTCATGAAGGATGGGTCATGACCGAAAGAACGAGATCGCTGATACAATCAGCGAGATGGGTTTCCTCTGCCGGGTGGCTGGTGTCTCCCTTAGGGATAAGGTGAGAAGTTCGGTCATCAGGGAGGGACTCGGAGTTGAGCCGCTCCTCCTTCGCGTCGAAAGAAGCCAGTTGAGGTGGTTCGGGCACCTAGTTAGGATGCCACCTGGGCGCCTCCCTAGGGAGGTGTTCCAGGCACGTCCTGCTGGGAAGAGACCGAGGGGTAGACCTAGGACCAGGTGGAGGGATTATATCTCTTCGCTGGCCTGGGAGCGCCTTGGGACCCCAGTCAGAGCTGGTTGATGTCACCATGGAAAAGAAAGTTTGGGGCTCTCTGCTGGAACTGCTACCCCCGCGACCCGACCACGGATAAGCGGGAGAAGATGGATGGATGGATGTTCTCTCTTAGTAAGATCCCATTTACAATAAAATTGCGGTCTTACCTTGACTTGAAGATTAAGTCCATTTGCCTATCCTTCTGGACAAAAATCTCTATTACTTTTTTGTAAAAGTCCTCCTTATCTTCTTGTAGTTTCAAAAGTCTATCATAAATCTAATCGATAGATTTATGATTAGAAAATAATAAAAGTAGGGTAGACATGTGGATATTATCCGGCTGAACAAAACGTGCATTTATCTCTAACAGGTTTGTTTCCCACAGATTTGATTTGGAGCTATTTTCTAAAATCCTATGGAGAAATCTCGTTGCTTTTAGGTCGAGGGAAGCCATGCACAGCTTACTTCCTGGTTTTAGGACGCCTCTCTGCAGCTCTCTCGTCTCCTCTTCACACACCACACTTTTTGCGGCACACGTACTTACAGCCAATCAGCTCTGAATTATGTGAGATGACGTATGGTGGGGATGGCAGCTCAATCAATGCCCCTGTAGACACTAATTATAAGAACACAGACTAAAACAGCAATGTACAGACGAATCAGATGATTAAACATGATCTTAAAATATATTTTTTAATTAATTTTTTGCATTTTTTTGAAATCATTATTTTTAATATTTTCTGCTGACACTAGGTGGGGTTGTGCCCCACCTGCCCCTAATGACCAGTCGCCACTGATGATATCACTGCCCCGTCCAAGACACGAGTGGATCTGACTTTCATTACATTTGACTCGAGTGTTTCGTCAACTTAATGTGTTGCTTAAAAAAATACTTATGCATTATGTGACACTAAGAGTGTTGCACGGCCAGATACGGCTCAGCTGACTCAGATAAGGAGATATATGATACATTATGATGTGATATGAATGATAATGTGACACATCGACGTCTGCACTCACAGTGCCGCGGACTGTAGACAACGTAATGTTACTTTGATCCGGTTACTTACGTTGTGGCAGATATTTAATTAAGCTTTCTTAACATAATAGTATAATAGGCCTAGTTAGAATAGTCAGATTGCTCTGAAGATGGGAGGTGCTGTTCTATTCATTTTCACGTTCACACAGTCGGTGATTTTGGCCGGCCGTCTTTCCTGCAACGGCAGTTTAAACTGTATTTCCTCCGCACACTGAGCTCTGATTGGTCAGCAGGCGTGGTGCTTTCGCTGAGTTGATCTCTTATCCTGGAACCTATCCTGCTTCGGAGAACAGACTAGGGCTGCAGTCGGATAGTTTAAAAATCAGCTCCTAAGTTCTAACCCTATGGTCTATCCCTTGACCTCTGAGTGAAAGGTCACGGGGTTAAGGGATAGTGGATAGGAGAATTCAAAAGGACTTAGGAGAAGAGACTGCGGTACTTTAGAGAATCCGAATGCACTTTCACTATCCCACGTGTTTATGATGCGCCAGCGGACGTCATTGTGTGCGTCTGCTGCTGTGGGGATACTATGGAAACCACAGTTTTCTATACAGCGGACTACAACATGGATGTTCAAAAAGAACGAGGGACTGCTGTGAACTCATCTAGAGACTCTGCACCGTGCTCTGATGCTGCTGCTGTGCTTTATGAACGTGGACAACAGAGAAACATATTCTTCATGACCAAAGCTGGAATTGAAATAAAAAAGGAAAGTGAAATGTATGCTCGTCCCCCTCTCCCTCCGGTCCACATTAATACAAATGATCCCAATACGTATGATTGTATCAACTAAAGATCTTAAAATCAATACAGATGTATGTATTATAAACGTTAGTCCTTAACATCTATCACTGTGTATATCACCATTCAAACATCTTTTAGAAAGTTGAACAAACCCCACACAGCTCAGTGAAGACTGAAATGTTGACTTTATTTGATCATTTCAGTAAAAACTAACGTTCATATTTCTCTCTTTGATTATAATACTGAAGAACGTTCAAAACAAAGCACTTTGTAACTTACCACCTATGTTTTAAAAAGCTTAATAAGCACCGTAACTTTCATGATATCATTTCTCGGTCATAATCGGTTGTTTCCGTGAACGGCCGACTGTTGAGTGACGGCAAATGCTGCGGCTGCAAGGCATTGTGGGGCAGCATTTTCGCTTCACCTGTCAGTTAGGGAGGTCCAGTGGTTCCTAAGCTAAAGGAGGTTATAAAGGAAGTTTGAAACCTCCTTTCCTATCATTCTCATCATTCTAGAGAATTCGAACGGCACTTATCATGGCTGCCACTGAGGGACTTCCGGGTCATTTCACTCCTTTAGGAAGGTTCCTAAGCTAAATGGACTATTCCACTTCAGCCTAGGTTCCAGGATAAGTCACCATGGAGATCTAGCCCGCTAAAAAGTGAACCAGCTTCGTAGTAAAGGAAATCCCAGAAGCTATCTTTCTAAACGAACATCCTGCTTCGTAGAATACCCCCCAGGTTAGCCGCACAGCATAAGTTACCATGGAGATCTAGCCTGCTAAGAAGAGAACCGGAAAGCCGGAGTTTCCCCTGAATTTAGCCGGCTAAGCGAAAATCCTGCTTCTTAGTATACCCCCCTGGTCTGCCCTCCTGTGTTCCCGGTTTGTTTTTGTTTTGTTTGTTACTTTCCCTTTTGTTCCCCCTTGCCTGCTCCGTAGATTTGTGTGTGTTGAACCAGCTTTTTATTTAATAAAAGTTCACCTTTATTTACATCCCCTGACCAGCCTCCCTGTTTTTACTGCTTTTAGGTCCGCATACAAACCGTGACAATGTCATGATCGCCAGCTGGAGGTTGTTGTATTTATTCACCACTATATCGCTTTCATGGCGTGTTTCTGTTCTCACTGCCTGTACGTACCTTCTGCATCGCAGAGGAAAGCATGTCGGTGCCTTTGTGGATGGGAACCTGCACCGAACCCAGGAATCGCACCAGGAACTTCTCTATCGAGCTATCCTTCGCAGCTATGGGAAAACAATAATAATAAGAGCATCAACTTAAATAATGACAAGCTGATGGTGTCAGGAAATAAGCAATGAGTGGAAAGTGAGAAAATTAATCATATTGATGAAACAGTTGAAAATAAACCGGTGTTATACTCATTCTGGCCACAACAGGTTAAAGTGCACCACTCCCTAACATTTTTCAAAAGGGTTCAAAGTATTCATGTTTTCTTAAAGCTGAGTATTAATTTTTCCATAAACTGTAAACACAAGGAATATACAGTATATTTTATGTTAGCTAGTTTTGTTACTTTACATGTATTACAATCAGCTGGCAATTTATTTGAACCATCACTAATGTGCCAACATACACTGAACATTTTTTATCAGAGTGAGAAAAAAACATCTAGTGTTCTATTAGAACACTAGATGTTTTTTTCTCACTTGTCTCTCTGCTATTCAGTTTTTGTATTTTAGATTCCTGTTGCAATGGACCTTGGATAGTGTCTGTGGGCAGCCTGACGGCGTAGAAGGCAGGGAAGATGCCGGTAGCCCCGGTCCTCATGTTGTAGCCCTGACACCACAGGTCCTCAGACTGCTTCAGCAGCAGCACCGGGTCATCCGTTTCTAGGTACAGCTCATCTGAATGACGAGGGACAAACCTAAAGAAAGGAAAGAGAGTATACAGAATTCAGTCTCTGTGTTGATTTGGACATGTCACAGTTAGTTTGTATATGAGTATAAGTTTTGACCTGTAGGCAGCTCTGTGGCTCTGTTGTCTCTCCACTCCATCCAAAACACAGGAGAATACACCAAAGGGGCCAGCACCTGAGTGATACAGCAGCCATGTTACAGTCATAACAGCTTACTTGGGAATGGAGAGCACAATTTGGCCACCGTGACTACGTTTTTAGCTTTATGTGTAGGACACCTTCACTGAGGCTGAGTACACCTTCACCTTTTTCATATTAATGATATCCTCATTTATTTATGGATTTGAAGACATTACAATCGTATACATATTCAAAACAGAGTAACTCAATTGTCAAAAATGGCCATCAAATATTTGTTTGAATGTTTCACTTTCTCCAACATACTGTAGTGATATATTTTCATCATTAGTTATTTGGCACAGAAAAGTATTATTCCACCTAATTTTTATTATTCTATTCTTCTTCTTTTTGTTATTGTTTTCTGTAGCAGGGGGGTCCTACCCCTCAGGTAAACCCCCTGATGTATGTGGTTCTTACAGAACTATCAGCCTAATTTAAAGGGGACCTATCTTGCAAAATGCACCTTTGTACGTCTTTTATACATGAATATGTGTCCCCGGTGTGTCAGGGAACTCACCAAGTGTCAGAAAACACAACCCTCTCTCTTTTCCTCCGTACCCAAATCTCTAAAAGCGGGGCTGCAACGGATCTGATACAGACTGATACCGATTTGAAAATAGTCTGACGTCAGTGATGAGAAGCTCCGCCTATATGGCCAACTCTCCACAAATCAGGGGAATGAGAGGTTGCCGTGGCATGGTAACAGCATGGTAACAGTATGGTAACATGATGCTCGTAACTCGGCCCCGACCTTTGCAGGGGGGCGTGGTCAGCTGCAGCACATGCAAAGACAGGGTGGAGGAGAGGAAAATAGAGCGAAATGAGGCATTGCTAAAATGCATGATCTGTTTGGTATTTTGAAATAGAAAACATATAAATATACCTTATATAAGTATGGCCAAACAATATGTTATTTAAATATAGCATGATAGGTCTCCTTTAAGTTGACAGCAAATTGCTCTCAAAACTTCTTGCAAAGAGGCTGGAGAATCTTCTTCCAACTCTCATTAAACCTGACCAGACCAGCTTTGTTCACGGGCGTTATTCTATCAGTAATATGCGGAAGTTTTTGAATATTGTGCAGTTTGCCAATCAGAGGAAACAGAAGGCACTGGCTGTCTCGTTAGACACGGAGAAGGCCTTAGATAGAGTCGAGTGGGGCTACATGTTCGATGTCCTGGCGAGGTTTGGCTTAGCAGGGGACTTCCTTTGGTGGATCCAAACCATATATCATTCACCTTCAGCTGTAGTCATAACTAATGGACGGCGCTCTGAACCTTTTCTTGTGGCTAGGGGCGTACCTCAGGGGTGCCCACTAAGCCATCTTCTCTTTGCTTTAGCGTTGGAACCATTAGCTGAAAGTATTCATATACACACTGATATAAGGGGAGTGATGATGGGGAACGTGCAACATAAAATGGCCTTATACGACAATATCTTGCTATTTTTGTCGTGCCCCAAGCTGTCGATTTCTACTACGATGACAGTCTTTAGTGAGTTCAGTGCCATATCTGGCTACAAGATAAATTATAGTAAATCTGAATCTATGCCGTTAGGGACCATGAATAACACAGATGCCCAGTTTCTGTTGATGGGTCGGATCAGTCTCATTAAGATGAGTGTCCTCCCCCATCACTTTTATCCATTAAAGATGCCCCCTATTTACTTGACAAATACATTTTATCTTGACTTCCAAAATAAATCACTTTCTGAATTTATTTTTGCATGGCAAAAAACCCAGACAAAGGCTTAATATACGACAGCAACCTACAGATAGGGACGACCTTACTATGCCTAATTTGATATTTACAACTGGGCCTGCCATGCATCCTACGTCTGGTGAGACCCGGCGCCAGAACACATCTAAAGGGAGGGCATATGATTTTCATGGGAGGGCACCAGGGGCGGCGGGTACTGTAGGCTAGGGAAGGCTAAGCCTTCCCAAATATGTGTGTCACTGCATCCTGGTAAAATAAAAATATAATGTAAAATGTTTGTGTCTTTGACATTAGCGCTGCTATGCAGCCACCTGTGCCCTGTACTACGAAGCCAGTTCAACAGACCCTGGATATGTTTGAGTAACAAACAAACTAACAAACAAGATCTCGCTATGCGTCCTACAACGCTTGTTATCAACTCGGTAAATCAAGCCAGGTTTTCTCTCTCCAGCTGAGAGCGCGTTCACGTGAAAGGGGCGGGGTTAGCTACATTTGATCAATCAAAAACAGGGACAAGTGTACTGACAGCGCAGCGTCATACTTCATTTATGAAAAGTAAACTAATATTAGACAAATATGAACTTTAAACATCCATGACTTAAACATATAATCCAGGATACAGCACAGAGTTGCACCTGCAAGGTGAATACAGAACAACTGGTTACAAAATAAATAATACCGAGTGTTTGAAAGCGTACAACAGTTTTATGATATCACTGCCCCGTCTAAGACATGAGGGGATCTGACTTTAATTACATTTGAGTTGAGTGTTTCGTCAAGCCAATGTGTTGCTTAAAATAATACTTCTGCATACAGTCTGTGACGCTGTGAGTGTTGCACGGCCAGATACGGCTGGAGAAGCTGACTCAGATAAGGAAATATGATATAGGCCTATTATGATATTATATGATCGATGATCTGATTGATGATGTGATATGAATGATAAGTGCGACACGTCGGCGTCTTCTCTGCATACGGCAGTTTAAATTGTATTTCCTTAATCCTGTAATAAAACTCCGCACACTGAGTTGATCTCTTTTCTATAGACGCCGGGGGCGGGCAGCGTCAGGTAAAAAAAGTTATTTAGCCTTCCCAAACCTGAGGCTCACGCGCCGCCTATGGAGGGCACACAAAACCGTCATGTGCTGCGGACGTGCGGTACAATATATATCAAACAGCAAGGCCAACGTCATTGCGTAAAGACGCACACTTATCACAAATACATACACAAATACAGAACAACATAGAAACCACTTTTGAAACATTGTGTGCCAACCCTGTCTCTTATTTTCTCCCACGTTACGTTCGTTATGAACGTATCTCAAATACGTTTATTTTCTACATATCTTCTAGAAGCATATTTTCTCCCACGTTACGTTTCTTATGAACATATCGTAAATACGTTCATTTTCTACATATCTTTGCCATTTATTGTCTTGCTTATAATAATGATAATTGTCATTTATAAATATCATTTTCGATCACACATTTGAAATCAGTAGGCAAGGCTGTAATTTCTCCAGCTGTTACTCTCATGAGCGAGGCAGAACATAATAGTTTGATCATGCCAAAAAGCTGCTGTGTCGTTTATTGCACCTCAAACATTAAAACAAATCCAGAGTTACGTGTTTCTGAACTTCCTCTAAGAAGAGAGGACAGTAACAGAAGATCTCTGTGGCTTCAGGCTTGATCGCCGTTCAAATGACAGCGTTGGTTTCCCCAAAAGAGGGCGGGGCTGTAAAGTGACGTAGATTTTACTCTCATCTATTATTCAAAACCATTCTATTTATTCTAACGTAAATTACATGCCAGTGTTTTATGTTTTTATTTTAAATCGCATAATGTCGGACTTTTTTTCCCGTCTGTGAGGAAAATAAATGGGGCTCAGAGCCTCAAAATACTGAAATCTGTATTTTGAAAATCTTTTTTTCCTTCTAATTTGTTATTCTTTTCTAAATAACACACTGTTATTTACTCAACAATAACACACAAGTATCCTTGTTTTTATTTACTAGTTTAATTCTATAATCTTGGGATTTTTAGCTGTCGTTAAAGTCACCAGAAACAGACGTAGGCCTATAAAAGGGACATTTTGAGGATACACACCAAAAACCCACTGAACAGATTACCCAAGATCCTCAGCTTGAAGCTGAAGCTGGTTGATTGGATATTTTGATGTTAATGCGATATGATATCCGAAAACATTTTTTCAAAATAAAACAATACTTTATTCCGAGTGTTCTTGCTTTTCTCTTTGGAAGTCATCACATAACGGCATTGTAATACACGGTTCGGCTGCATTAAATATTACACATCTGCTGTAGTTCTTTATTTATAGAGCCCTGATGAGAAGACTTCTGGACAAACTTGAAGACCTGCCGCCAAAACTGAATACTTGACGTGGATCATAAATATCAACAATTAAACAACATCTTGCATTTCTTTTCACAAAATACGGCTCCTTGCAGTATCAATACTAATTTGGCTGACTTTTATATTTGATCCAATTGGTAGATAGGTTATATTTACACCCTAACGGTGCACAGCTGATAGAAAAGACGCTGCGCTGTCAGTATGCTTCTCCATGTTTGTGATTGGTCGAATGCTCCAAATACCACCTCTTTCATGTGAACGCGCACCTAACTAGATAGGACACGGCTGGCTTGAGCGATCCACTTGATAACAAGCGTCGTAGTACCGTTTAGCGAGAGCGCGTTTGTTTTGGATTAGGCCAACCGGCTAACTCAAACATATCAAGGTTAGGTTGAACCAGCTTCGTAGATCCACCTGCTCTGCTCTGCTGTGCTGCTGTAGCTGAGGCCTGGTTCCACTTTCTCTGCTTTGCTGTGCTGCTGTAGCTGAGGCCTGGTTCTTCCTGCTCTGCTCTGCTGTGCTGTGCTGCTGTAGCTGAGGCCTGGTTCCACCTGCTCTGCTCTGCTGTACTGCTGTAGCTGAGGCCTGGTTCCACCTGCTCTGCTGTGCTGCTGTAGCTGAGGCCTGGTTCCACTTGCTCTGCTCTGCTGTGCTGCTGTAGCTGAGGCTTGTTCCACCTGCTCTGCTCTGCTGTGCTGCTGTAGCTGAGGCCTGGTTCCACCTTCTCTGCTCTGCTGTGCTGCTGTAGCTGAGGCCTGGTTCCACCTGCTCTGCTCTGCTGTGCTGCTGTAGCTGAGGCCTGGTTCCACCTGCTCTGCTGTGCTGCTGTAGCTGAGGCCTGGTTCCACCTTCTCTGCTCTGCTGTAGCTGAGGCCTGGTTCCACCTTGCTCCGGGAACAGCGTGGATACTGTTGTGCTGGACTGGGAGAATGGCGGGTGTCGTGTTTCTGCTGTGCCTTTTCTTGGTTGTGCTGGACAAGGAGAAGATCGCAAGTCGTCCTGAAAAATCTACTGGATTCGGGTATGTTCTGCCGCCCGCAGTGGACATCCCCTGTACTGTTTCGGAGGTGTTGCACAAACAATTGCTGGTTGCACTGTCGCGGACATTCATTTCGGAAAATGTTTGTCTTTCTCACATGCCTGCCACGATGGTCCTTCAGAATAGTTTTTTAAACTCTAATCTCACTTTCACAAAGTTTGCTGGTGATTCTAGAACAGCTGACAATGTATGTGTGTTGATTAAGAGGAAAAGGTGCTTGGTATTTTTATTGTTGTTACTATCAGGAAATGTACAGCCAAATCCAGGTCCACCTAGCAGTATTAGTCAAATAGCTACTCCTGCTGATTTTATATCTAGATCTGGGCTAGGTTTAATTCATTTAAATGTGCGTAGTCTGTTACCTAAATTAGATTTTGTCCGTATTTGGGTGAGTTCGACTGATGCTGATGTCATTGTCTTATCAGAAACGTGGCTAGATAAATCCATTTTGGCCTCTGACATTTACATAAATGGTTACAGTGTATATCGTACTGACCGGCCTAAAAAAGGTGGTGGCGTTGCCATTTATGTGAAAAATAAGTTTTGTGTAACTAATATGGTTTCCAAATCTGTTAGTAAACAGCTAGAATTTTTAGCCGTGAATATTGAGGTAACAACGGGTCAACATGTCATGGTGGTGGGCTGCTACAGGGCCCCCTCGGCTGTCAAGGACTCTTTATCGTCTTTGGCAAAAATGTTATCACAACTTTCCTACAAGGAAATAGTGCTGCTTGGTGATTTTAATTGGGACTGGTTAACTTCTGTGTCAGAGGATTTTAAAAACCTGTGTACCTCTTTGAATTTTACCCAGATTATAGACAGTCCTACTCGCCCAAATATTAAGTCCCCAAATAAATCCTCCTTAATTGATCTAATTTTAACAAATGTTCCACATAAATACTCATCTGTGGGAGTATTTGCTAATGATGTGAGTGACCACTGTGTTGTAGCCACAATTAGGGACACTAAGGTCCAAAAGGTTAAACCACGTGTCATCACAAAGAGAGACAAAAAACACTTTGTGGAGCAGGGTTTTTTACATGATCTGTTTGATTTTGATTGGGGTAAAATCAATTTGTGTGCTGATGTAAAAACTGCATGGTCTTTATGAAAATTATAGATTGACATGCACCTCTGCGTACATTTAGAGTGAAGGGACGAAACAATCCCTGGTTTTCTGCTGAGCTGTCCAGTCTACTTAATGAGAGAAATAATGCTTGGGCTAAGGCTAGGAAATCAGGCTCAGAGGTAGAATGGCTGCGTTTTAGGCAGCTAAGAAATAGCTTCACATCTCAAATAAAAAGTGCTAAATCAAAGTACTATTTGTCGGTTACCACAGAAAACCTGAATAATCCTAGGACATTTTGGAAAGGCATAAAATCGATTTCCACTGGTGATATCCCAAATGAGCTACCTCCGTGCCTTACCACAGCATCTGGCACTATATCAGACAGGGCTACTATGCTAAATTGCTTTAATAAGCATTTTGTGTCTTGTGGCTCTCTGTTTGATTCTGTCACTAGCCGCGTTCACACTGCGGTAATTTTCCCACAAAGGTTAATGCGAACTTAGTTCATGATCGCGTTCACACCAAAAAGAGCCGGTACTAAAAGTAGTTCATGCAAAGCTGCTGGGACTCGAGGCCAGGAAAAGGCTAGTCACTGTGACCTTTTGACCTGTGCTGGACTCTGGGGATCTGGTCTATATGAATGCACCTGCCTGGTCAAGTTAGATGCTGCGTATCACAGTGCACTGAGATGTGTGACAAACTGTAAAGCATTAACCCATCACTGTACCCTGTATGCAAGGGCTGGTTTGCTTTCACTAACTGTACGGAGGCTCAGTCACTGGTACATTTTTATCTACAAAGCCATGTTAGGGAAACTTCCATCTTATATCTGCTCTCTGATCTCACGGAAAATTGTAAGTGGCTACTGCCTGAGATCGAATATTGTAGTTTTATTAACTGCTAGGACTGTCTTAGGGAAGACAGCTTTTAGATTCCTCTGTCTTGGAACAGTCTGCAAATTAAATGGAAACTGAGCAATCTGGTGCCACTAAATGTTTTTAAAGCTCGGTTGGATGCTACTCAATCAGAAGCTATTGGTACCTGCTCATGTGGATCATTATGTAAACGATGCTGTATGATGTCCTTTTGTTGTTCTGTTTATGTTTTTATGTTTCATGTGGAACTACTTGAGCAGGTCTCCCTTGATAAAGAGATCAATGATCTCAATGGGATTTATCTGTATAAATAAAGGTTTGAAATGAAATGAAAAAGGAGTTGTAGTTTTTAAAGATATTACTGATTTTCTTTGAATATAAGAATGTAAATACTGAGTTGAAGGAATAGTCAGGTGATTTGGGTGATGGGAGACACATCTATGGAATCACAATTGCAATAGCTTACCTTTAAATCACGGACATGCCTTTCTGTCTGTGATGTTTTACAAATCAGATATTAATGTGTAGAAGTAAAGCATGAGAAATAGTATAGCAATATCCTGTACAATTATGTAAAATCATGAATTTAGACATCTTCAGATGTTATACATACATAAGTGTCCTACACTAATAATACAAAGTTATTATTAGTATGCTGTGTGTACCTTGTGTGCACCGCCTAGTGGTTAAAGCACATTATTGAATTATTGTTGTTGAATAATGTTATTCTTGTTGAATAATGTTATTTCATGAAAAACATATTAAGAGTACATACTTTCAGGGGAAAGTAGAAGGTCAATGATAGAAGTATAGAATATAAAAAAATCAAGAAGATACTGTAAGTAATCTCTACAATAAAACAGTTTAGTGCTGGATGTACAAAGATATTAATATGAGGAGGTGCAAAACAGACAAACTAATTAACCTTTATTAACACATTAAAGATTACTTTAGGTTAAGGTCTTCTTTCAAAGAAGAAAAAGGCTTTGGGGGTATCTATCTACAGATACATATTAAAGAGCCTGTGACAGCCTCACAACAACTGTTGTGCAATGACATACTGGGCTACTAGTCATCTCGAACCGTCAGTTTAAAAAAGAAGGTGCGATACCGTTCCGATAAATATCAATAATTTCGAACATCGCGGGGAAATTCCTTCGACTCATTTTGAAGTTTTGGGAGAAGCCGGAAGTGACGTCAATGCGGAACGCTTCACTGTGCGGCGAGAGAGCCAAACACGGACAAAATGTATTGTCATGCGTATGTGACCCACACAGTGTGTGATTACAATTTTATGTTTATATTTAATATCATTTTATATTACCCGTTTAACAATGGACAGCAGGGGGCAGTAGATGGCAGAGTAACACTGCCGTAAAGGGGTTTATTATTATTTACGCGTCTACCGTAATATGTCTGACCTGATGACGGAGCTGTCGTTAGCTTGCCATTCTGGCAAGACCCGCCAAACGAGCAGTAAAAGGAATTCTCTGCTCATAATTTCTCCTGTTTTACAGGTCAGTAATGTGTACAGATTGTCACAAATGTTATAAATCACAATGTCTTAAGTTTGAAGTGGTGTTTAGATGTTGTTTATTATGTTTAATGCCGTGTAGAAGACCACCTCGTGGTGGCTGTGTGTGTATGTGTAATGGTGGTCGCTATTTAGATGTAGTAGACTCGCGTAGAAGACCACCTCGTGGTGGCTGTGTGTGTAATGGCGGTCGCTAGTGATGCAAGTGAATTGTTTATAGCTAAGAAGTGTTTGAGGTGTGTTTTGTATGGTCTATGGATCCTATGGTCAGTCATCATTTAATTATTATAAATGCGTGTTGCTTGATGCTAATGCTAGCATATATTAGACCAATGCTAATACTTTGCCTGAAAAGGTAATTAACAGTGTTTGAATACAGCACCAATATCTACATAATACATTCTTATTTGGAGTCATGATGTAAATGACACTTGGTTATACACAAATGTGTTTATTTTGAATACTTCAAGCATACAAGTATATTTTGAAGACATGAAACATGTGTTTATATTGAAAGCAGTAAAGGGCCAGGACAATTGTGTTTTGTGCCAATTGTTAATAAATTCTGGCAAGACCCGCCAAACGAGCAGTAAAAGGAATTCTCTGCTCATAATTTCTCCTGTTTTACAGGAAATACTATCCGTCATCGCGCCCTGCATAGCGGGGCCTGTTACAGATTCTTGGGGGCTCGTCCGGGATCAGCATCGTTTGAGACGACCACATGCTGATCCAGTGATATTGGACCTAAAGGACCGGACTGACGACGTGTTGCCGGAGTGAAGGTGCTTCCAGTTAGCGACTCAAGAGGTAGAGAGACCAGGTTGAAGGGGATCTACGCCTAGGAGTGCAGAACTGTTTGCCACAGTTGCCCACAACACACAGGATGGCGGACAACGAGAGGAAGAGACTAAGCTGGTCCATCAAGAAAAGACTTCATCAGCTAACAGCAGATGAAGCGTATGAAGTTGCCACACACCTCGATCCAGTGGAAGAACTTGACTCATCAGAGCTAAACGGGGACGAGGAGGAGGGCTGTGTTGAGTATATTGCTGCGAATATGAACAGTATGACTCTACTAAACCTAGAAGATGAGGGAATGTCAATGTTGTTGTGTCTACAAAGATACTGTTGATTTGATTATTGCAAACCGTAGCAGTGGTACCGTGTGTTCCAAAGAGGGTGAAATTGATACTTCTGTTAAATCACCTCTGATGTTATCTGCTACTGTTAACGCTAACCAACAACTTGAGCCATTAGACAATCCAACTGAGACTGGCATTCATGACGCAGACAGACAGAAACTGTTAAGGGGCTTAGAGGAGGTGCAAAAGAAACTTCAACACAGTGTCACCACACCTAGTTCAGACACACCGCAACCTCACTCTAGCCAACCCAGTAAGCAGCATACACCTAACTCACCACATACATCTACAGAAGGACTCTCTAATCCCACCCGAGAGAGCATGATTTCCCTTAAAGATCTTTCATTTCTGCACAGAAGGGAGTTTAAGATTCATGGAGGGCAGATAACTGACACTTCATCAGACATTAGCTTTAACAGCTTATGTAAACAGATTGAGGGAGGCTGCAGAGAGCAACACACTGATGACGAGATCATTAGAGGGGTGTCACGCATAATAAAAGGTGGAAAATTTAAAGACATGCTGACAAACAAGGAAGATCTCACAGTCACCGAGCTGAAGAGTTTCCTGCAGTCCCACCTTGGCGAGAAGAGCAGCACAGAGCTCTTCCAGGAATTGATGTGTGCTAGACAGCATGAAAATGAAGCTCCACAGCAATTCCTATACCGCATGATAGGACTGAAACAAAAAATAATGTTCACCTCCAGGCAGGAACATGCACTTATTAAGTATGATGCGTCTACACTGCAGGGTGTGTTTTTGAATGCAGTCTATCAAGGCATGGGAGAGAGACATGAGGATGTCAGGCGGGAGCTGAAACCTCTGCTTGCTGACCCCACTGTGTCTGATGAAGCTCTGTTAAGGCAGGTTATCAAGACTACGATGGAAGAAAGTGAAAGAAAGCGCAGACTGGGACGCAGTTCCAACCGCAAGTTAACTCAAGCACACAGCATACTCGCTGAACCTGAAGAGATACTCAGCAGTGTGGGAGAGACTACAAGTAAGGATAATGTCATCCAGAGATTGAGTGCTCAGGTTGAGGCTTTAACACAGGCAATGGAAACACTGAAACACCTATCAACAACAACCCAGGTGCCTGAGGGGCTACATCAAACCACTCACCAGTGTTGCTCTGACAAAACCAGACCAGAGAAGAAGACCAGGAGACCGTATGGGTGCCCACAATGCATAGCTCAGGCTCAACCAAACTGTAGCCACTGCTTTTTCTGTGGGAAGGAGGGTCATCGTGCTATAGGCTGCTTGAAAAGACAGAAGCAGGCGGGAAACGGGCACCGGTCAGGGCAACGGGACGACCACTGACCGACCCAAAGGAAAAGTCCCACCCCCAGGAGGTTGCAGCAGCAAGACAAAGCACTGGTCATACACCTATCAACACGCAGAAAAATAACGAACAACACCCAATCAAAAAGATAGCTCCGCTAATTGGTCGAAAGTCGCTATTGAGATGTAGCATGAACGGTTATGCCATATCCGCTCTTTTAGACTCTGGGCCAATGTGAGCATAATAGACAATGCTTGGAAAGACAGATACTTACCTGGACAAGATATTAGACTCCTCAGTGAACTCATGGAGGATGATCTCTACGTGACGGCTGTCACAGGAGATGCAGTACCTTATGAAGGATGGATTGAAGTGGTAGTAAACCTGCAGGGAAACGATGATCCAGACTTATCTATTCGAGTGCCTTTCCTAGTGAGTCGAACAAAAATAGACAGACCGATAGTTGGTTTTAATGTCATCCAGGAAACTCTTTAGGAGTCATGAAAGTAGACCCAAAGTCATATCTATCCTTGTCCACTTGCTTATGGGTGCTTTGGAGATGGACAGTGCAATGGCAGAAGCTATGGTGAGTTTCATAAAGACTGAGCAGAAACAGAAACAACAGAATGCTGCAGTAAAGATAGGCAGGAAAGAAGTCACTATTTATCCGGGCCAGGTAGCTTATATTAAGTGCAGGGTACCAGTAGATATTAGTGAATCTGACTCACTTGTGCTTTTCGAACCCCATCTAGAAGCTACACCCCTGGCACAGCTGAGTGTTGGAGAAGGACTAATGGCGATCCAACAGACAGAGAGACCTTTCGTAAAGGTGCCTGTGTCAAACCATTCCAGAAGTGCTGTGACTCTGCCCAGCGGTACTGTTCTAGGCAACATCGAAACCATTGACAGAGTGATAGAGACAGACAACCAAAGCAGCAAGGACAATCAAGCCCAGGCAAATATAGCCAGTTCTTCCACATCACCACACTCTAACAGTGACAACCCCACTTCTGCACTGTGGCACCCACCTGTGGATGTCAGCCACCTGAGTGATGAGCAACAGATGAAGGTGGAACAGATGTTACACGAGGAATCGGCAGCCTTTGATGATGGGGACATAGGTTGCATTCCCAACCTGCAAATGTCCATCAACTTAAAGGACAACATCCCAGTTCAGCGCACATACAGTGCAGTGCCCAAGCCCCTTTATAAAGAGGTTAAAGAGTACATCCAAGACCCGCTGGTAAAAGGGTGGATAGTTAAGTCCAAATCTCCGTACTCGGCACCTGTTGTCTGCGTCAGGAAAAAGGATGGGTCCCGAAGGTTATGCATCGATTAAAGAATGTTAAACCAGAAACCAGTACCAGACCGTCACCCATTGCCTCGTATCCAGGAACTCATCGACACCCTAAAAGGCCAAAGCTGGTTCAGCACTTTAGACCAAGGCAAGGCCTACCACCAAGGCTACATTGCTGAAGGATCCAGACACATGACGGCCTTCATCACCCCTTGGGGGCTGTATGAGTGGGTGAGGATACCTTTTGGACTCTCCAACGCACCTGCTGCTTTACAGCACAGCATGGCGGAAATGTTGGACTCTCTGCGTGACAACTGCTGTATCCCTTACCTCGACGACATCCTCTGCTACTCCGACTCCTTCACTAGCCATGTTGAGGGAGTACGTCAAGTCCTGAGAGCCTTGCAGTCCCATGGTGTCAAGCTTCGACCAACAAAGTGTGAGCTGTTCCAGGAAGAGGTCAGGTATGTTGGGAGGCTGGTCTCTGCAGACGGTGTCAGGATTGACCCAAAAGACATTGATGCCATTATGTCTCTGAAAGAGAAGAGGCCAAGCACAGTTGGAGAAGTGCGGAAGTTACTGGGTTTCCTAAGCTACTATAGAGCCTATATTCAAAACTTCTCAAGCATTGCAAAACCAGTTTATGATCTGTTAAAAATTAAAGGAAACTCTACCGTGACACAGGGGAAACATAAGGTGGGAAAAGGAGCTCAGATGCTCTCAAGGACACCTGTCCTGTGGACTGATGATCACCAAAGGATCCTTGAACAGCTGATTGACACGCTTTCACACCCACCTGTGTTGGCCTATCCGGATCGAACTGCCATTTGTGCTCCACACTGACGCCTCTCAGCAGGGGCTCGGCGCTGTGTTGTATCAACGACAGGATGGAAAATTGAGAGTCATCGCCTATGGTTCAAGAACTCTGTCTCCCGTTGAGAAGAATTACAAGATGCACTCAGGGAAAGGAGTTTCTTGCTCTTAAGTGGGCGATATGTGTGAAATGTAGGGATTACCTGTTCTATGCACCCCATTTCACAGTATACACAGACAATAATCCCCTCACGTACATGATGAGTACTGCCAAGCTGAATGCTGTGGGCCACCGATGGGTAGGTGAGCTAGCAGACTTTAGGTCTGATGTCAAATACAGGCCAGGAAGCGTGAACATAGACGCAGACACGCTCTCTCGTCTCTCTCTTGGCATTGACACCTACGTTAGAGAGTGTACTGAGGAAACTCACAAGAGAAACCATCCAAACCACATGGGATGGTTGTGAGTCTGCAAAGAGTGCAGGATGTTGCTTATGTTGCTGCATTGGACCTGGCTTCATGCTCAGAGTCACCTGTGAATGTGTCACCCTTACCATTGACCACAGTGAGCTAGTCAATGCTCAAAGGGAGGACCATGCAATCGGTGAGCTTATCAAACTTAAAGAGGCCAAGGCAGTATTGACCAATGAGGACAAGAAGAGAGCCAGTGGTACACTCAGAAAGCTCATGCACGAGTGGGGAAAACTGCACATGGAAAATCAACTGTTGTACGGACGACCAGTCAGCGGCAGCAGCTCTCGTCAAACCATCACGATACCACTGGTACTAACGTCATCGCCAAGACGACATGTGGACATGTGGGGCTGAGATGGGTCATCCACCTGCTCGAGACCGTTACAACAGCCTTTCATGAAAAAGGACATTGAAACCAATGAACCAGAAGTGTCGGTATCAAACAAAAGAACCTGTGACTACCACGACAGAGCACCAAAGGGCAGCATCACTTCAACTGCACACACTTGAGCATGTGACGTGTAGTGAAATATTCATGTGCTAACGTAAAATATCGCAATCATATGCCTAACCAAACAATGATTATTTCCGCTTGTAAAGCTTTCCACCATTATTGGTCTCTTATAAGAGAACATTATTGTTTTCTCATTCCTCCTCTCCTTCTCCTCCTCAGACCAAGGCCAGAACAACAGCTTGACTGCTGGATTCTCACACAGACACGATCATACAATCCCTGCTCGAGACCTGTTCTGCACTCCTCTGAAGGCCAAAGGCCAGATGGTGTCTCAAAACAGTTCTAAACCGTGTGAATCCAGATTTAAACCTTTCCCCTCTGTCCCTATATAACTCAGCTTTGTTTTTGTTCTCGCACTCTCTGGTAGACTTTTCAGACTCTGCCAGACCTGTGACATTTTTACCTTATTGTATTGTGTATTTGAAGCTTCAAATAAATAACCAAAAACAACTTTCTCGATTCACCATTTATTTATTTTTACTCTGACTATACTCTTTAAGCCGTGTTTTGGGTCCTGAGATTTCCATAACAGATGCGTTGTCGGCAGGATCTCTGTAAGTTAGATTGTGAACCACTCCAGACGCTGGTGAGTCGCTCCGGGATCTTTTGGATCCTCCTCTACCTCGACAGAAAACGTACGGGACAGGGGACCAGCGCGAGGGTGGAACCGATTGACTTCACGAGATCCAACGAACTCAAAGGCTTCATACGGGAGAGAAGTACACAGTCCAAATTGTGTTTAAAGTTACACCGGTAAATTAAAGCTCCATGACATTTATGAGAGGACTGCTCGAAAGTAGGTATATTTGGGATATATCCGACGTGATTTGGGATACGAACAGTTTTTGTGTGATTGTGTACTGAGAAACAAATATCATACGCATCAATCGACGGATGCAAAAATAGTGTTATGTAACACGGGTGTTTTGGTAACACTTAGAAGACTTTGTTTTGGTAGCAAAGCGGCTGTGTTTTGGTAACACTTAGAAGACTTAGTTTTGGTAGCAAAGCGGTGATTTGGTAACACATAAAAGACTATGTTTGAAGCAAATGCGGGTGTTTAGGTAACACTTAAAAGACATTGTATATTGGAGCAAAGAAGCGGTGTTTTGGTAAACACATCAGACTTTGGCCAAGCAAAGCAGGTAGGGGTGTGTACAGCCTCCTGAGGTCCGATAGTAGATGTCCATGCGAGCGATAATTATCGGCCCGATATTAGGAATTATGACGTCATCCCGATAAACCGATAACAGTATTAATAGCACCGATAATATACAATATATTTTTTGGGTATCCTGCGGTGTGGGTGGATTGGGATCAGGGGCGCTTGTTTTTCACTCGGCTCCTCCCGTTTTGCCAGTACTGTGGTGTTAGTGATTTAGGAAGAGGGGAGTTCTTCACAAATCCAGCGCTCCCTAATACTTCGAACCTGATCAGTCACCTGAAACATCGCCATCGCTACGATGGTGTGTTAAAAGCGTACGAAGACAATAATACAATACAGTGTGTGTGTGTGTGTCTGCGCGTGTGTCTGCGCGCACGCGTTGGAGCTAAGTGCAACTCAAGGCATATGCTCGAACCGGAGCTGCCTGGACGCTGCAATCATGTTGCTGAGTGTGCTGACTTCTCGTACAATGTCCCGCTGTCTGCTTCCTGCATCAAGTCAAGTGCTCGGCGCAGTTGTGTGGATAGAGCGCTCCTCTGTTTTCATTTAAACGGCTCCTTATATCCGTTAGCGCAGCTAGCTAGCACCAGATGCTAACAACAACAATGCACTAAGGTCTCTCTCTTGCTCGCTCGGACCACACGTACACACACCCTCCCGGTCCTCCAGATGGCCAGTCGGTGCCTGCCGGTGAGCGTGGAAGTGTGATCTGCCACAAGCGGGCGGCAGGAGCGGGGCTGTCAGCATTAGCTTGTAGATGGTATTTTAAACTCGATGCGCTCTGAAGCTACGGGGCGGCCGAGGAAAAAAAATACACATGCGTTAATCGCGTTAAAATAATTAGTGGCGTAATTTTTATTATCGGTTATCGGTATCGGTATCGGTCTTGAGAAGCAGGAAGTTATCGGTATCGGTTTCAAAAAACCAATATCGTGCATCCCTAGTATTCACTCAATAGGGTTTTCTGGGTAACTTAAAGGAGAAGTTTCTGTACCACTTCAGAGTAAAAATAACGGTGATGACAGTCATCCATTCCCACATCAGTAAAAAACAGTTATTTTATCATCTGTCTGCCCAACACATTTACTGGGCAGAGATCTGATTCTCCGGTTCGGCTTGGACCTCATTTTTCCACAAATGAGGGTCTTAAAGTGCGACAGCCATCTCCTACGATGGTTCAAAAAGTGTAATTTGATGATAAAGAACTGGTGAATGTGTATCAATGGGCTGCTGACATATCCTGATTCTCAGGAGTTGTTGCGTTTGACATGATCAACGTGTTTTTCCACCTGCTGTGTGGAGGCTTCTCATTTTGCATTGTTCTGCTAACGTGGTTGGAAGATCTGTGTAAATGCTATGATGAGAGTTTTTCTGTTAAAATGTGTGAATGATGAGCTCATGTTTAAAAATGTATTGGAATTCGCTGGGTAGTGCTATCTCTGTTAGACTCACACACCCACACAAGACACAACCAGCTGTGTCAAATCCCAGGGGCGGTCCACACATTTCACTAGCCAGGGGGCCCACTGATAGATAGAGGGATTTGGGTCCAATCGTTAAAGATTGGGAGTCAGTCACTGATTGGGCACCTACACACACAGAATATGTCATGTACTCTATGTCACGTGACGTGTATCAAATGATACGGCGCTCAATACAACATTGCTGCAACATAGGATTATGAGGTAATTCTCATATCTCTGAGCTTCCTGCCGCGCTTTCAGATGTGCCATACTCACTCTGGGCAGCTCACAGATATGACGTAGGGTTAATGTTCACGTTCCGTCCCGTACCCATTGAAACGTGATGGCATTCGGCCAGTGTTTACCTCTCTGCTTAAACAAGGGGTCATTATTCCGTGTAACGATTTGAGTGTTTCCTGTCAAAAAGATCAGAGACAAACCTCCTGACGAGATTTATCCAGGATTTACGATGTAAATGCAGCTGTGCATGCACGCTTGAATGCTTATCTGATTATTTCAAAAGTTCCAGCCTCTGCAACATATTTACTGCCATAAATGTCTCAAATGCATTATTTTTTCAGTGTTCCGGTACACAAAGACAGTCAATTCTGGTTTGCATTTGAATATGATGGTAAACCTTACACTTTTACACGCCTGTGTCAAGGTTAGGGATGCACGATATTGGTTTTTTGAAACCGATACCGATACCGATAACTTCCTGCTTCTCAAGACCGATACCGATACCGATAACCGATAATAAAAATTACGCCACTAATTATTTTAACGCGATTAACGCATGTGTATTTTTTTTCCTCGGCCGCCCCGTAGCTTCAGAGCGCATCGAGTTTAAAATACCATCTACAAGCTGATGCTGACAGCCCCGCTGATGCTGACAGCCCCGCTCCTGCCGCCCGCTTGTGGCAGACCACACTTCTACGCTCACCGGCAGGCACCGACTGGCCATCTGGAGGACCGGGAGGGTGTGTGTACGTGTGGTCCGAGCGAGCAAGAGAGAGACCTTAGTGCATTGTTGTTGTTAGCATCTGGTGCTAGCTAGCTGCGCTAACGGATATAAGGAGCCGTTTAAATGAAAACAGAGGAGCGCTCTATCCACACAACTGCGCCGAGCACTTGACTTTATGCAGGAAGCAGACAGCGGGACATTGTACGAGAAGTCAGCACACTCAGCAACATGATTGCAGGGTCCAGGCAGCTCCGGTTCGAGCATATGCCTTGAGTTGCACTTCGCTCCAACGCGTGCGCGCAGACACACACACACACACACGCTGTATTGTATTATTGTCTTCGTACGCTTTTAACACACCATCGTAGCGATGGCGATGTTTCAGGTGACTGATCAGGTTCGAAGTATTAGGGAGCGCTGGATTTGTGAAGAACTCCCCTCTTCCTAAACCACTAACACCACAGTACTGGCACAACGGGAGGAGCCGAGTGAAAAACAAGCGCCCCTCATCCCAATCCACCCACACCGCAGGATTTTATTTTTTTTTACCCAAAAAATATATTGTATATTATCGGGGCTATTAATACTGTTATCGGTTTATCGGGATGACGTCATAATTCCTAATATCGGGCCGATAATTATCGGGCCGATAATTATCGTGCATCCCTAGTCAAGGTTATTGTGAATCACCTACTGTGTACAACCAAGCATTGTGTACAAGTTTGGCCTCTCTCCAAGTTTCTAAAGGCACTGCACTGATACAGTATGTTGATGACCTCATGATTTGCGCACCCACAGCAGAACAGTGTGAGACTGATACTATTGCGTTATTAATGCACCTCACAGCCGAAGGCCATAAGGCCAGTTTGTCTAAACTCCAATATGTACAAAGAACAGTTACATTCTTGGGTCATGTCATTTCAGGAGAGGGGAAGACGCTTTCAGATAAGCGTATTGCATCATTGGCGGCTCTGCCAAAACCTGTCACTAAGCGACAGATGATGTCATTTTTGGGTTTTTGTTCATACTGCAGGTCATTCATTCCAAACTATTCTCCAATCGAGTTACCACTGCGCACTATCACATACGTCACTGGTTTGAAACCTACAGATCATCTTATATGGACACCGGAAGCCGACGAAGCCTTCATTAATATGAAGCTGGCTCTCCAATCGCCACCGACTCTAAGTCTACCTGATCACACTAAACCTTTCACTCAGGCAGTGGATGAACGACAGGGGTGTATGACATCAGTTCTACTGCAAGATCATGGAGGAAAACAGAGGCCTGTGGCCTATTTCTCCTCCAAGCTAGATCCTGTAGCTGCTGGCCTGCCTAAATGTCTACGTGCAGTGGCTGCTGCTGAGAAAGCGCTCAACTCCTCACGTGACATTGTGGGATATGCACCTTTGACCCTGTTAGTTCCACATGCTGTTTCACTCATTCTCCTTGAACAGAGAACATCACACCTCTCTGCTGCACGTTACCTCAGGTATCACACCTGCCTGTTAGACATGCCTAATGTCTATGTCAAGCGATGTAACACTCTGAATCCAGCGTCTCTTATGCCTTTGCCTGAAGACGGTGAGGAACACGACTGTGTCGCCGTACTTTCCACTGTGTGCACACCTAGACCGGACTTAAAAGACGTTCCTCTGACTAACGCTGACCTCATTTTGTATGTTGATGGGTCTGCCTCTCGCGACCAAGGGGGCACTAATCGGGTGGGTTTTTCTGTTGTTTCAGATTCTGCTGTACTCCGTTCTGGACCGCTTCCATGTCACCTCTCAGCACAGGCAGCAGAGCTCATCGCACTAACTGAAGCCTGCACGTTTGCAGAAGGCAAAACCGTGACTATTTACACTGACTCACGATATGCTTTCGGGGTAGTACACGATTTTGGGGCTATTTGGAAGTGTAGACAATTTCTGAAATCTGATGGCAAACCAGTACTTAACCATGTACTGGTTGCAGGCTTACTAGACGCCATTCTGCTCCCATCTGAGGTTGCAGTCTGTAAATGTGCCGCACACGCAAGCAGTACAGACCCAGTTTCCCTAGGAAATGCGTCTGCTGACTCAGCCGCAAAGGCAGCTGCCCTGATTCCTCTCGCACCTCACGCACACTCTTTAGTTAAAATCCCTGTCTCCTCCTTCACTGACAAAATGTCATCACTGACTTCCATGCAGCAGCTAGCTACACCAGTTGAGAAGGCTCAATGGAAGGCTGCTGGGGCTGTTTTTGACCCAAAATCCAGCACCTGGGTTGGCCCAAATTCCAATCCATGTCTTCCCAGACATTTCTTCCCTCATTTCGCTAAGTTGACACATGGATGGGATCATGTGTCAAAAGGGGGGATGTTAGAGTCTATTAATCAGGAGTGGTTCACAAGGGGGTTCACAGTAACAGCTCAAAAACACTGTGAAGCATGCCTAATCTGCATTTTGCAAAATTCTGGTAGACCAGTAAAGGTTACAGGACCCGGAGCACATCCACCTCCCGCCAGGCCATTTGAGCACCTAATGCTAGATTTCATTGAGCTTAGCCCATCAGAGGGTAAGAAGCACTGTCTGGTGGTGGTGGACATGTGGTCCAAATGGGTAGAAGCTTTCCCAGTAAAAGCACAGACGGCAAATGCTGTGGCAAAGGCACTACTGAGGGAAATCATTCCTAGATGGGGACTACCAGACAAAATTTCCAGTGACAACGGTTCACATTTTGCTAATGAGGCCATTACGCAGATAGGAGAATACATGGGCATGGACATCAGAAAGCATTGTGCTTATCATCCACAGAGTGGGGGTGGGGTGGAAAGAGAGAACGGCACAATCAAAAACAAACTAGCAAAATGCTGTGCAGACACAGGTCTGTCATGGACACAAGCTCTGCCCATTGTGCTGATGTACATGAGGATGCGGAAGAGAACACGGAGTCAACTCAGCCCATTTGAAATCCTTTTTGGGGCTCCTCCACAGATTGGACTCAAGGCTCCAGGATGTCCTCTTCCCTCCACAACTTTGTGTGAGGATGCTATGTTGTCATATTGTGTTAACCTATCATCCACTTTAGCAGACATCCGACGTCAGGTGGCTGCAGCCTTGCCTACTCCTGCCACTGGTCCGCTTCACCGCCTTCAACCCGGCGACTTTGTGCTGATCAAGGATTTCCGGAGAAAGAGCTGGAAATCCAATCGTTGGCAAGGTCCCTACCAGGTGCTTCTCGTCACCCTGACAGCGGTCAAGGTCGCCGAGAGAGCTACGTGGGTCCACGCCAGCCACTGCAAGGTCGTAGTCACAGGAAAGGAGAAACAATAGAAACGGATGACAACAAGTGACATGTCTAAGTCACCAACAGATGACAACAAGTGACGTGTCCAAGTCACCAACAGATGACAACAAGTGACGTGTCCTAGTCACCAACAGAGATGACAACAAGTGACGTGTCCTAGTCACCACCAGCACCACACTTGCACTACATACACCAAAACACACTACACACAAGGTGTCACGAGCGAGTGCCAGCTGAGCGGTTCCATATGCTCTCTGGTTCCTCGTTTGTGTTATCGGTGTGCGGAGTCTGACTGTCTGTGTCACGAAATTGACCGAGAGAAGACACTCACACACTCCATGGAACATTTCCCCCTCGTGATGAGGGCTCGCCTGGAGAGACGACAACGCAACCGTGAGCAATGTGAATACTACTGGAGAGCCTGGACAATCATAGAATGGTTCCTCTGCATACTTGCCATGATAGTTGTGTTAGGACTAGTCCTTTCATTTTATTTCATTTCAAACCTTTAGTTAACCATTTCATTTTCATTTCAAACCTTTATTTAATCATTTCATTTTATTTCAAACCTTTATTTAACCAGATGGGTCCCATTGAGATCATAGATCTCTTTTTCAAGGGAGACCTGAATCCTTTCTAACTTACCATTCCCTGATGTTAAACATATTTCCCTCCAACTGGCGTGGCCCAGTGATGCTGGGTTTAGCGCGCCAGAAGATTACGTTTGGTTGTGCGGCGACAAGCTCTATCAAGTTCTGGCTCCCCTCTGGATAGGTACATGCACTTTAGTGGATTTGAATCCAGCAGTCACTGTACTCACGTCCTTAATGCACACGACACATCATTACACAGAGTTCCAACACCCCGACCACCACAAGGTAAAAAGAGATCTGACGTCCGCTGGAGCTAAATTCATGGGTGGCCTGTTCCCATGGTGGGGTACAGTAAACAATGCCCATAAAATAGATACCTTACACGTCCGGCTAGAGAACCTCACTCAAGAGACGACGCAAGGCTTCCAGGCATTGTCCCCATTCATAATAGCCTCTAGGAACATGCTCATGCAGCACCAATTCGCTCTAGACTTGTTGTTCGCCTCAAAGGGTGGCCTGTGTCATGTGATTGGTGACTCCTGTTGCACTTACATTCCCGACGCCACCAAGAACATCACTGACACCGTGCTGCATCTTAACAACCTGTTAGCTGACATGAAAGCTGATGACATATCAAACGCAGGTGGCTGGGACTGGTGGGCCTGGCTTAAATCAGGCGGGTGGAAAGCATGGCTGGCTAGTATAGTTACACCCCTGGCGATCATTTTTGGCCTATTAATCAGTTGTACCTGTTTGATTATCCCAATACTGAAAAAATGCGTTTCCAGTATGATATCCTCAGCTTTCGTTCAGTATACTACTATTCCATTACAAGACAACCCTTTGCGCAACAGTGAGATAGATCAGCTAGAATCAGAAGAGTCTGATTCCGATTTATCAATATAATCATGCGTACCCTTTTCTCTTATTCTCTTATGCTTACATTATATTGGAGTCTGTCCTCCACAAAAACAGCCAGTTTTCTATGATATATTTGTGATGTGTTTACTCAAACCAGCGATGGAGTGTATTCATTGATGTGTTATATCAGTCTATTCTTTCATTTGTTTTCTTTTGTTTTTATTGATCAAGAATGATCAAAAGGGGGGAATGTAGTGGAAATATTTCATGTGCTACCTTATAATATCCTTCATATGCTTAAACCAAATCAATGTTATTTCCTCTTGTTGTGCTTTCACCATTATTGTTCCTCTTTAAGGAACAATTATTGTTTCTCTTCCTCCTCTCCTTCCCCTCCTCAGTCAAGGCCAGAACTGCTTTGACTGCTGGGATTCTCACACAGACACATCATACATCCCTGCTCCGAGAACTGTTCTGCTATCTCCTTCTGAAGGCCATAAGGCCAGATGGTGTCTCATAAACAGTTCTAACCGTGTGAATCCAGATTTATCATTTTCCCCTCTGTTCCCTATATAATCTCTGCTTTTGTTTTTGTTCTTCGCACTCTCTGGTAGACTTTTCAGACTCTGCCAGACCTGTGACATTTTTTACCTTATTGTATTGTGTATTTGAAGCTTCAAATAAATAACCAAAAGACAGCTTTCTCGATTCACCATTTATTTCTTTTTACTCTGACTTGTACTCTTTAGCCGTGTTTTGGGTCCTGAGATTTCCATAACACTCTGGAAAGTAGCATGTAACCGTATAATAAAATCATATTTTTTTCAAGCTCTTGTGGGGCCACATAAAATGAAGACATCACAAGACATGTGACATCACTGGCAGGATATCATTTAGATGGCTTTGCCCTCGTTCTAAAAACAGGGATTTATTATTTCATTTTCTTCCATAAAAAGTGTTGTAACTTTGTTGGGACGATGGCTTTCTAACCGATGAGTGCTTTATTAAAGCATATTCATAATATGCTATCATGTTTCAGTTACTCTTCAAATCATTGTTTTATTTCCATTTCCTTCAGCATCCCCAACACAGCTAAGACAACTGGTCACCTTCTGGGTAGGATGGGACGTTCCAGATGCATGTGGTGAAAGGAGATTTTCCTCGGTAGGGATATCCAAAATACATGCCAACGTTATGAATTCATCATATTTTTCTTATAATGTGTAAGGCATACTTAATTTGATGGAGAGGATTTGTTTATCATTTGTCTAATAAATGATGATTATGATTTTTATTGACAGAATGTTCACATGTAAACTTAGTCCCTTTAGCACTCATGACAAAATGATCATTTACATTTGGTAAACTTAATCAATGAGACAGAACATTAAAGACACATTCACTATCAACTAACTATGAACATCCCTACCCCCAGGTCGTCCACCTGCTTTCTGACCCTGCGCCTACCTGGCCATCATGAGAGCTATTTGGATTTTGCAGCACAGTTAGAGCAGTGCATTGCCACCAATGAAACAGGTTTTGGTCTCATCTAAGGCCTGAGTCTAATTTTTGCGATTCAGGCCTGTCAATAAAGATTCTCCTGGACCCACAGTTCATGAGTTTTTATTTGTGTAAAGTGGCAGAAGCAACTAACACGGGGTGAACCAGATGCAATTGAAACAGCCACATTACAAAAAGCCTTGTTAATAAACCTTGTAAAAATATTTTTGAGAAATGTTTCACCATGAATGAAGATGCCTGTAGGCTATGTGTAGTGCTGTACAGTGTTTTTACGTTTACATTTAGAGTTCAATTTGCTTTGACAAAAATGCAATAACGTCAAAGCCAATTGTCACAATAGTGGTAAAACATTGTGAAAATATTGTACAGTATACATTTTATGGAAATATAAGTGTAATGAGGTATAGGGTGAGATGTAGTAGTCCAACAATATAGCCTACCAGAGCTATTTAATAGAAGAGTTACGACACCGGAAGTCCAAAAACGGTTATTGTCACGTGGTTCATGTAGACGAGGGATCGTTCCCCGGAAGTTCATGGCGGGCAATGTGAATGCATTGATAACAGGAGATAGAACTACGATTTTTGGTAATTATTAGTGAATAAAGGTTTTGATTTGCAATATTTATACAACAAATCGATATGTGTATGTATTTACATCAATATGTTTTCAAAAATAAAATCGAATTTGCTAATATTAAGTGATAATATTAGGATTAGTGGGAACAACTAGTTTACGTGTTACCAACAGTGCCCTTGGTTAAAGAGCCTGTTGCTGTTTATTTATAGCTTTGAATTCTTTCAAACCAATAGTATCTTCTTAAACTTGTATGGTAGTCAGGAGGATCACTTTCTAATGTTTATTGATACATTTAGAGGGAGGGGATCTCAAGTAATGCTTTAAAATTCAGATTGGATTCATTTCTACCATTTTCTTAAATTCATGGTAGTTTCAGTAATCCCCTGGTAATTGAGGACACAAGTTATCTAAATGACTAATGTCATCTTTATGGCTTTCAGAAAGGACAGGAGACCTACAGGTGACTATCAAAGGACTAGCAGCAGCAGCAGGACTAGCAGCATATGATGATGATGATGTTAAATGTGTTGCTTTTGGAACATCCATTGGAAATACATGGAATTCAATAAACATTGAATAGCATATCATGCAGTTTGTCGGTGCCTTTTCCTCCGTGTTGTCCTGGTTTGCTGTGCTGCCTCCTAGTCGCCACCATGGTTTGCTGTGCTGCCTGGGGATGCTCAATTCGCTCAGAGAAAGGAGTACGAATGTACAGCTTCCCCACTGACACAGAGCGGAGGAAAAAATGGCTGGCTCAAGTCAACAGGAGCAATTTCACGACCAACATCAACAAAATATGTGATGTAATTATATACAAACACTGCATTTGCACTTTTTCACATAACGAAAACCACACCATTGGGAGAGCTTAATGTTTTGTTTAATACAAAAAAACAGGGAAAGGCTTGAAAAACACAGAGAGTTGAGACTCAGGGTGCAGGGTGAGGGTCTCAGTGCAGGTATTCAGGCTCCATTGAATCCCCCTCTGGTTCTTGTGCTGAAAGAGGGAGTAACAGACAGGAGAAAGGGTTATACACACCTATATAGCACACCTATTGCCTTGGGGAGATAAGGTGTTTACTTATATAAAACAGTAGTATTAAACGTACCTTGTGTTTTCACTCTCACTTAAGTCCCTCTCCCTTTGCCACCAATCCAGAATCAGCTGAGCTGCAACATTATACAGACAGGTAATAATCAACAGAATCACAAGGACACAATATGGCTCTGCTAAAAACACTCACTCTTACACGCACCAAAGTTATATTTATCTAATATTTAACTCCCTCCACCCCTGCATACAATCCCGTTTAGAAGCCCCTCTTCTCTAATTCAACATGTTGGACGAAATGACATTAAGAGAACGGAATGTACAATTAAAAGGCTGTTCAACGTGTGTTGCTAACTTGCTTCGGTATGCTAGCTTAATCTGTTATCTGTAAACGTTCCCTAAATCTACTAATTTAGGGATAATTCACTGACATCCTTTAATACACATGTTCATTTGAATCAGATGTACTGATAATATCCGCAATATACATCTTTAAACTTCTTCTTACCTTTAAAAGTCTGTCACGAACGGTGTATTATGCTGCAACTCCACAGCTCTGCTAGCCTTGGCGCTAACTTCCGGGGAACGATTGAGAGGCTCCACGATCCGCCATTGCTGTAAAAAAGTGGTCCATTGGAGTGAACGGAGATGTCGTAACTCTTCTATTAAATGAGAGCCTCCCTAATCTGAGCCTACCTACGCTGTATATTATATACAGCTGTATATTATATACAGCTGTATTGAACATTTCACAGTTACTCGATTCTGAACACGTGACACATTGTTAATACAGTACTACAGACCATGGATGTATAATAAGAGCTACAGGCCGCTGTCAAGGATTATAATGACCTTTGCTAAGGAGGATCAAGAGAGAGAAAGGAAAATAGCTTAAAAAAGACGGAGCGCTGGACGTCAGATAAATCACCAGAAGAAGGCAGACAGGAAGAGTAAACAATAACAGGTAAAAAAAAGCGATTGGCCTTCCAGCGTGTAAGAAAGTCGGCACTACATTGCTGTGTACCCCTTTGTACAAATTCGTCAGAAAATCAGAATCAGAATACCTTTATTAGTCCCACAGAGGGGACATGTGCAGTGTTACAGCAGGAAAGAGCCACAGACAGCTTAGTGTTGAATATCTTATATGCGTTAAAAAAGTACTAAGTTATAATAAACAATATGGTAAAAAAGTACTAAGTTATAATATGATAAACAATATGCTAAAAAAAAAGATAAAAAGTTACATAATTTTCAAAAATACAGATAAAAAACAAATCAAATCTACAAATCAAATTAAAAAAATAAAGCACATATTGCACATAGTTTGACGGTATTTAACAGCAGCAAGTTACACAATATTATAATCGGGAGATAAGTTTCCATTCATTTCGGCAAGCCTGGGCAACAACGATTAAAAGATTTCTTGCTCCCAAACAAATTGTGTATTTCATTACAAAAAGCAGTTATACTATACTATGTTTAGGTACTAATGAATTATTTATATCCTCAAAACAAACGCACACATAAATAACAAAGGAAAATACATAATTTAATAAATCCACAATATGATAACATTTTACAGATTCATTTAATAAACTTTTACAAAACATAGGTTGATGTTATATCGGGGAGAAAATACATATTTAAACATTTGAATTAGTCTCTGCATATTTAAATAAAGCTAGTTTATATAACAGATGAACAGATGTACAATATCGAGAAAGTAGATGCAAAAAATATATATAATGTGTGCATTTCCAACATATCCTCTGAAAGAGTGTTAGTCGTTGAGTTGAGTAATGAGCCATTCGTTTTTTTTCTGCTGAGAAGTCTTTGTATGCCTCGCTGACTTTAAGGACATCTGGGTCTGGCAGCTACCCCCGCACGGCCTTGTAACGTGTACGCCTTTGAACATGTTTATATGATAATTAGGACTTTAAGAACAATTGTACACTCAGACAACAATCACAAAGTTGTAGCAGGCTACATACAATTACTTAGGACAATAGATATTACCTTACAGCATCAGCCACTGTAAACTGCTTTGGCTTAGTGGAAGTGAATACCATGTCACTCACTCTGCCTGGTTTCACACCCTATTAATTACACAAAAGAATTGTCAAATTAATTGAAAAGGTCGTTGATGCAACATACTAGATCAGCTCATGGCACAAAGGAAATACTCATTACACCGTGGATTGGTTGTGAACACATACTGTACTTACCATGGTTCTTGGCTTGTGCCATCGCTGCTCTGTTTCAGTGCAGCTGAGGACAGGGGGGACAGCAGCCAGGTTGAGTGTGGAGTAGTGTGCGGTCTGGAACAGCAGTGCAACATTGTGGTTGCAGAGTGCTGTTCCAGCTACACAGGAACACTTTGCCACTGCAATCTCCACAGGTGAACAGTTCTTAAAACAAAATGTCAGTCATTTTACATTTAGGACACTGCTTCAATACAACACAGACAAATTAAAAAGCTGAGAGCAGGCTGATCAGGCAAGTAATAGGTGTGGGAAAAGGCTAAACCATGTCAGGTTGTCAGTCACATCATACACAGAAGTTCTGCTGTTTGGAATACTGTCATTTAAGGACATTCAAACAGATAATCTTGGAAAGCCTGTCTCAGCTCTCTCAATGTATTATCTTATATTATAACTGTAAGGGAAACTTCTGTGTAGCAATGCAGTGGGAGTCACTGACTCAGGAAGGAGACACTGTAGAGCAGCAGCTTTTGATGTCAAACACTGGAGGTTTATTTGGAGTTTCGGCCGGAGCATTCACATCACAAATCACAGCAGTCACGGTGAGACTGCACGGGTGGGTTGCCACGTCAATTCTAAAGAACTCTCCCTCAGACCCATGTATTTAGCTAGTTCTGAGAGCATCATCAACATGCTGCATAACAAGATAAAATCATAACACCTCTATCAGCTGACGCCAACAGGCAGGAACAGGGAGACAGAACACTGAGAGCACAGCAGCGAAGGTTACAGGTGCGTGTGCTCAGTCAGGACAGTTTGAACTGATAAACTGGGTCAAAGTTATGGGCCTTGGAAAATAATTCCACAACAATAACTACATAAAATATTGTTGGTAGAACGTTGAACAGCTTAACATAGATGTAGGATTATACTAACCATTCAGTAAAGAACAACAGCCGTCACAACCCGTTTCTGGGGTTTCCATGAAAGCAGAGTTTTCAACCTCTCATTAAGAATCTTTGATGAAAGCTAAGTTTGGGTTTAGCCACGCCATATAGACTGAGAGTTACGACATCTCCGTTCACTCCAATGGACCACTTTTTTACAGCAATGGCGGATCGTGGAGCCTCTCAATCGTTCCCCGGAAGTTAGCGCCAAGGCTAGCAGAGCTGTAGAGTTGCAGCATAATAGACTGTTCGTGACGGACTTTTAAAGGTAAGAAGAAGTTTAAAGATTTATATTGCGGATATTATCAGTACATCTGATTCAAATTAACATGTGTATTAAAGGATGTCAGTGGATTATCCCTAAATTAGTAGATTTAGGGAACGTTTACAGATAACAGATTAAGCTAGCATACCGAAGCAAGTTAGCAACACACGTTGAACAGCCTTTTAATTGTAAATTCAGTTCTCTTAATGTCATTTCGTTCAACGTTGTTGAATTAGAGAAGAGGGGCTTCTAAACGGGATTGTATGCGGGGGTGGAGGGAGTTAAATATTAGATAAATATAACTTTGGTGCGTGTAAGAGTGAGTGTTTTTAGCAGAGCCATATTGTGTCCTTGTGATTCTGTTGATTATTACCTGTCTGTATAATGTTGCAGCTCAGCTGATTTTGGATTGATGGCAAAGAGAGAGGGACTTAAGTGAGAGTGAAAACACAAGGTAAGTTTAATACTACTGTTTTATATAAGTAAGCATACTAAACATGTATTATATCACTGTATTATATAAGTAATCTTAGTAACAGTAGGTTAGCAACCTACTGTATGGCAGGTGGAGGGACAGTGATGTTACAGGTGGAGGAGCAAGACTGCAAACTCACAAGACAGAGAAATCAATGTTTGTTCTCCAGAGAAGAGGTTGATTTCACTTCAATTTTTTATTTCATATTTTTTAAAGATGTGAAAATGACAAAAAAAAAGAACTTGAGAGCTGTAACCAAGACAACTGTAACAACATGAGTAGAAAGCCACCAAGGTTTTTCAAGTCCCTCTCTTACTCCATTTTGCCAACCCAAACTTCCAGATACATGACAGGACACCTTGCTTGTTTTTGTTGTTTGCGCACCTCTGGCGAGAGACAGCAAGCGCATTTCGTGGCATCTGCAGGCAGTGGCAAGTCCTTCCGGCATATGCCACAGAGGCCGCTACTCTGTGGTAGCTGTGGCAAGTCCTTCCGGCATATGCCACAGATGCCACAACTTGCCGAGGCATCTGCCGCTGCTCAACGGGAGTTGCCACAAGATGCCAGAGTAAGAGAAGATTTACTGTAGCTGCCACTCACCTTCCGTGGAAAATGCTGCTATTTAAACCCTTATTTATCGTGTAAAATGTCGCTCTTTAGGCATCACTTTATTGAAATGATCTGTACACAGGACTGATGTGCGATCTCTATTTTTCAAAAAGATTTTCATCATTTCTATTCAATTTTACTTGAAGCATGGTTTGCTAAAATAAACATACGTACTATATTTATGATGAAATATTGGCGAGTGAGGGTTGCAACGCCCTTGGCAATTGTCGCTTCTTGAGGGGAGTTTCCACTGCTTGCTACGATAAACCAGGTATATGACTAGTAAAGACAAATAATTAACAAATAAATATCTGTATGGTGTAATGGTAAACTTACTATTAGGGTAGTTTAACATTGTCTTATGAGTGCAAACTTTATATTTTACCTTATATGGGCACATAAATTGCAACAGTTCCCAGAATGATGTGTTTTGCTTGTAACCTCTGTGGGCACTTACAACAGTTCCTATAATAATGTATTTTAGCTTAGAAACTTGTCTATCAGCACTTTCTCCTGTTTCCATAAAGATGTTTCGACAGGCATGACTTTAAAAACGAAAGGAAAGTTCCTGTTTAGCTTCTTTGTCTTATAATCAAGTTCCCCAATTCTTATCCTCCATGTGTTGCTGACAAGTTTCCCCACTTCCCCTTTCTGCTGAGTGGGCCCCGGTTTGATCCATTTGTGATTGACAGTTGCAGTTCCTTTGGAAAGCTTATCTCTCCTGCCAGGGCCCCTCCCCATAAGTGATGAAATGTTGTTGAACTGACTAAATGCTATATAACCTGTATGCATCTTTCGCTCGATGAGGCAGAGAGTATCACTCTCTCAGGATACTTTGTGTTCTGTGAGACCTGTGTCTGTCCAGGCTGTCACAACCGCCTGGTCCAATCAAGCCCAAGGTGATAGCCAGGACAGAGGGAACCGGGGAGGATGAGAAGGCGTCCGCGGCCGGGGAGGAAGAGGAAGGGGCAGAGGACGAGGACGCCGAGCCAACCCGAAATGGCGAGGATCACTGTTTTAACTGCGGAGAGAAGACTCATTGGAGGGAAGAATGCCCACACGAAAAGAAGGAAAAGAACTTTCAATCAAATCAATCGGACCATAATAGAGACAATTCTTCAAACTGACACGAGATGAAGAAGGGAGGAGCGGGGGAAGAGGGATTTCGGTCTGGGGAGACGGAACCACTGCCTACAGCAGGGGTGTCAAACTCAATTTCATTGCGGGCCACATTCGCATTATGGTTGCACTCAAAGGGCCGGTTGTAAATTTAAGACTATATAAAAATACATATATAAATATTTAACATATATAAAATAATGGATTATATTACATTATTGGCTCTGATTATTATCGGATAGGGTAATACCTTCATAATTAACTACGTCTGAAAGCAGAAGTCTATGGCAAATAATTGCAAGTCTCTTCAGTGAGAATGTCACAAAATGATTTAAAAAGAAAAGCCACATTCTGGAAAAAATGTCAAAATTAAAAAAAGTGACATTTTGAAAAAAGAAAAGTCAAATTCTGAGAAAAAAAGTCAAATTTGAGATGCATTGTGGGACATGTAGTTTATGGGCAACGTGCCTCTGTAAAGTAGCATGTAACCATATAATAAAATCATATTTTTTTCAAGCTCTTGTGGGGCCACATAAAATGAAGTCGCGGGCCGGATTTGGCCCCCGGGCCTTGAGTTTGACACCCCTGGCCTACAGCATCTAACCAGGGAAGTGATATACACACACACATAATGCAGACAATTGAGAAATTAGAGGGAATGTCTGTAAAAGAGAATAGTGCATATCTGAAATATGACACTGAAAAGACATTTAAGAAATTTCCCACACTGACTTTAGCTATCATGGGTGTTAATGTTACATTTCTGGTTGATTCCGGGGCTACCCACTCAGTGGTGAAAAAGGCAGATTTGCCAGACTGCAAATTTAGTGGCAGATGTATCCACTCGATGGGAGCGGCCGGGGTAACTGTAAAGGAGAGGTTTTCCATACCGCTTCAGTGTAAAGATAACGGGGATGACAATCACCCATTTCCCACTTCAGTAAAACACAGTTTTCTTGTATCATCTGTCTGTCCAATACATTTACTGGGGAGAGATTTGATTCTCCGGCTCTGCCTGAACCTCATTTCAACAAATGAGGGTCTTGAGGTCCGACGACCATCCCCTACGATGGTTCAGAATCCCACATTGGATGATAAGAAGTGTGTACCAGTGGTTATTGGCATGCCCTGATTCTCAGGAATTATTATGTTTGACTCGTCAACGTGTTTTTTCCACCTGCTGTGTTCATGGAAACGTCTAATTTGCATTGTACGGCTAATGTGCTTGGTGAACCGTGTAGAAACTATGATGACAGTTTCTTGCTGGAATGTTTAAATGATGAGATCATGCTTAAAACAATGTATTGGAATTCACTGTGTAGCGCTATCTCTGTTCTACTCACCCCAGCACAAAACAAGCTATATCAAATCCCAGGGGCTGTCACGCACATTTCACAAGCCAGGGGGCCCAGCCATAAATGGAGGGATTTGGGTCCAATCGTTAAAGACTGGGAATCTAGTACTGATTGGACAAACACAGACGACCCGTTGATTGAGTATTCCCCGTCACAGGACGTAGTTAAGTATAGCATTGACTGCCCAGTTCATGTACTGCGTTCACTGATTCTAACAGACAAAGATGACTGGGTAAACCCTGTTGCTGGCCCATCTGGCCCGGAGCTCTCATGTTTCAGTCATATTTCTGAGCTCCCTGACGCGCTAAAAACAGTGCCGCAAACACTGTGGGCAGCACACAAATATGATGTAGGATTAATTCGCTCTGCGGAGCCGGTGGTTATCACTCCTAAAACTACGTTCCGCCCAAATCAGCCCCAGTACCCATTGAAACGTGAAGCTGTTGATGGCATTCGGCCAGTGGTTACCTCTCTGCTTAAACAAGGGGTCATTGTTCCGTGTAACGATTCCCCGGTCCGCACTCCAGTGTTTCCCGTCAAAAAGATCAGTGACAAACCTCCTGACGAATGGAGATTTGTCCAAGATTTGCGAGCTGTAAATGCCGCAGTCCACGCTCGTGCACCGCTGGTCCCAAATCCTTATCTGATTATTTCCCAAGTTCCAGCCTCTGCAGCATTTTTCACTGTCATCGATCTGTAAAAAGAACAGTTACATGTTTGGGTCATGTCATTTCAGGAGAGGGAAAAACGCTTTCAGATAAGCGTATTGCATCATTGGCTGCTCTACCAAAGCCTGTCACTAAGCGACAGATGATGTCATTTTTGGGGATGTGCTCATACTGCAGGTCGTTCATTCCCAATTATTCTCCAATCGAGTTGCCATTGCGTACAATTACGCATGTCAATGGTTTGAAACCTACAGATCGCCTCACATGGACACCTGAAGCTGATGAAGCATTTATTGAAATTAAACTGGCTCTTCAATCCCCACCAACGCTAGGTCTGCCTGATCACACTAAACCTTTCACTCAGGCAGTGGATGAACGACATCGGGTATATGACCTCAGTTCTACTGCAAGATCATGGAGGAAAACAAAGGCCTGTGGCCTGTTTCTCCTCCAAGCTGGATTCTGTAGCTGCGGGTCTGCCTAAATGTCTCCGAGCATTGGCTGCAGCTGAAAAAGCTCTGAACTCCTCACGTGACATTGTGGGATATGCACCTTTGACCTTGTTAGTTCCACATGCTGTCTCTCTCATTCTCTGTGAGCAAAGAACTTCACACCTCTCTGCTGCACGATACCTTAGGTATCACACATGCCTGTTAGACATGCCTAATGTTTATGTCAAGCGATGTAACACTCTGAATCCAGTGTCTCTTATGCCTTTGCCTGAAGACGGTGATGAACACGACTGTGTTGCCGAGCTTCTGATTGTGTGCACACCTAGACCGGACTTAAAAGACGTTCCTCTGACCAACGCTGACCTCATTTTGTATGTGGATGGGTCTGCCTCTCGCGACCAAAGGGGCACTAATCGGGTGGGATTTTCTGTTGTTTCAGATTCTGCTGTACTCCGTTCCACCCCGCTCCCATGTCATCTATCGGCACAAGCAGCAGAGCTCATCACACTAACTGAAGCCTGCACGTTTGCAGAAGGAAAAACTGTGACTATCTACACTGACTCACGATATGCTTTCGGGGTAGTGCACGATTTTGGGGCTATTTGGAAGTGCAGGCAATTTCTGAAATCTGATGGCAAACCAGTACTTAACCATGTACTGGTTGCAGGCTTATTAGATGCTATTCTGCTCCCATCTGAGGTTGCAGTCTGCAAATGTGCCGCACACACGAGCAGTACAGACCCAGTTTCTTTAGGAAATGCATCTGCTGACTCAGCCGCAAAGGCAGCTGCTTTGATTCCTCTCGCACCTCACACAAACTCATTTGTTGAAATCCCTGTCTCCTCCTACACTGACAAAATGTTGTTGGCTGGACCCATGCGACTACATGTATTGCGCAGATGTATGTATGCTATGTTGAGAATGACAGTCACCGCAACCTTCACTGCGGTGAGTGGAAGTTTGTTCTGTGGACCACCGAGCACACCGATTGGGGTTATACAATATGGAACGACGAAACAAACATCAAAGGGAGATTGTCTATCTCCAAGATCAATTCCTCGAGCCCCGTTATCCTAATGCAACTCCAAGAGGCCCGAAAGTCAGATGGGGGTTATTATGTACAGATGTAGCACTCCAGATCAGACTCAAATGGGTGTGTCCCAGTCAAAAGCCCAGCGGATGCCAGTGGCTGGGGGTGTTGCCAAATTGCTAGAGGGCGTTGCCCAATTTCCCCATTTGTTCAATTACAGGATTTAACCATGAGATGGTGCTTCATTCACAAAATACACAATGGGCGTTGTAGAAACATCAATATTTTAGCAGTGATGAGCGGGCCCTCGCGTCCGTGCGCCTGTCGGGGAGGGTTGCTGCCCCCCCCCCAGTCCTCCGAAATGAGCCGTTTGTCATCCCTCTAAATTGTTAACCTGACTTTGCGTTCCTTTGTTTCTGACCAGGAAATCTTAGGCATGTGCGCCAGTTCTGTTGGTACCATTTTTCCTGCATCAACCAGGTAGCGATATGCCGACAGTGAAGAATAAACATATTTATAACTAGTTTAGCTAGTTCCAGAGGTAGATGGAATAGCAAAGTGTGTTTGGTCTAACTGTTAGTGTGTGTTTTTCTCAGCAAAGTCCGTCACAGCAAACATTTAAATGTAAACCTAAGACGCAAAGAAGTGCAAGATAACAGATAAATATAAACAACCATAATGTAGATTTAATGATATGAGAGAAGTTGTAGACAGTATTTTAAAAAAAGACAATGTTAACAGCAATGTAATAAGTATATACAGTATTATGCAAAATGACAAGTACTAAATGGCACACAGATGTCATTTTTTAATTATAAGTAAAAGTATGTAAGGCTGAAGTGACAGCAGTGATGAGCTCTACACTCATACGTCTGTACTGCAGTCAGCGGAGGTTTGGGTGGATGATGTTCCTCAGCGCTGTTCAGGCTTGCTTTATCCAGCACCTCAGGTGGCAGCTCTGTCCTTCTGATTGGCCGTGCACTTTTCAAAGTAGGGGTCGTTCCCCAGCAGATCCATTTCTCCAGAATTGTGGTAATCACAGAGAAAACAAGAGATCATAATAAAGACATGGTTGCTAAAGCATGATTGAACAATGTAACTGTTAGCCTTATAGACAGAGAAAGTGTTTGTGTGGGGGAGGGGGGGGGGTGTTTATTTGTATTCTTTAGTAGATATCTACAAGTAAACAGTAGATATTTTTCATGAAACCATATAGTGCTTCACATAATAAAATATACAAGGGCTGTAGCCTGATATACATTATATGCTTTAGGAGCTGTATGTGTGTGTTTTACATTCAGTAGGTGTCTGTTGTGGAGTGTATAGGTGTCTGTTGCAATTGATTTTGCCACCAGCAGAGTTATGACCATTTCTTTCTAAGCCCCGCATTTAGATTAATGTATATATTTATCGACTGAACATGCTCATTTTCTACAGTAATGTGTCTGACCCTCCACTGATGCTGTATACTAAGTTTGGCATTGAAAAAGAAAACATGGACATTTAAGGTAATATTTCACTGTTTTTAACATTATGGTAATTTCTCCGATCATTCCCCGAGGAGGAGTTTGCAAGAACGTGCGTAAAATGGCTAGAAAACGCAATTTTTTCAAAATGGCCAACTTTCTGGGGGGCGGGGCTAATGGAAGGCAATTTGAAATATGTGTGCAATCATAATAGCAATATGTATACAGCGTTTCGTGAATATCGGAAAAATTATATCCGATTAGTTTGGAGTAATTGCGACATGTAAATCGTCAAAAATTGTGTATTCGCTGTTAGCTTACGACCTCCACGAGTAATTTTTCAAAAATGTGCTCCTCAATTAAGTATCATATGGGATAGGGGCTAAACCTGTCCTGCATTGGAATTTTTCCGATCATTCCCCTAGGAGGAGTTTGCAAGAACGTGCGTAAAATGGCTGAAAAACGCACATTTTTCAAAATGGCCAACTTTCTGGGGGGCGTAGCTAATGAAAGGAAATTTGAAATATGTGTGCAATCATAATAGCAATATGTCTACAGCGTTTCGTGAATATCGGAATAACTATATCCGAGTAGTTTAGAGTAATTTGCGACATGTAAATCGTCAAAAATGGTGTATTCGCTGTTAGCTTACGACCTCCACGAGTAATTTTTCAAAAATGTGCTCCTCAAATTAAGTATCATATGGGATAGGGGCTAAACCTGTCCTGCATTGGAATTTTTCCGATCATTCCCCTAGGAGGAGTTCGCAAGAACGTGCGTAAAATGGCTGAAAAACGCACATTTTTCAAAATGGCCGACTTTCTGGGGGGTGGGCCTAATCGAATGTATGTACAAATATATCCGCAATTCTATGAGAAATGTCTGTGCCAAAATTCGCGAAGTTTTGAGAAACTATATGTGACTACCACACAATTGGGGGCGCTAGTGAGCAGTTTTTTTGAAAATGTACGTTATTTTTTTACATTTTTGAAAAGGTCCTGAGCTCTGACGTGTGTCCCAAGTTTTGCGTCCGAAGCTCATTTTATGCTATCGTCATTTAAAAATAATGTATAGGCCACGCCCACATTCTGCATTTGTTGCGACACTTTGAATCTAAGTTCGTAGTCGCCCCGAGAGTATGTGTAAACAAAAAACAAAAAGATTAGTCCATCCGCTCTTGAGTTATAAATTGGTGGTGTTTTTGGCGCCACCTATAATCCAAAATGAAAATACTTTGGTGTGCCTATTCCCCAAGACAGACTCAACGTTTCCACCAAAATCTGTGATGTTTGGATACATTGTTGATGAATTATGAGCATTTATTTCTAAGCCCCGCCTTTTTGCGAGTACGTTTTAATTCGTGGCGGGAATATTTATCGTTTGAACATGCTGATCTCCTAAGGTAATGTGTCTGACCCTCCGGCGATACTGTATACTGAGTTTGGTGTTGAAAAACCGAAATTTGAAATTTAAGTGAATATTTAACTGTTTTTAAAATTATGCTAATTTAAAAAAAAATAAAGTAGGCGGAGCTTAGGGTTACAATTGGATTATTTGTAGAACAGGTCCACCCGGATATGTTCGCAAAATGTCAGGTAATTCGGAGTTACGGTGCGACTTTGTGAATTTTTCCGAAATGGAATTGAAATAGGTGGCGCTAGCGAGCAAGTTGAACAATTTGAACCCATTGACTCCAGAATAAGGTAGTTTTCACCAGTTCTGGCGTCCATGCAAAATTATACAACTTTTTCAGCGTCCTAAAGGCCTCAAAAACAGGAAACGGCAGCAGAAAAAAAATAATTAAAACTGCGGTCACAGACATGCACGCAGTTGTGGGCGGGCCTTCGCGTCTGAGCGCCTGTAGGGGAGGGTCGCAGATGCGCGCGTGTCCTTTGAAATGAGCCGTTCGTAATTTCTGAAACGTGTGCGTCCCGGACTCCCAGGTCTTCCGGCGGCGACCGGGAAACGTATGTGGGCTCGCCGCCTCTATACAAATACTATCAAATAAAATAATCAATAATACAAATCATTGTATTACATTGAATCATCACTATAGATATTCATTCCACCCAAAACAACAACAAAAAATATTTGTAAAAATCTTTTTTTTTACTTGTGAGTGTGTGTAGTACTAGGTGTGTGTAAGTGTAGGTGTGTGTATGTGTAGGTGTGTATGTGTAGGTGTAGCTGTGTGGGTATGTGTAGGTGTGTGTAGCTGTGTGGATGTGTGTGTATGTAAGTGTACCAACGCACTATACAATAAACTACCCTGTAGGTCATTGTGTGTAAGTGTACTTGCACAATAAAAAAAACGGAAACATAAGTGACATTTGATTCCAACTGGGGCAGATTTATTTCAAACATTTTACCAACACACTATAGGCATTTAAAAACAAACATTTTACCAATGTACTATACAATAAAATCACACTAGGTATATAAAAAGTCATTTTTTTTAAATAAACACTCGCAAAACATTATACCTACTTGAACTTTATACCTATCTGAATGTTCCAGTATTTAGGTCGTGCCACTCCCTGAAACAGTTATTTTTGACAGTGAAGCATAGAGGGACCTGGCACTTCCTGCAGTACACAGGTGTCTTCACCCTTTTGAGTCCAGCATCTAGGCACCTCCTGCAGTTCTTCCTGACCTTGGTGGCATCTTCCCCATAATACTCGGGCATGCATGTGAGTGGTGGAGGAGGGGGTGGAGGTGGAGGGGGTGGTGGAGGTGCAGGGCCTTCGGCAAACTCCACAGCAAAACTTCAGCAAGCTGCTCCCTGAAAGTCTTCTGGGTGTGAGGCTTTGTCCTGCTGGGGTCACACCCCATCTAACAAATGTGGAAAAACAAAGAGATTCGATTAATTCACTGGCTTATACTTATAGGATAATATTGGACTATAAATGAATAATACGACACCAAATAAATAAGTAAACACATGTATATATTCATTCACTGGCCATTCATTTAGAAAATGTAACTCCAAAAAGACAAGTAACACTATTTAGCATTTTGGCTAATCATTCCTGTTGGCTAAGCTAACACTAGGCGCATTCACACTGCGGTATTTTTCCCACAAAGGCTCATGCGAACTTAGTTCATGCGAACTCTTTAGTTCGCATGAACTAAGTAGAGATCGCGTTCACACCGGAAAAAGTCCCTGGGGGTGGATTAGGCAAATGAAGCCGCTGACGTCACTTCTTCTTCTTCTGCTTTGGGTTTACTGGCAGGCCGCAAACCACTTCACGGCGTATACTGCCGCCCAAAGTCCCCGGCCGGAAGTCCCCGGAGTTGGGGACTGGCTTCAGTAGAAGCTGCTGGGACTCCCAGCAGCTTCTACTGAAGCCTTCCGAGTAAATCGCCAGAACGCCGACACCTCCTCATCTCCACCGCTCCCATGTTTTATTTTGTGTTGCCATAAGTTAGTCTCTCTGCGTTTCTGCGATGGGCTAATGCTAATGCTAATAATGCTAATGCGAGGATAATAAAATGGCGGCTTCACAAAACTTTTTGGGAGTTTTACGGGGCGTGGTTTGCAATCCGCCCAGCCAATCAGACATAAAGCTCTTTTCTCACAAAAGAGCCGCTCGAAAGTCCCTGCTCTCTAGCAAGGACTTTCGAGGGGGTAAAAAGGTTCGCATTAACTAATTTTAGTACCGGCTCTTTTTAGTGTGAACGCGATCATGAACTAAGTTTGCATGAACCTTTGTGGGAAAAGTACCTCAGTGTGAATGCGCCTACTGTGATGCAGTTCCACCAAACACAAAAGTAATATATAAAAAGGATAATATTGGACTATAAATGAATAATATTACACCAAATAAATAAGTAAACACATGTATATATTCATTCACTGGCCATTCATTTAGAAAATGTAACTCCAAAAACACTATTTAGCATTTTGCCTAATCATTCCTGTAGCTTCTTGGCTAAGCTAGCACTGTGACGCAGTTCCACCAAACACATAAGTAATATATAAAAACAGAGAGATTACATACCTTTCCCATGGTGGAAGTTCAACATCCGAGTCACTACTGTCCGGATCCAGGTCTGGCTGGAGGAGATCTTCATCATCCGACGAAGAGTCATCTGGTAGGATCATAGCACCGCTATCGCCAGCTAGCATCTCTAGCACCTGCTTGCCTCGGTGGTGAAGCTCTCCCTTCTGGCTGCGTAATGCGTAATGAGCCGGAGCGGGCGTAGTTTATAATACACAGGATCATATCTTTGGAACCCATTAGTCGATTTGGGTGATTGACACCTTTTCTGAACCGTTAGAGCCAATATAATCGAGTGACAGTTAGTAAGTCCCACTAAACAGTTACGTCAAGTAGAGAGAGGTTTGTGTAAACCGCACGTGAGACAGCATTAGCCCGGGACTGCGAAACGTTATACCTACTCTGCTGCCATGAAAGTAATGATAGATTATCAGGAACAATTCTAAAGTGACTAAGAGACATTGGATTAACCTTAAACAGCGTTTTTATTCCCTTGAACAAGAGCTTTGATCACAAAACAGCAACGGTAAGACATAATTGTTGTTATGGTTTTGAAAACTGTTGTTTTTTTCTTCTCTGTACAGTGATGATACTTATAAAAGAAAATCTGTGGAGTATCAGCTTTCAGATGATATGTAGTTTGTGCAGAAAATATTAAGTTTTAAAGATCGTTTTTGCTAGTTAGCACCGGAAGTAGCATCTGCCCGTTTTAGCTAAGGGCTAATGCTAACGCTTCTTGTGAGACTTTTGTTTTGTTTCGGTAAAAATGGTTCTTATCGTCAGTTAGCTGAGATTCTTCTCGTTAATCTGGTATAACACATTGATAGGTTTTTAAATATTAAGATGCCCTGAGACAGTGTCGAGAAAAAAAAACATGGTCCCCGCCGGAGGGGACCTTCGGGCTTAACAGGTTAACCGTGGCGTGCGGTGCAGTGGGTTGTGCAGACGTTCTGCCCTTGACTGTTTGTTTACTCAATAAACGCATCTCCTCTGGATATTAGGCCATGTATGTTCCATACCAGTAGAGTTTTCTTTTTGTTGTTGTGTTTATTGATCAAAAAGCAAACCTTCAATACAGCTGTTATGTGGTCAAGGTAAGTAAAGTAATTATTGAAGCTGTGTATTGGTTAATATTAGCATATGACAAAACGCCACAGCATTTCACAAAACACCGCAGTATTTCAGAAAACACCACAGCATTTCACATTGAGCCAGCCAGAGAGCACTGCTGTGATTGGTTGCTTTTGCTGCCAGTGAAGAAATGACGCTTCGTGATTGGTCAACGTCCCTCCCAACACATCAGCCGTTAGCACACACTCAGAGCAAAAAACAGAGTGTTTTGTGAAATGCTGCGGTGTTTTGTGAAATGCTGCGGCGTTTTGTGAAATGCTGCGGCGTTTTGTGAAATGCTGCGGCGTTTTGTGAAATTCTGTTGTGTTTTGTGAAATGCTGTGGTGTCTTGTACTTCAGGGCCACCGTACAATAGAGATGTTTTTAGTTTAAAGTAAATTCAGATGGAACATAGTAAAAACATGTAAATTCTAATGTCCGCCTAAAAAAAAACATTACTTATAGTGAAAACCACCCTTGAATGATGGGTTTAATAGACTAAAAGCTTTAGGAATCCAAACTATAACATATAATAAGTACACTGTATCAAGATTGATGCAAAACAAGTGAAATTTGACCTTTTTAGAGAGGTTTAGAAAAATAAAGTCCACCTCACCACTGGGTAATTTGGGAACCATCAGTTCCATTTGAAAGTTTTCACTGTAAAAATCATTGAATTACTTTGAATTATCACTATAGGTAGTCATTCCATCCAAATACAACTGTTGTGAAAAAATAAATAAACTACAAATAAAACATACTCTGTTATCCTCTTAGGCCCCACGGATCCGGAATCGCGTCATTTGCAGGAAACAACGTCTAAGGAACCTTAATATTTAATAAACTATGAATATTTTATATCCATAGAACGGGAACAAAAAATAATTTAACTGATCTTTTTCATTTATTTTTTCACAAAAAACACACAATGCTAACAGTGAGCCTCTGAATTAGCCCCCAGCGAAAAATGCTAACCTATTACTGCACCGAAAATCACTCCTAGCTCCCTTATTACTTGTCCTAGCTCCACATCCAAAACATTGTTTATGACCGCAAGGAGACACAGAATCTAACGGTGCCCACCTCAACACTAAAAGATACAAACTAGCGAGGTTACCAACAAAAACGTACATCAAAACAAGTGGCGCTAGGTATTAGCATTAGCACTGCACACACCAACGGCGTGTTCCAATGAAAAGCATACATATATAGAAATAAAGTATAAAGTATAGGTCAACACATTTCAGAATAACACACCAATTCCGATATTACTCACGTTTGACAAAGTGGAGCAGGGTTTCTATGTACCGATAAGTGGGTAGTTTAATGAGTCTGTTGACGACAAAACCTCCACGCACGCAGACAGCCAAGGCAAACTACCTGAATTAAGTCTCTCCCTAAACCGGCAATACCGGAAATGTGACGTCCGGTTTGTCCTTCACAATAAAAAAAAATTCAAAATAAAGGTACATTTAATATTGACGTATCAAATTGATTCAAATGTCTTACACAACACATGTATCGAGACAATAAATGAACTGTTTATATAGTCGATCAACACCGTGTATGTTCATTACAGGATAATCACATGGCACTAAATGAGACCGGCTGTTCTCTGTTTACATCCTGCTGGTTTAAATTACGTATTCTTTAGGCTCTGTGCACAAGATGGCATCTATCAACTTCCGGCGGCTGGGTGTGCGGCTGAGTACTTCCGGTTTGAGTACAGAACTTTGACAGCTTGACAGTTTATGTCACACCGAGAGCAAGAATGAGCGGATTTCGGGGTAAAGTAAAGCGATTGGCCTTCCAGCGTGTAAGAAAGTCGGCACTTCATTGCTGTGTGCCCCTTTGTACAAATTCGTCCAGTTATCAGAAACAGAATACCTTTATTAGTCCCACAGAGGGGACATTTGCAGCGTTACAGCAGGAAAGAGCCACAGACGACTTAGTGTTGAATATCTTACATGCGTTAAAAAGTACTAAGTTATAATATAATAAACAATATGCTAAAAAAGTACTAAGTTATAATATAATAAATGCTAGTCACATCATTTTCAAAAAAACAGATAAAACACAAATCAAATCGACAAATCAAATCCTGTAGCAGTTCTTAGGATTTAGCAGTATATTACAGTTATTAAAGATGGCATATGTATATAAAGTATATATTGCACATAACGCACATAGGCCTATTGCACATAGTTTGACGGTATTTAACAGCAGCAAGTTACACAATGTTATAATCGGGAGATAAGTTTCCATTCATTACGGCAAGCCTGGGCAACAAAGATGTCTTGCTCCCAAACCAATTGTGTATTTCATTACAAAAAGCAGTTATACCATACTATGTTTAGGTACTAATGAATTATATCCTCAAAACAAACACACACACAAATAACAAAGGAAAATACATAATTTAATAAATCCACAATATGATAACATTTCACTGATTAATTTAATAAACTTTTACAAAACAGGTTGATGTTATATCGGAGGGGGGTAAAATATATATTTAAACATTTCGTGAATTAGTCTGCATATTTAAGTAATGTTAGTTTATATAACAGATGAACAGATGTACAATATCCAGAAAGTAGATGCAAAACATATATATATATAATGTGTGCATTTCCAACATATCCTCTGAAAGAGTGTTAGTCGTTGAGTTGAGTCGTGAGCCATTCGTTTTTTTTTCCGTGGTGCGATGTTTGCTGAGAGGTCCTTGTATACCTCGCTGACTTTGAAGACATCTGGGTCTGGCAGCTCCCGCCGCACGGCCTTGTAATGTGTACTCCTTTGAACTAGGGCTGCAACAAACGACTAATTTGATAGTCGATTAATCTATCGATTAATGAAACGATTAATCGACTATTCGGACTATTATGCCTTGCACAATTTCTCAAGCGCTCTTATTTAGCCATCAACTTTTAGATTTAGCTTGAGGTTGTTTTAGGCATGTGGAAACTAACAATGAAGACAATAAAGATGAATACTTGATTAAAAAATACATATTATTAAATTAACTAAACAAATTGTTTACAAAATGAACATTGCTTTTCAATTAAATTAAATAAATAATATTTCACATCAAAAGAAACAACAGTGTTTTAGCAAATAATAAATAATGTGATAACAGAATTGTAAACAGAATAGCTGAAACTTTAACAAACTCACTAATTCAGTTACCTCAAATCATTACCCCATGTTTGTATAATGTATTTAACTCCGTGTGTTGCTGCTAGCATACATAACACCTGACGTGAAAACGTTACTCGTGGACGGGGCTACAGAGCTGCTAGAAAGAAAGTCGAACCCGGTGCATTCCTCCGTCTGGATGTGGAGCACTTTTGCTAAATGTTTAGATAAATTGCTCGTGTTACCACCCTTACATGCTGAACTCTTATTGCACTTTTGGCAACGAGCATCGAGATGGGTAAAGTTTAACCACACCTCGGAGCGGCGTTCTCTCCACCATCTCCGCAGTGTGTTGCTGCATGTAGCAGCCGCGTGTGTGTAAACTGCCCCGCCCCCTCCCACACAGACCAGGGAGAGAGAGATCTCGTCTGATCGAAAATACATCATAGACGCATTTGTTTGTCTTTTTACATATTATAAACGAGCTGGCCACACCAAGACTGCGATATAATGTTTGTGTATCAATAATACATGACATATATTTTTTAAATGTCTCCAGTACCAATAACGTTGAAGCTTAACGGCGCGTAAAACGCACGTGATGACGTCACCAACTAATCGACGACTGAATTAGTTGGCAACTAATTTGGTAATCGATTTTAATCGATTAAGTCGATTAGTTGTTGCACCCCTACTTTGAACACAGCTACATACAATTACTTAGGACAATATATATTACCTTACACCATCAGCAACTGTAAACTGCTTTGGCAAAGTGGAAATGAACACCATGTCACTCACTCTGCCTGGTTTCACACACTATTAATTACACAAAAGAATTGTCAATTTAATTGAAAAGGTCGTTGATGCAACATACTAAATCAGCTCTTGGCACAAAGGAAATACTCATTAAATCGTGGATTGGCTGTGAACACATACTGTTCTATTGTATTGCATAGAAATATTTGTTACTGTTCTGCTTGTAGTGGAAATACTGTTTGTAGTCGTAGATAGAACAAAAAAGATGGAAAACATTTCACCATACATTGTTTAGGACTTTTATATGTATTGGGTGTTTATGGTTAATGTGGGAAATTAATAAGCAGAGCTGTTGCTGGTAAATGTGTGTGCCATCATAATAGCAATGTGTATACAGCGTTTCGTGAATATCTGGAAAAATATGCGAGTAGTTTGGAGTCATTTGAGACATGTAAATCGTCAAAAATGGTACATTCTCTGTTAGAATACGTTCACCCCGATTGAGCTAGCAACTATTTTATTCGCAATTTAACATCATATTGGATATGGGCTTAACTTGTCCTGGACTGGAATTGTTCCGATCTTTTCCCGAGGAGGTGATTGCGAAAAAGCGCTTAAAATGCATGAATAACACAGAGTTTTCAAAATGGCCGACTTTCTGGGGGGCGAGGCTAATGGAAGCTATTTTGAAATATGTCCGCAATTCCATCAGTAATGTCTGTGGCAAGATTGGGGTAGTTTGGAGAAACTATATGTGACTATCAATCAATCAATCAATCAATCAATGTTTATTTATATAGCCCAATATCACAAATGTTACATTTGTCTCAGTGGTCTTCACAGTGTGTACAGAATATCAGTATGACAATACGACACCCTCTGTCCTTAGACCCTCACATCGTACAAGGAAAAACTTCCAAAGAAAACCCAGTTTAAAGGGAAAAATGGGAGAAACCTCAGGGAGAGCAACAGAGGAGGGATCCCTCTCCCAGGACGGACAGACGTGCAATAGATGCCGTGTGTACATTGAAAAGATAATACATTTGCAACATAGGTAGTCCAAATGTTTGGAAATGCATGTGTGTAATAGGAAGATGAATCCACGAGGATATCCATCCAGGACCAATGATCCAGGACCACAGCCACGACTCAAGATCCAGCGCTCGCGATCCAGGACACAAGACCGCAGGATCATCCATGACTCCGGATCCCAGCGTATATAGACACCAAAAAGAAAGACATTTGGGGAAGCTGGGTTAATCGGAACATGAGAGTACACAGGTATAAACAGCGAGAAGGAAGAAGTAAGATGTCCCCCGACAAACTAAGCCTATATCAGCAAAACTAGGGGCTGAATCTAATCAGCCCTAACTATAAGCTTTATCAAAAAGGAAGGTCTTAAGCGCACTCTTAAAAACGGATAGGGTGTCTGCCGCCCGAACACAAACTGGAAGCTGATTCCACAAATGTGGAGCTTGATAAGAAAAGGCTCTGGCTCCCATTGTACTTTTAGAGACTCTAGGAACAACCAACAACCCTGTATTCTTGGAACGCAATGCCCTAGTAGGACAGTAGGGTATAATGAGTTATTTAAGGTTAGATGGCGCCTGCCCATTAAGGGCTTTGTAGGCGAGAAGAAGAATTTTAAATTCTATCCTGTGTTCTATAGGGAGCCAGTGTAAGGCAGCCAGAACAGGAGTAATGTGGTCCCTTCTCCTAACTCTGGTTAGTAAACGAGCCGCAGCATTTTGAATCAGCTGAAGCGACTTGACTGACTTCTTGGTACTCCCTGATAATAAAGAGTTACAATAATCCAGCCTAGAAGTAACAAATGCATGGACTAGTTTCTCTGCATCGTTTTAAGGCAAGATATGCCTGATTTTTGCGATGTTACGTAGATGGAAGTAGGCGGTCCTTGAAATTGATTTTATGTGGGCGTTAAAGGATAAATCCTGATCAAATATAACACCAAGATTCCTTATAGTCTCACTGGAGGCCAAATGAATGCCATCCATAGTTAGTATATCTTTAGATAATTTGTTTCGTAGATTCTTCGGGCCAAGTACAATAACTTCAGTTTTGGTCGTGTTTAACATCAAAAAGTTTAAGGTCATCCACGTTTTTAAGTCCTTAAGGCAGTCTTGAATTTTATTTAGATGATTAATTTCATCAGGCTTGATTGATAAATATAGTTGAGTATCATCCGCATAACAATGAAAGTTTACAGAATGATTCCTTATAATATTGCCTAACGGAAGCATATATAATGTGAACAAAATAGGTCAGAGCACTGAGCCCTGTGGCACTCCATGGCTAACTTTGGTTTGCGTTGAAGATTCATCGTTAACACTTACAAACTGAGAGCGTTCAGATAGATAGGACCTAAACCAGCCTAAAGCAGTTCCCTGTATGCCAACTAAGTGCTCTAGTCTTTGCAATAGGATATCATGGTCGATAGTATCAAATGCAGCACTGAGATCGAGCAAAACAAGAATAGAGACAAGTCCCTTGTCTGAGGCTATTAGAATATCATTTGTGACTTTAACCAGAGCTGTCTCTGTGCTATGATGTGTCCTAAAGCCAGACTGAAAATCTTCAAATAAATCATTGTTTTTTAAGTAATCACACAGCTGTTTTGCGACCGCTTTCTCAAGAATTTTTGAGAGGAACGGAAGATTAGAAATAGGTCTATAGTTGGCTAAAACCTCTGGATCGAGGTTGTGCTTTTTAAGAAGCGGTTTTATCACTGCTACTTTGAATGATTGTGGAACATAGCCTGATAATAAATACATATTCATAATATTTAATAAAGAAGTGCTAATTAATGGAAAAACTTCCTTCAACAGCTTAGTTGGAATTGGGTCTAACATGCACGTTGATGGTTTAGAAAAGAGAATCATTGAATGTAATTGTTCAAGGTTAATGGCTGAAAAGCATTCTAGTTCACTATCTATTAGAACCTACGATTCCGGGAGCTGTTGATAACACTATACTGGTCAAAGGCAAGAGGTCATTAATTTTGTTTCTAAGAGTAACAATTTTATCGTTAAAAAAGCGCATAAAATCATTACTACTGAGTGCTGTGGGAATAGAAGGCTCAATGGAGCTGTGGCTCTCTGTCAGCCTGGCTACAGTGCTGAAAATAAATCTTTTTTCAGCACTGTAACTGTGACTATCGCACAATAGGGGGCGCTACTGAGCTGGTGTATACAAATGTACTTTTTTTTTGTACAGTCTGGAAAAAGACGTGGGTTGTGAAGTGTGTTCCAAGTTTTGCGTCCGAAAGTCATTTTAGCGATTTTGTGGCATTTAAATCGTCAACATTGGTACATGATTCCGTTAGCTTACGAGCTCCCTGTTTGAGCAGTCAACTATTCATTCGCAATTTAGCATCACATTGGATATGGGCTGATCTTCTCCTGGTTTAAAATGTTTCCGATCATTTTCCTAGGAGAAGTATGCGAAAATGCGCTTAAAATGGACATATTTCAAAATGGCCGACTTCATGGGGGGCGGAAATAATGTAAGCCATTTTGAAATATGTCCGCATTTCCATGAGGAATCTCTGTGCCAAGTTTTGGGAAGTTCGAAGAAACTATATTTGACTACCGCACAATAGGGGGCGCTACTGAGCCATATTTGCTAAAACGTCGGATTTTTTTCTACAGTCTGGAAAAGGTTGTGGGCTGTGACATGCGTTCCGAATTTAAAGGCCGTAACTCATTTTGTCCCCTACTTATGGCTCGGTACATTTTTTAACCCTTCGATTTCGAGAAAAAACTGAATAGGACACGCCCACATTTTTCATTGGTTGCGACCCTTTAAATCTCAGTTTATACTCACCCTGCCAGTATGTCTATGACAATATATAGTTTTTCAGTCCATCGGTTCTTGAGATATAAATTAGTTGTGTTTTTGGCTCCCCCTATTGTCCGAAATGAACATTGTTTGTTGTGCCTATTCCCCAAGACACACTGAACCTATCCAACGAAATCTGTGATATTTAGATTTTGGATGAATTGTGAGCATTTATGTGTAGGCCACACCCTTTTGCTAATACGTTTTGATTGATGTCGGCCACATTTTTCCACACCTCGTACTCATTTTGTACGGCAATGTGCCTGCCCCTCCATTGATGCTGTGCACTAAGTTTGGTTTGGAAAATCAAGAAATTGGAATTTAAGTTAATATTTCAATGTTTTTCACATTATGCTAATTTTCAAAAAATTAAAGTAGGCGGAGCTTCGGGATATGAGAGGATAATATGTAGAGCTGCTCCACCCGGATAAGTGTGCAAAGTGTCAGGTCCGTCAGACTTACGCTGCGACTTTGTACATTTTTCGAAACACTGAAGTTACACAGGTGGCGCTAGAGAGCAAGTTGAAACATTTTCTCCCATCGAATCCAGAATGTTAACATTTTCACCGGTCCTGGCGGCGTTGCCAAATGTCGCTACATGAATAGTGTCGTAACCCCCTCAAAAACAGGTCGAAAGTGCAGAACCGGTAACAGAATAGGTCTTTGCACTACGTGCTCAGGCCCTAATTATTGGCCGTCACAAGCTGCTGTAAACTAAACACCACTCTCTCTGACAGAACACCTCACTGAGTGATTTAACTCATGTCTAACTTCCAGGTTTCTCTTTTCAGCCGCAGACCCCATGTCGCCTCTTTATGTGCGTCGCTAAGTTCCTCGTACTACGTGTGTACTTTAAAGCGGCTCGGCATCGTTAACAATTTGCGAGCGATTTTTCAAGTTGACCGTCTGTAGTATATAGTGCCGCGCACATATACCATCAGGACGTTACTGATGGGGTGCGGCTGCGGAATAATACTGTGTGTATGCAAGCCCGCATCTAGGACGGATCTGTATCATGGCTGTAGACCTGTTGAGTAATAAAGATACCTCATACAAAGGTCTACGGATATCTTATTACTCTCCATGACCTGCGGTCAACTATATAGCATAACGGACTATTACACCGTCTTTCTTGAACAATCCGAAGTGTTGCCAAAAGTTTGATTTGTAGGTATTTTTCGGTGCGCTGTGTCTCCTCAACTTCCGTGTGTGTTAATAACTGAGACTCTCGGCCTCCGTAGTGGCGAAGCAAATATCAAAGATCGTCTCTGCTGAGCGTTGACAAGAGGAGGGGATTTTGAATCGGTTTTTTTACCGATGCAAAGACGCTACGCAATCGATGCATCGCGAGTTCAACCCGGTTCAACCCAAACTGTAGCCGATGTGCACTCTTTTAACCGGTGCACTCGCATCTTGAACGTTTATGCCGGTGCACCGATGCGAATCGGTGAATCTTAACATCTCTAGTGTACAGATCAGTTCGATAAATCATGCCAAAACAGCGACATTTTACACGATAAATACGGGTTTAAATAGCAGCATTTGCCACGGAAGGTGAGTGGCAGCTACCGTAAACGTTCTCTTACTCTGGCATCTTGTGGCAACTCCCGTTGAGCAGCGGCAGATGCCTCGGCAAGTTGTGGCACCTGTGGCATATGCCGGAAGTACTTGCCACAGCTACCACAGAGTAGCGGCCTCTGGGGCATATGCCGGAAGGACTTGCCACTGCATGCAGATGCCACGAAATGAGCCAGGCCCTACTGCCTCTGGCTGGGTGCTGGCAGGTGGAGGGCAGTGATCCCTTCCCTTCTTCCCTCAATCTTTGAGACTAATGTAAGTAGAAGACATGGCACTGTACATTTTCGAACATTTAAAATATTATACCACTTAAAAATAAGAAATATTACTTTTGTTACTAAGAGTTCATACTTATTATACCTGTGTCACCTTTCACACTATAACTGTTGTAGAGGCTAAGCCAACGCTTTAAGCCTCTGAGGATCCGCTTGGTGTGTGTAATTGAGGCCCACAAGTTTTCTGCCGAATAAAGGTCAGAAACAAAGTTTCCAGTTTGAAACAGTCCATTTATTTCCATTTTACTGGTTTCCATTGACTTGCTTCTTTCCATATTCACCACACGATATTACTGTTTACACAATACCTTTGCTTTGCTTGTAATCCCGTGTTTGTGTGTGTTCTCCGTGTGTGTTCTCCGTGTGTGTGTTCCGTGTGTGCTCCTTGTGTGTGTGTTCCGTGTGTGGTCAAAAACTGTATGGGCCTTCCGGCAGAACCTCTCCCCAACACACATAGGTTCCTACCTTTATACCCACAGTTAATTGGCTCCTACAGCTGTGATCATGAGCTATGGGCTTTGTAGATACAGGCCCCGGGGTGAATCGTGGTGCAGGGGCCCTTCTCTTTTTGACCACAGGGCGATGCACGAAGATGGTGGGTATAGTCTCTGCTCTCAGTCTAGTCTTGCCCTTTTTTCTCTTGACAAACTGGTCTGCATCAACATGTGCCTGCGGAGTGACTCGAGGTTACTTCACACACAGAACAACTCAGTTTTGTCAGCCCACATACATATTACTTAGTGGTTGAATACACAGTATTAGGAAACACTTTATACTTACTGGATATGTTATACTCATTACATACTGTATATAAAATATGACCAAGAATGTGAGACAACTTTATAGAAATTCATATCACATCTGTTACTGATGCCATTTGTCATACTTTGTTAAACTCACAAATAATAAAGTTCCATAACTTCAGTTGGGAACAGAGACCACACCTTATCTCCCCAAGGCAATTTCCCATCCAACAGGTGTGCTGTGTGTGTGTATAACCCTTTCTCCTGTCTGTTACTCCCTCTTTCAGCACAAGAACCAGAGAGGGATTCAATGGAGCCTGAATTCCTGCACTGAGACCCTCACCCTGCACCCTGAGTCTCAACTCTGTGTTTTTCAAGCCTTTCCCTGTTTTTTTGTATTAAACAAAACATTAAGCTTTCCCAATGGTGTGGTTTTCGTTTGGTGAAAAAGTGCAAATGCAGTGTTTGTATATAATTACATCACATTTTTTTTTGCTGTTGGTCGTGAAATTGCTCCTGCTGACTTGAGCCAGCCATTTTTTCCTCCGCTCTGTGTCAGTGGGGAAGCCGTACATTCGTACTCCTTTCTCTGAGCGATTGGAGCATCCCCAGGCAGCACAGCAAACCATGGTGGCGACTAGGAGGCAGCACAGCAAACCAGGACAACACGGAGGAAAAGGCACCGACAAACTGCATGATATGCTATTCAATGTGATATGCTGCTGCTGCTGCTGCTGCTGCTGCTAGTCCTTTGATAGTCACCTGTCGGTCTCCTGTCCTTTCTGAAAGCCATAAAGATGACATTAGTCATTTAGATAACTTGTGTCCTCAATTACCATGGGATTACTGAAACTACCATGAATTTAAGAAAATGGTAGAAATTAATCTAATCTGAATTTTAAAGCATTACTTTCGATCCCCTCCCTCTAAATGTATAAATAAACATTAGAAAGTGATGCTCCTGACTACCATACAAGTTTAAGAAGATAATATTGGTTTTAAAGAATTCAAAGCTATATGGTTTTATACACACGGCATCTATTGCACGTCTGTCTGTCCTGGGAGAGGGATCCCTCCTCTGTTGCTCTCCCTGAGGTTTCTCCCATTTTTCCCTTTAAACTGGGTTTTCTTTGGAAGTTTTTCCTTGTACGATGGGAGGGTCTAAGGACAGAGGGTGTCGTATTGTCATACTGATATTCTGTACACACTGTGAAGACCACTGAGACAAATGTAACATTTGTGATATTGGGCTATATAAATAAACATTGATTGATTGATTGATTGAAAGCTATAAATAAACAGCAACAGGCTCTTCAACCAAGGCACTGTTAGCCTAACATGTAAACTAGTTGTTTACACACTAATCCTAATATTATTACTTAATATTAGCAAATTCTATTTTATTTTTTAAAACATATTGATGTAAATACATACACATATCGATTTGTTGTATAAATATTGCAAATCAAAACCTTTATTCACTAATGATTACCAAAAATCGTAGTTCTATCTCCTGTTATCAATGCATTCACATTGCCCGCCATGAACTTCCGGGGAACGATCCTCGTCTACATGAACCGCGTGAAGATAACTGTTTTTGGACTTCCGTTGTCGTAACTCTTCTATTATATGGCTCTGGGGTTAGCTAATGTATTTATCATTATACACGAGAGGGTTACAAAACGAAAATAAATCTGTAGCCCCTTCATGCTACACACACATAGCTAGCTACCAGTTGATGTGAGCACATGTATTTATCACTATGTAATCTGTTGCAACACGTCAGCTAGCTGGGCTTATTTGAATCCTAAATCACAGGTTACCTACTCTAGCCATATCAAAACCCCAGAACATGAACCTGATTGAGGCTTTGAACCAATGAACACTTTTTATTGTCCTCCCTACTCTGAGATCGTGAGGCTTTTCATGCTTTCTCATGGACCTGTAACAGCTAGCCCTGATGCTCACTCTCCCTGAAGGTAGATCTTTGTTAGAAACTGTGGGGAATTGGATATCATTCATGTTATCCAAAAAAACGTAATAGTACATCATTAAAACGCTTTAAACTGTATCAAGACTGTCAAGTTGTCAAAGTTAGCCAGTAACTACAGCTTTGTTTGTCACTTTCCTTCATAATTGTCGATGTAACTGGATATGTAGCTACATCTTAAACCCTTTTTCGCTTTTGCTCCTCGGGGCTGAGCCTGCCGCTTGTACCAGCCGATGTACATCACTGATGTTAACCTTCGGTAGGTCTTGGAGACATCGAGTGTAAAATAGTGCCTATATAATATCTATACCCTATATATCGCTCTACTGTAGACCGGAAGTTTACAACCGCACACTCAGCCCTAAGGTCCACCGGAAGGGGAGGGACTTCGCCACTCAATACATCCATGGCCTCTTGGCTAACCGTTACCTGTTGAGTTATAAAAACGTTCAACCATGGTATTGACTTTTTCACCGCTTTAGACTGGTGCACCTACCATTGATGTCCCACAGGTCCCAACCGTTCATCAACGGTCCCAACCGTGCATTAACAAATAACCTCCCTCTGCCAAACGTATACTGCAACAAATGGGATTACATATCTTCGACATACACATTGTACTACACAATAAGTAGTTTTCACAGAGTTTGTTGCAGGTTTACCTTTGGATTTGTTGTTTTGTAAGGAATGAGTAAACTAATTGTCCTAACTTGTCATCATGGGTAACGTAAAACATGCATCATTCCACTGCAGGAACTGCTAAGGCATCATGTCTTGGAGAGGCTTTAGACACGACTTCAACAGGCTCTCCAACAAAGCCATTGGACATTGACTTTTTGGAATTCTTATGCACCCAGGAAATGATGTTCATCAGCACAATAACATCACAAATTGAAATTCCCCAGGAAATCACAGATGTGTTAGCTGAGCTGAGCTGCTTGTTATGGAGCTACAGGAAAAGCCAACAACAGCCAATCACAGCTTTCACTCAACAGAGTGAGAATGTAGTCGGACGCCCCAGACTTGAAATGTCTGAGCACTACCTAGTTTATCTGCTCAAAATGGGCATGCCTGCAACGGTAACTGCAAATTTGTTAGGTGTGTCAAAAGCAACACTGTACAGACGGATGAATGAAGTAAACATAGGAGACTGTACAGCACATGTACAAACCATGAGCTTGACGAAATGGTGTCAACCATCAAGACAACAATGCCTAATTCTGGATACCGCTTGGTGAAAGGGGCTCTTCTCACACAAGGACACAGACTACAGTGGGATCGGGTCAGGGCATCAATGTACCGTGTAGACACTCTTGGTATTTTGTCAAGACTAACACGTTTGGGTTGTGTGGTAAGACGCACATATTCTGTACCGTGTCCCAAATATCTGGTGCACAGAGATACCAACCATAAACTTATCCGGTAAGTTCGAAGTGATCATATAAAGATAGAAATTCAATTTTGTGTTTATTTGCCATTGCTATGGTGAGGATACGTTTTTGTAAGTAATATTGGGATTTATTTAAACACATGCATATGTTTCAATTCGAGGGGTGAGGACCAGAGGGGCGTCAGTGACATTTTGGTCAAAAATGAGTTATATATATCAAATGAAAGCTCTCGATGAGCTCTTCCTACTGCCAAAAGGGTGCATGTGACTTCTAAACCAATCCAGAGTTATTCATCAAAAACTAAAAGACCTAACACAGAACACACTGAACTATTTTGTTCCAAAAAGGCGCATGTGACTTTCTTCCGAATAAAAAAAAGATAGAAGAATATTTTTTTCATTGAAAGTCAAAATATTGATCATAAAGTATATTGTCATCCACATGTTTATGAAGTTTTCATATTAAAGATTTAATTTAATAAACAAAGTCAGGACAAAGTATGGTAATTTTTTGTTTTGGCTCTCCTGTAAAGTTGGTCAAATGTCACTTACGCCCCTCTGGTTCTCACCCCTCGAATTGTTTTTTTCTTTTTACAGTTACAACATTGTCATTTTTGGAGGCATGGATGGCTTCTCCAGAAAGGTGTGTTACAATACTTAAAAATCCATAGACGTACACACACACACACACACATTTATATACATATGAGAAATGCTAATGTTTTTATCCAGTTAACAGCAAATCCACATATTATGTACTACACCAAACCTCTCCGACTTCAAACCTCTCCGACTTCAATAATCTGACCGTTATTAGGGTCTGAGACCTAGGTCGGCGAAGACCCTATTGAAATTGGAAAAAAATCGGTCGCGCAGCCAAAACCTGCCAAAAACACCCAAAAACATGGAAAACGACCGACTAAAGCACCGAAAATGTTCGTAAATAATGTCGGCTGATAGACCGCGTCTTTTTCGCGCGAAGTCACCTGAAAAAGACTGGGCGAAGCCCACGTGACTGCAAATCGCATAATTGATATCGTAACAATCATCGTAGTCGCTCGCGAAGCGAGCGATAACCATGCGAAACCCCCTCAAAACAGGGTAAAAAAGGGCCAAAAGCCCATAAGACATGTCCCAGTGGGTAGGCCGGACGGCCTACAGTGAGGTGGTCCCATCCACCTCAATGTTAAATCGAACATGATTGAAACTGGTCCGATTATTTATTATTATTATTCTTTACCTTTGTTACACGCACTTTTGACCCCCGCAGCATATGTGAAAACTCACCAAATGTTGCAGTCGCGTCAAAAGTGCGGCAACTTGAAGTATGTCATTGGTCCCGGAACTTTGCGTAAAAAAATTGCGTAGGCCACGCCCACTTCCGTTTTTGACGTTAACTCCCCCTATTTTAACTTTCAAGTAAAATCTCACCTATCTCAACATATGCCGTTTCCATGGAAACGTCCCTCGCCAAAAAATCCAATGTTGTTGTAAGTCAATGGAAAATCGTCCAAACAGCACCAGACTTCATATGATGGCTAATGGTCTGGCCCTCAACAGCTCTATGTCAATTATGGGATGTCATCATTTGGCGTTGCCATGGTAACGCATCCCTCGCCGTCAAACATCATGTTGTCGTAATTCAATGGAAAATCATCCAAACACCACCAGACTTCAGACTATCATCAATGGTCCGGCCCTCAACAGCTCTATGTGAAATCTGAAATCTCAACGTATGCCGTTTCCATGGAAACGGCATCCCTCGCCAAAAAATCCGATGTTGTTGTAAGTCAATGGAAAATCGTCCAAACAGCACCAGACTTCAGACTATCATTAATGGTCCGGCCCTCAACAGCTCTACGTGAAATCTGAAATCTCAACGGATGCCGTTTCCATGGCAACGCATCCCTCGCCGTCAAACATCATGTTGTCGTAATTCAATGGAAAATTGTCCAAACACCACCAGACTTCAGACTATCATCAATGGTCCGGCCCTCAACAGCCCTACGTGAAATTTGAAATCTCAACGTATGCCGTTTCCATGGAAACGCGTCCCTCGCCAAAAAATCCGATGTGGTTGTAAGTCAATGGAAAATCGTCCAAACAGCACCAGACTTCATATGATGGCTAATGGTCCGGCCCTCAACAGCTCTATGTCAATTATGGGATGTCATCATTTGGCGTTGCCATGGTAACGCATCCCTCGTCGTCAAACATCATGTGGTCGTAATTCAATGGAAAATTGTCCAAACACCACCAGACTTCAGATGATGACTAATGGTCTGGCCCTCAACAGCTCTACGTGAAATCGGAAATCTCAATATATGCCTTTTCCATGGCAACGCTTCCCTCGCCAAAAAATCCGATGTTGTTGTAAGTCAATGGAAAATCGTCCAAACAGCACCACACTTCATACGATGGCTAATGGTCCGGCCCTCAACAGCTCTATGTGAAATCTGAAATCTCACCATTTGTCCGTACGTTGACACAATATTGCTACAACTGCTGTGTAAATGGTAAAAAAGTGAAATAAATATAAATATATTTTGTCCGATCGGCCGAGTCCTCGAGACACCAAGACACGTCGACGTGCGGACAACAGCCTGCGGAACGTCGAAGACCCGCTCAACGCTGTTTGCAGCTTTAATTAGTATTAATATTCCTTTAAAAATAAATATATGAATTGATTGTGTCTCCCTGATATAGATCATGTACCTTGGAACATCAAATGACAACTGTTCTTCTTCTACACTGGCATTCTTCAGAGAGTCTGTCCAACAGTTTGGATACCCACTCAGGTACAAATATCTGTCTAAAGTGGAGGTGAGGTAACAGTAGCCCCACCTAGTGGCAGAACCCTACATTTAAAGTGACAGGTGGTGAACCAAATGCCGTAATCACACAGAACAGGTTACTGATTGAGGTTATGGGGAACTGTATGTCGTATTGTCGAATATATTCACCTAACCTGTTATCTTGATTAGTCAGCAATATTAATCTATCCTTCCTCTAACTTAGCTTTTTAGCTTTTTAGAATGCTTTTACATGAAATGCTAACTTGTACATTTCATGAATATTACTTTTCTTTAGAGTGAGAGCAGACCATGGTGTGGCAACCCAGTCTCACGGCATTTCGTGTTCACCAACACGATTTTTAATCTATTGATTCGTGTTCACCAACACGATTTGCCCCTTTTTTTCATGTTGCACAGCACGATTTTAAAAGCAATGTATTTCTACTGGTAATGTGTTTCGTGCCTGCAGGCTGCAGCACGTCTTTTTCTCCGGTCGGGTCGAGGAAGACCGGAAGCTGTGTGGTTCATAAAAACATGTTCTTACTCAATATCAAGCCACAGTTATTGCTTTTATTTTAAATCGTATAATTTCGGACTTTTGTTGCCTTGCAGTATCAACACTAATTCGGCTGACTTTTACATTTGATCTAATTCATAGATAGGTTATATTTACACCATAACGGTGCACAGCTGATAGAAAAGGACTGTAGTTTTTAAAGATATTACTGATTTTCTTTGAATGTAAGAATGTAAATGTCACGGACGAGCTGAGGACCAAAATGCAGAACACGGGAAACCAGGGATAGTCGGTAACCAGCTTTATTGATGGCAGTAAGCTGGTAGAAGACAACACGGCAGATAGTAGGCAAAGGGCTGGTCGGGGACAGGCGAGGGTTCCAGGAGAAAGCAGGACGGGAGTCGCAGGTACAGAACTGGTCAGGGAGCAGGCGAGGCAGGCTGGTCAGGGACAGGCAGGGTCGAAACCGGGAGAGCAATCTGGAGGGTAATGCGGGAAAGACTGGCATGCTGCAAAGTACGATCTGGCACTGAGGTGAAAGTGAAGTGGGCCTAAATACTAATGGAGCTGATGGGTGCAACAGAGTGAGAGAGAGACAGGGTGTGACTACCAGGTGACTAAGGAAAGTTAATGCAGAAAATAGGTGAGTGAGAAAGCAACTGTGACAGAACCCCCCCCTTAATGGACGGCTCCTGACGTCTAAGAAAATTCTAGGAGAAAAAAAAATATATATATCTATATATAAGAAGAATAGACAAAACCCCTACAGACAAAGGATGGAAGGTGGAGGTATGGGGAAAGGCTAATACTCATCTGAGAATGCTCTCTCGGTTTCTCCCTCCTGGAAATCCTCGTCCCCATCGACTGATGACGCTTCCCCCTCCTCCTCGACAAAGCCTCTGGTCTGTAGCGGACGAGTGCCCCCTGGCTTAACGCCTGGTTGAGCGTGGGTCCGAGAAGGCTGCTCCGGGTAACGCAGGTGGAAGTCTCGGATGAGTTGAGGGTTGAGGATATGACGAGCAGGAATCCACTGCCTTTCCTCAGGACCATAGCCCTCCCAGTCCACCAAATATTGCACCCCTCTTCCTCTGCGACGGGAACGGAGTAGACGACGAAGGGTGTAGGTAGGGCCCCCATCGATCACCCTAGGGGGTGGTGGTGGAGGGGCGGCGGGAATCATAGGACTCTCCCGGACAGGTTTAATCCTAGAAACGTGGAAGGTGGGATGGATCTTCATGTTCCGGGGCAAACTCAGTCGAACTGCTGCAGGGTTAATGACCTTGACAATCTCGAAGGGTCCAATAAACCTGGGTGCTAGCTTCTTAGACTCCACCCGAAGGGGAATGTTCTGAGTGGAAAGCCACACCCTCTGGCCTACCTTGTACACAGGTGCCTTGGTGCGTCGGCGGTTCGCTGCTGTGGCGTACCGGTTAGCAGACTGAGGCAGAGTTGTTCGAGCCTGCCTCCAAGTCCTCCGACAACGTCTGATGAAAGCCTGGACAGACGGGCAGGTAACCTCCTTCTCCAATGCAGAGAACAATGGGGGTTGAAAACCGTATGCACACTGAAAAGGGGAAAGAACAGTAGGGGAACTGATGAGGGTGTTGTGGGCATACTCCACTCACAGAAGTTGTTTTGACCAGGTTGTGGGATGATCGGAAGCCATGCAGCGGAGAGTGGTCTCCATCTCCTGATTCTTCCGTTCGGTCTGACCATTGGCCTGTGGGTGGAACCCGGAGGTGAGACTGACCGTCGCCCCGATCAGTTCACAAAACTCCCTCCAAAACACAGAAGTGAACTGGGGCCCCCGGTCGGAAACCACGTCAGTCGCCAGTCCGTGAATGCGAAAAACGTGGATAAGAATCAGTTCTGCCGTCTCCTTAGCTGACGGGATCTTAGGCAGGGGTACGAAATGAGCCATCTTACTAAACCGATCTACCACCGTCAAGATGGCAGTATGACCGTGGGACGGTGGTAGACCAGTCACAAAGTCCAATGAAATATGTGACCAAGGGCGACGTGGGACCGGTAATGGATGAAGGAGTCCCGCTGGTGCTTGGTGAGATGGTTTGTGCCGATTGCACACAGGACAGGCGTTCACAAACTCCCGGGTGTCAGCCTCCAGCGTGGCCCACCAGAACCGTTCTAGAACCCTCCCCTTGGTACGTTGAATTCCAGTGTGGCAGGAAAGTCTGGAGCTGTGAGCCCACTGAAGCACCTCAGCCCTCAAAACCTGAGGCACAAACAAACGGTTGAGAGGACAAGAACTCGACCGGGTTGGTCCACCAACGCGGTCTTAACCCTCTCCTCAATCTCCCAAGTGAGGACGCCGATCACCCGAGGAGCAGGAAGAATAGTGTCCGGAATACCCCAGTTGTCTCCCCCCCTCTCGAACTGCCGGGACAAAGCGTCGGCTTTAACGTTGCGGGAGCCCGGGTGGTAGGAGAGGAAAAAATTAAACCGGGTAAAAAATAACGACCACCTGGCTTGCCGGGAATTCAGTCTTTGGGTCCAAACCTGAAATGGTTGTTCTGTCCCCTCAAGCCAGTGTCGCCACTCCTCCAACGCCAACTTGACTGCTAGAAGCTCCCGATTCCCCACGTCATAGTTCCTCTCCGCCGGACTCAATCTCCTCGAAAAGAAAGCACAGGGGTGGAGCTTCTGGTTCTCACCAGAACGTTGCGACAGGATGGCCCCCACCCCAACGTCAGAAGCATCCACCTCCACCACCAACTGACCAGCAGGATCTGGTACCTGCAGGATAGGAGCCGATGTAAACCGGCCCTTGAGGTCCTGAAAAGCCCCCTCGGCTGCAGGGGACCATCGGAACGTCACCTTGGACGAGGTCAGGGCGGTGAGCGGGGCGGCCACGGTGCTGTAGCCACGGATGAACCGTCTGTAAAAGTTGGCGAATCCCAGGAAACGCTGCAGCTCCTTCCGGGAGTCAGGGACACGCCACGAAGTAACCGCTGAAACCTTAGATGGATCCATCTCCACACTTCCTTGACCCACGATGTAACCGAGAAAGGCGACCGAAGAAGTGTGAAACTCGCACTTCTCCGTCTTGACGAACAGCGAGTTTTCCAGAAGTCTCTGGAGGACTGTCTGGACATGATGGACGTGTTCCTTGAGGTTCCTTGAAAAGATCAAAATGTCATCCAGATAAACAAAAACATAACGATCCAACATGTCCCGGAGTACGTCGTTCACCAATGCTTGGAAAACTGCAGGGGCATTGGTAAGTCCAAATGGCATCACCAGGTACTCGTAATGTCCTGAAGAGGTGTTGAAGGCGGTCTTCCATTCGTCCCCCTCACGGATTCGTACCAGGTGATAAGCGTTTCGTAGATCCAGCTTAGTGAAGATTGTAGCCCCCTGTAGTAACTCGAATGCTGACG
>CM070476.1:2372293-2509793 GCA_036324585.1 Champsocephalus esox
AGAGACTACACTCATATGAAACAGAACTGTATACATTTAAATAATCATAAAATCATAAGAACATGGCCATAACCAATAACATACCATATCCAATATGAAAAACATTGAAACTTGTTTATTTATTTGTTTTTGGTTCATTTATAGTTGTGAGTGTGTCTGGGCTCCTGAATCAGCCTCTCCCGTCTCCCCGTCTCCCCTGCTCCTCTTTGAGGCAGCAGCAAAGACTAGTTTTAGCTCTCAACAAGTTTTTAAAGTGTATCTTACCTTTTTTCAGCTAGTTAACTTTGTTTTTTATTATTCATGCATATTTTACTAATCACTCCCCCCTCAAATGGAAATATGTGTTTACATAAATGGTGACCAAACCATTTGAGACCCACAGAGAACTTAGACTAAGTTAACTATCTAAACACTCAGAGTCCTTTACCACTGAGCTGTAGTTATCAGTCTCTCAGTCTGACAGCAGAGGACTCTCCCCCCACCTTTTTGACAGCTCATTATATCCGTTAGCGCAGCTAGCACCAGATGCTAACAACAACAATACACGTAACCGGTGCGCGCGCTTTCTCTCTCGCTCGTGCCACACATACACACCCTCCCGAGCTTGAATGACACACAGAGACCAATCGAGGGTGTGATCTGTATGAAAGTGGCCATGTCGGCAGGCCACATCATGTTGACAGCCAGTCACCCTCTGTGAGGCAGAGTCAGACCCACATTTGCGCAGCGTTGCGTTCACAAAGTATACATACAAATAATAATTCTTCAGGCCAGCAGCAGGCCACTTAACAGGCCAGGCCATCGGGAAAACTCCCGGTCCTCCCGATGGCCAGTCCGGGCCTGGCTCAGAACAGTCTCATAATACACACATGCACACAGAAGGATTCACACTTGTATTTCATGATCCGCAAAAGGATTCAAACTTGTATTTCCGGATCCACACTTGTGTTTTTCAATGCACACACAAATGTGTTCCGTTTCATATACATGTAAATAAAATCCAAATACATAAAAAAGTTTTACATGTGTATTTTTGATCCACACATATTAGTTTTCCGTTTAAAACCGCTGCACCTGCAAACACAAACAGCTTTCTGTGCACGGATCGCTGTGCATTGAATTCGTGTCTGGGTTTTTTGAGACTCCCCTGACGCTCACCCGAATCGTACTTGTAATTTCTCTCATCTATAACCAATCAGATGTCAACTCCAGTCTAAGTCAATCACATGAGCGTAAGTGTAAGTTATGTTTAAATTATGAAATACTCCTAAATTATGAAGGATTGGTTTTGCTTAGTTGTTAGTTGTTTAATTCGAGAATTATATAGAACTGTTTTGGTTAGCTGTGTTGTAGTAGCTGAGCTCCATAAGCTAACATTAGCTAGCGTTGTCTGTCTAACGGTCTAACGATCTAACGATCCCCCATTCTTATTATGTGCTTCTGCTACCAAGTAAAATGTTGCAGTGAAGTGAATGTGAGAGAAAATTAATTGACTGTTCGACAGGGTGTAACGCCTCGGGTCGAGGTAGCAGCACAGGGCTTTCGTTCAATTAATAGCCAGGGAGCTGTCTGCGACTCCAACTCCACCAGAAGTGAGCATAGCAGAGAGTGCACCGGTCAGCGTAGCAGTCAGGGCGGTAGACAGCGTCCAGTCCAACAATGATGTCAGGGTGAGGCAGGCGATGAGAAGGTGAATTAATAGACTTTTTTTACATTTGACAGTTCAAGATCAAACTGTGGCTTAATCCCGTAGATGTGTAAACATCTGATATTTGATCTCACCCCTCGCATTACTCTAATGTAATGTTGAGTTAATGTTTTAAAACATTTGTCCATAGTATGTATCCTCCATTACTGCTTTTAAAACCTTTAACAACCCCTTGCCTTGAAACGTCCCAAACACAATATATTAATGTTTTCAAAACAAATATGTTGGTAAAGCTAGCTAAGTGTCAAGCTTGTTTTTGTATCGACAGAATATTAACTATGATTTTGCTTTTTATTCATACAATTTGTTCAACCTATGTTAACAAAACCATCAACGCAAGCCAATGATTTGGAAATAATATAACAATGTCTAGTCTCACAGATCCTTTTGTCATTCCCACATCAGGCAATTCCCAAGTATGTTCAGTACTGATCAGCCAAGAGGCAAAACACGATTTCCCACCCGGCTCCTTGCATCGTCAAACGGACGGACTTTCACATATGTCTTTCGGGACCCAGTCAGTTTACACCTAAGGGCTCGGAAGAGCTACCACTTGCCCATGCTGGCCTTGGAAAGAGGATGCTAAATCTAGCATCCTCTTGCACTATTGCACAGTGAGGTAATCATATAAACAGACAGTATTAAAGATTTCTCAATGATTTAAAATGTGAATCACTTGCTGAATATTGTATGTTATTTCACTTTGTTTTAAAGACTATGGCTTCGGTTGAGGAAGAATTTCCAAAACTGAAAACATTAAAAGGAGGCTGGATGTTTTTCAAGTCAGCAGGTAATATTGTTCTCATCTCCATGTGTTGTGTTTTTCACACTCAGAAGCCCCACATACGTGTTTTCTGTTGCCCTACTTTGAATTACCATTCATATCACTTCTTCAAGTTGTATAAAACGGTACTAAAGTTTGCCTGACAAAGTGTAACGCGTATCCCTAATATTAATGTATGTACTGTCAGGTGGTTTTAAAGCACACTTGTGTTGTTCCTATTTGGATTTCAAAGTAGGTGGTAGTGGACGTCGAAAGCTGTCCATACTTCCTACTGACTCCGAGGGGTACTCCACTAGGCTCCTCAAAATAGCGTCCAACAACGGAAAACACATTGTGTTTGTAATTCCACAACAGGAGCAACTTTCTACCGAACCACCACCCTATGACTCGGCAGTCAACCTGCATAACATGTGGCAGTCAAAGCCTTTGCAGCTGTTGCCTTTACATGTGGAGGAATGTCATGACATATTGACTGTAAGCTGTTATTAAAACATTTCTCTCATTTCTCAAATACATATGTAATGTTTTAGTCTGTTTCAAAGTCTATAGAACCAATTCTCTGTACCTTTTTTGTTTTTTAGGAGAGTGAATCTGGGACTTCTCTTGATGAAGTGACCGAGCAGCCAAAGCCACCTAACACAGGGATGGGAGCATTGTCCGAGGTAGTTGATGCTGTCTTCTCCTGTTAGGGTTACTTTATAAAAGCCTTATTGTGTTCAGTACATAATGACAGCATGATTGCAGGTGCGTAGGTAGGGTATAACACATTTCACCAAACGGACTTTTTGCACACTGTCTATGTACTCATTTTGTATCATAGAATTATGTTTCCTGTATCACTTATCTGAGAGAGAATTATTAAACATAAAACCTCTTATAATAATGTGATATGTTTTAAAGGTATTGACATTTGTTTATGTTTTTGACAGGTTTGCCCTATATGTCTTGAATCTTACCCGATTGGTGTCCTCTCATTTCATGCAAGCACACGTGGTGAAGGGTAAGACGTTTTGACTTGTTCAAACAAAAGATGGAAATAGACATGTTTTGAGAGAGGTGAACAACGTATACAAAGTGTCAAACCCAATAACCATATCGTTTGGTGAATGTGCTTGTTCCTTTTTGTGTTTTAAAATGCTGTAATGTTGCAGCTATAGCAGCTGCATCGGAGCATGTGATGCATGTTTAGGAAATGTAGAAATCTTAACAGAGCCGAAATACTTATTAGGGATCTGATTTAAATGACTTTGTTTGATATGCAAGAAGAAATATGTAAAAAAAGAAGGGCGCTAGTCTCTATTGTCCATTCCTGTGAGCATGTTTTTTGTTTTGTCTTTTCCAAGAATGGACCCTGCTCATCGTAGCGATGCAGCCAGTATGACGAGGACCTTCAGGTCAACGATGGCCAGCAACAGTCTCAGCAGGTTATTTAGTCAAAACTGCTGTGCTGTAGTTTGAGACGGACTACTCACAGACACTTACATAGCAATGATCACCAACATGCATGTTGTGACATGTTGATCCAGTAATATGGAAAGGATCATTGATTTCAAGTTACTACCTCTTAATATATTGCTTTAAAATACAGGGCTTACTAAATGAGACAATAAATGAAGTACTTTTTTAGAATTGAAGCTGACATATTATGAAGCTTATTGTACCAACCACTTTTTCCCCTTCAAATTACATTTCAGCATGGGCCAATGAAGTGGAGCCCCGGAAGGCATGTCAGTCGTTCAGAGAGGAACGGCTGGAACGTAACTATGAATGTCCACGCCTCTTTCTGTCGATCGACTTGTTTGAGGCAGAAGAGGAAACGGACAGTTCATTGATTCCATTCTTTAAAATGAACGATGTTAACTGGGCAGCTCCATGGAAGTGCAGGCTGAGAGGTATTAACACATAGTGTAACTTCTCATGTTTCATTACAGGTTGTCATCTGGGCATGTTGAGGATTAGGTTCATGTCCCTTAGACCAGGGAAGAGAGAACTTGTTACATGTATTGTATTGAAAGCTTGAAGGATGACTCATGTTGTCTCTTGGTAAGTGTATGTTGAATATCATCTTGTTGGTTGTACTTTTCTGAATGAGGTCGTCTCCTCAAGGGGATGCAGCAGTCGGCCAAGGTGTCAACCGACACGTTTTGTCAATGGCCACGCAGAAACTGAAGACCGGCTTCAGTTTACATTTAGGTGGGGTGTCCCCATTTGTCTTTCAATTGAAATAACCACTTGCAGCTAAATCTTAACAAACCAACAAAGATTACAACATGCATATTCACAGTTGAACCAACACTCAATATAGCTTGACCTAAAAATGACGTTATAGCAATACATGGTGTGTAAACTATTTCTCCTTTTTTCTTAAGGCGGTGCACGTCTTACAAGCCTTTTTGAAGGCCAAATGGAACATCGGGTTCCCTCCGCAGCTGCTGTGCTTTGGGAAAGCAACCTGTTTGATGATAGGCCATTCCTTCCTGCGTGGTGCTTTTGGTTTCCAGGACTAAGTGTGCCTGTCGTGACTCTGTTGACTGGTGGGAGCACGGATACTGCAGCATCAGCGCTTACCCTGCTGGACTGTCCTGGTCTTGAGTGAGTGTCCTAGTTAAAAAGTGACATGTCATACACCACTGCACCACAATGCTACACACACTTGTCATCTTGTGCATTATGAAAAAGATTCCATTCATGCGTCAAGGCTGGGCTGTTTAGCTAGAAATGATTTCCAATGCTTTTTTGTGTCCCATTTAGATTGTTCCAGATTTAGGCTTTTTGTCCACTTTGGCATGCATTTAGATGATGTCCTATTTTCTCCTGTTTTAGCTCAAGGATACACAACTTACTGCTCAAGAAACCACCAGTGTGACAGATCTGTGCCTGTCCTGGGACCTCCCTGTTCCAGCCTCCACCAATCATGACTGGCTGTTCCAGGAACTTCTTTCCCATGAAGTAATCATTTAATATTGTACCATTTGTATTTAAACAATACAATGTTTAGGTAATTAGTAGGTTTGCTTTGTAAGTCCTCCTGTATCTGCTACGGTGGTGTTTTTCCATTAGTGCCTCAGTTTGATTGTTCCTTTTACAGTATGTACTACACTGTGTTAGGCAGCCTATCAAGCAGATTCGCAAAGGCCTTAAAGAAACGGGAATCTGGCCGCTGGTTTGAAATAGGCCAGATGTCCACCCCTATAGAACAATGATGAGCTGAACTCACAGGTAAGTACCATTTTCTTTATTGGATTTATGTTATTCAAGGGATTTGTTTGCAAACACTATCATGCACTTTCATTTGTGGGGCTCTTAAAGTGGTGTGTAGATCTTAAATCAATGCTTTACAATGTTAAGATAATTCTGTAGCATATAACATGAGCTTCAATCTTAGCAAAGAACACGTTTGTATTTGAAAGTCGGTCTCGTCACTGGATTTTTGAGGCAATTCATAGAGGAAGGTAACACTGATGAATGACTGCTAAAGCTGTAGTGCAGCTGAAGAGATGGCAGTTCTGATGAAAGATAATATACACACATCGGTGTACAAATACAAATCCATGCATGGGTTAACCGTTGATATTCCTGCAGGTTTTACTGCTCAAATTTAAGTTTTGATATAATGCAATTTGAGGTATCGCATACATAACAAATTCTCTCCCATAGCATCTCCGAAGGTGCTGCGTGACCTCTTGAAGTTCTGGGTCGGGAGGGAGCTGCTCACAACAAACCTTGAAGTTGAGGTTGTTACTTCAAAATACCCAGTGGCTCTCACCTGCTGCCTAAATGGAAGCTCCCAAGCCACTACCAAACCTATGAGAAGGTCCACCAGGACTGATGATGGCCCTCAGCTCCATGTTCTGTATGTCTCTGGAGAAGGGTTTGCCTCTCTACTCAACACACCGTGTGAGATACAGGGTTACAGCTGGTACACCTGCCGTGTTTTATAAATAAAGGACATTTGGAAAAAGACTGTTTGTCCATTATCATTGTTACACTTCAACGGAGGGTCCACACAGCAGCGCGTGTTGACGCTTGGAGTTGGACGTGTCTGAAGCTTGGGGATTTTTTGCGAGAAACGCGACCAACAACCAATCACATGAATCTCCCGCCCCCGACATACAAAGCAATAGCAATGTTAAAACGAAGTAAACTGGATAGAAAATAATGAATTTTTCCTCCATTTTTTGGAATATGAGGAAATGACCTGCGTAGTCTCTCCCAGCATACACACGGTTTGATTGGCTAGCGCTTGTACTGGCAGATTTGCAGAAATGGGATTTCATTGTCTGACGCTTCTGCCGAGGCGCCAAACGCTCCACGTCGCTTCCCAAAATGCAGTTCGGCTAAAAGTGACGTCACCCCATTCAAAGTGAATGGGCAGAAGCGTTGGAAGCTTCAACGCACGCCGCTGTGTGGACGGGCCGGAACAAAGCCCAATCCCTTCAACAGTAAAGCAGTACTCCGAATAGTTCTTTTACAATGTTTTTATTTTGTACAGAGGGTAACATGAATGTAATTCTGTTGCTCTGAAACGGTTTTTGATCCTGACTGGAAATGCATCTCTAAAAACACTTCCATTAATTTATAAGTCAAAAGAAATGTCTAATCATGCAATTGAGATTAACTTAATCAAGCATAAGCTATGTAAATATAAAATGATTAACTTTCCATCATTGCCAAATAACTGAAATCATGACACAAATCATACTATAGTTGTTAAATGTAACAACTATCAGTGCTCAATTAAATGCTCAATGTATTGGACAGTATTGAGATATATGTCCAAACATTCAGACTCTTCCAATGGATCAATGTTGTCTTGCAGTTGCATCATTTCAAAGTCTGAGCGAGGGAAGCTCAGCGTAGGGACATTGACCCCGGTATGATGCTCTGGTATGAGTGAACCCTACAAAAGACAAAGCGAGTGTACACATATTAAAGCAAGCACTGTGCCATTACTGCTTCTTATTACAAAATATGTGATCAGGCGAAATAAAGAGGGTATGCAATTGTTCTATAATAATAAAAAATGGAGTGATTGTGGAATAATGTTCAGGTAATAGTGTAATATAGAAAAGTGTTCTTGCTGGCTCCCAGCAGAGGTCCTTTTAATCCAAGAAGGGGAGTTAGATTATGAATCAGATAGCTGATTATACTGTTTGGGTTTTGATTGATTGATAATAAACAAGAGATAGTGATGGTTTTGAACATTCATAATGTACCTCAGGCTCTGGATCTGCAACAGGATTCAGGCGCTGGCCCACCTGCCACAACTGATTGGGGGTCAGATTTTGCTCTGTCCTGACGGGATGGTTGGCCCGGGCCTCACTGAACGCATCCAGGTTGGCTTGGATGCGTGGCAGCAGAAGATGTGCAGGACGGTACTGATGCCAAGCAGCTGTTGTTCCTCAAGAGAGTGCAGGGTGTTGGAAAAGACACCCGTAACACTCATGAACACATTCTGTGAGAAGAAAACACGAACAAATGTTAAACTTAAAAGAAAATTCAAACTGTTCACTATGAACAATTTAAAGTGTCCTAGTCATTGAATCAATGGCAATGTCTCTAACTGAAAATTGCATTTATTTAAAAAAATCAACTGACTTGACAGGAGAGTACAAACATAACATTAAGTGAGTTTTCAAAGTTTTCAAATGTTTGCGTGGCTGGTACATTTCTGTGAAAATTGTCATTTCCTTCTTTGTGAAGGAATGGCTCAACATGTGCGTATGAAGGTTTGTTAAAGGGAATATTAAGAAGAACAATATGCTCGTAAGCTTACAAAATGAGCTTTGACTCACCGTTGATTGTGTACGCTTTCCCTGCAATGAAGCTGTTGCTCTCAGTTCCACGAACTGAGAACATTAATTGCGCTACTCCCACATTTCTCTCCACCATGATCTCCTCTCACTCTGGAAAATAAATCAAATAATTATGCATAGTTAAAATCTACGTATTTGAAGGTCCAAAAAACGAGGGGTACAATTCCATAATGATCTACATCCATAATGTGATCACAAATGGCTCTCTGGACAGGTCCTTAACTGTAACCCTTAAGAGTTCTCTTTCACTTTATTAAACCACGAGTTATCTTCCACACCTGAATGAGGGATGGTTCACATCAGCTTGTGAATAGATTATATTTTCATATTTCTGTACAGTATATGCATCTCAGCTGAGGGATAGGAACATCGGACATGTCGCTTATATATTGTCATATGTGAGGGGCGCACGTAGAATTAACAACTGATATGGCCGTGTCCGACAGCGCTTTGTCGACACGCTTTAAACGGTACCTAGAAAGGTACCGTTTATAATGGCAATTGTTTTAACTTATATGTTCAGATGCCTCTTTGAACTGACAGTAAAGCACGACAATATTTGCAATGAATGAGTCCCATCCAAAGTGGTCGTCACTGAGGCAGCCATTGGAGGGGAACATCTCCATGTGATGGAAAGGTCCGCAATTACACGAATGATTACATATGAAATTACGTGAATACCTCAGAGGAAACCCGTGCTCGTTCACAGCTTCATTGAAGAAACAGTGGGTGTCAGCTATCTTCAAGTACATAATCTACACATACAAGTACACATAAAACCACATATTAGTCTGATATGAATCAGTTTAACTTGAAGCATCTGTCAAATGACAATGTGCAGCATTAAGAGAACAACGCACAACAGAATGATTCAATGTATAACAGAATATCATGATAGCTCAGGCAAGCTTCTTGACATATATTGTGCGGTTACTAGTATAAGTGTTTTAATTATTTCACAAGTTCTTCAAAGTATTTATTTTGAAATTAAGTAAATAAGTAAATGCATATTGTTTGATCTGAATCACTTAAAATATAAGGTGACTTTAGAAGTCCATATGGTCTGTTTGGTAAGAGGCGATATGTAATGAACTATAGGTCAGATTGTGTACCTAAAGATCACCTGTTGGTACAGAAAATAAACTGAAGCTTAGAAAACTAAAACCATCACATGATGTTCGGCAACATGTTGCAGTTGTTGGTTCTTGACAATAGAATAGTCTTACCTTCCTTGAATAGCCATCTATTCCCCCAAAGATAACAACGTTGTACCTGCCAATGATAGACAATGATATGATTACATACACAAGATATTTCCAACTAGACATTAAAAGTAATGAAATGAACAGATTACATACAGGCAGCATGCAGACAAACCTGATGAGCGTGTGGTTGGTGTCAATGTGCACTGCATGTACTTAGGGTAAGGAACTGTGTATGTTCTCCTCACCACACATCCCGTCCGGGTCATCCTGCGAGCACACCAACACTGTCCACACGATGCATGGATGCATACACCCGTTCCCACTGCACTCTGTGTCCCTTCGCAAGTAGAGCACCTCGGACTACACGGTAGCCAGCATCTGGCATTGCACTTTTTATTGTGGTGATCAATGAATCCAGCTCGTCATCAGTGCAGCCACTATATGAAGCAGATATAGAAATGTCATTTTCGGTCATCCGCCTAAATAGCGTTGCTCTAGACACACCCAGGAGTCTGGCGATGCAACTCGATGGCAGTCCCAGTTCAACCAGATGTGTCAGAGCCTCTACTGACACATTCATTCGTGGACGCTCACGTCCACACATTTTTTGCAACTCAAGGGTCACAAATATCTGTTGATTATCTCTCTCTTGCTGGATAAGGCTATTCAGGTCTGCAAGTGCAGACTGTATATTATTCCCTAAATCAACAATGTCACCCAGTGCACTCAATATAACAACAGCCTGACGGCACGCAAACTGTAGCCCTTCGAGATCAACAGGTGTCCTATCCAAGATGTATGTCAGTCGATCTTGAAGTCTCTGAAGGATTTCCCGCTTTACTGATTCCTGGGGGGAAAGAATAGAAAAGATAGATAAAATATGACCAACAGTGCTCAACGTTCGACCGTTTGTTTACCAACACTGGTTAATCCTATTTAACGTCATCTCTTAATGTTCAATTCCACCCCATCATTAAACACAATGGAATATATTTTTGAATAATAATTTGAGCAGCAAATTTTGGATTAATTCTGTCTAAGTTGTCCCTACAAAACAAAGCAACAGCATGAAAGAAGTTAAATAAATGTTTGGCTAATGTTAGCTATGTAAGGTTATAATCCTAGGTAGTCTATTAGCATAATATAGCTAACTTGCCAGCAAACGCTAGCATTACATGCCACCCATATTACTTCCATGCTAACACATCACTAACATAACAAGAATTCATACCTAAAACATATTTAATCATTCACGCCGAGACACGTATCACTACACTTGTGCTAGACGCCATGTTGAAGTTGACCTGTCAGCTCCGGAGTCCGGACTGCGCAAAAAGCGTAAATGAAGTGCTACGTCACGAACGCAAGAAATCCTACCCACGTGGGGGCGCGCTCATGTGATTGGCTTAGACTGGAGGAGACATCTGATTGGCTATAGATGAGAGATATTACAAGTATGAATCGGGTGAGCGTCAGGGGAGTCTCAAAAAACCCAGACACGAATGCAAAGCGATCCGTGCACAGATATGGGGGTTATTCCCTATCTTTATTCAAGAGCGTGGTATTTAAATTTGAGAGCATACTTCATGTATTTATTTCCCTCAAACTCTGTCCTCGCACTCAAATAGTGCCTGCTTGCACTTAGATTTGCTCTGCTTGTGCTCAAACTGTACGCTTGCACTCAGATATATTGCTGCTCAGAATTATTCTGTGCGCGCTCGAAACTTTTGTGCAACAATCCTGTCAAAATCCCTCAACCAATAGGAGGCCAGGTGTCCTTGCGGGTGCATTCGCTTTACTTATTACAGCGTCTCGTCAGGGACTCTTTGGTTTATAAACTCCAGTTTCGAGCGCGCACAGAATAATTCTGAGAGCAGAAAAAGTTTCGAGCGCGCACAGAATAATTCTGAGAGCAGAAAAAGTTTCGAGCGCGAATACTCTGAGCATGCGCAGTGTAGTTTTTACAGTCATCATTGACTTAGACAGTCAGAGGGAGGGGCAGGATCGGGTTTTGTCCCACATGGCTCTAAACAGCTCAGGCACACACTGAAGACACTAATTAGAAGAACACAGACTAAAACAGCAATGTACAGACGAATCAGATGATTAAACATGATCTTAAAATATATTTAATATATTTTTTAATTAATTGTTTGCATTTTTTTGTAATCATTATTTTAATACCTTCTGCTGACACTAGGTGGGGCTGTGATACCAGCCACCCGGCGGAGAAAACCCATCTCAGCCGCTTGTATCCGCGATCTCGTTCTTTCGGTCATGACCCATCCTTCATGACCATAGGTGAGGGTAGGAAGGAAAATGGCCCGGTAGACAGAGAGCTTTGCCTTCCGGCTCAGCTCCCTTTTTGTCACAACGGTGCGGTAAAGCGACTGCAGTACCGCTCCCGCTGCTCCGATTCTCCGGCCCATCTCACGCTCCATTGTTCCCTCACTCGAGAACAAGACCCCGAGATACTTGAACTCCTTCACTTGGGGTAAGGACTCATTCCCTACTTGGAGTGGACAGTCCATCGGCTTCCTGCTGAGAACCATGGCCTCAGATTTGGAGGTGCTGATCCTCATCCCAGCCGCTTCACACTCGGTTGCCAACCGATCCAGTGAGTGCTGAAGGTCGCAGACCGATGAAGCCATCAGAACCACATCATCTGCAAAAAGCAGTGGTGCAATCCTTAGTCCACCGAACTGCAGACCCCTCCCCCATGACTACGCCTTGACATTGTGTGGGTGTAACATAGTTAAATAGGTTGTCGTAAAATCCGTAGTACCGCTCAATGCAGTGCGCAATGCCTCAACGTCTCAACGTGGGCGGGAGCTCAACGTGGGCGGAGCTCAACCTTTCTCAACTTTTGAGGCACCTGACGTCCCGACTCCCGTGTTGTGTACTTACCCAGTCACAAAAGTTACATATTATATCTTATATTATTAATATATATATATAAATATATAATGATACCGGTAATATAATGATACCTTGAGGTCTGTGTTACATTTGAGTTTAAATGCAAACTTTTGAACTAACTTGATGGCGAGTGATCTGTCGCCAGGGCAACGGCATTTAAAAATGTAAAACTCAAATTAAACACATTAACAGCCTTCAAAGCATATTTTAATGTCTATTTGCATGCATCAATCATGACTTCAAGAAAGGGCCTTCATTTGTTTTTTAACGTACACCTTTTTAATTTCAATAGTCACTGCATTTCAGAGGCAATATTGTATATTTACTCACTTTTTACTGATAAAAAACATGTGATATAAAGTATATAGTACTGTATCGTAAGAAAATAGAGGTCACCTGTCTGTCACCATCTTGTGGTGGCAGGGGAGAGGCACGGGCACATGTTTTTCATATCTAGTTAGTTCAATAAAACCAATGCTCTTAGTTTTTTACCTTATTATGGTAATGTGGCATGGTTATGAACACATGAACACAACTACATCATAAGGGAGGGGAGGACAATAAGGGGATTCAAAAAGGAAATGGAGAAAAAGAGAGAGTTTAAAGGAGAACTGATTAGAAGTGGCACAAATAATACTAAGGGTTAGGAGAGGTTTTGGGGTTTCGGTTTGGGAGGGAGGGAGGAAGGAAGATGAGGATTAGGTAAAAAGGTAGGGAGTGGTTAGGGTTAGGATGGGGGGTAAGGGAACGGTTAGATTGAAGGGAGGGAAGAGAACTGCTACCCGGGAAACAGGATGCAACGCGTCATCGGTGAAGCTCCGCCCACATTTAGCTCATTGAGGCACTGCGCACTGCATTGAGGGGCTTCTCTAAAATCCTGCTAAATGGGAGAAATACGCCATCTAGTGTGGTAAATGTGTGCAGGCATTATTAAGACCGCAGTGGATTTTGGGTAATCATCACTGCGTTGAGGATTGCTAATGGAACGTGATGCACAACATAACAGTGTCCTTTTTATTCGTTTGTCCTCTGCCATGGAATTGGAGATGGAATAAAGCAGCTGAGTGATCCATCAAAAAGAGAAGACATAACACAGGGGTTACATGGGGAATACCGCGAAAATGAACAAGGTTTAATGATCCATTTTTTGTTATCGATAGGCATGAACTTTCTCTTGTGACAAAATAGACTCTTAGTTTACTCTGTGTAAAAGTTATTGCTGTAAAAGTGAGGTAATGAATAACATCAACTTTTATTCATCCCACACATATACACATATCTATGTATTTATATTTGTGTCTGTGATTTTATACTGTAGGCTATGTAGAGAGAGAGAGAGAGAGAGAGAGAGAGAGACTCCTGTCCCACCTCCCCATTTTATTTTTAGTTGTGCATTGTTATTTGTGCTTGAGAAAAATTCCACTTGAACTTTATTTTAGCGAACTTAGTAGAAATTATTATTGTCCTACATTTTTTTTCAGATTTCACAGCTGCCTGGGCCGAGCAGCAAGAACCTCCATCTGTGCCTGCCCCCAGGTCAAGATCTACCGTGGCTCAAGGGCCTTCACTAGAGCCATCACCACCAAGGACCAGAGAACCAGCATCACTACAGCGGCCTCCACCTCCATCTGTGCCTGCCACCTAACCTCCCTAACCTCAGCACAAAAGTTCTGATATTGTAAATATTGAGATTTTACAGTTTATTATGTTAACATAAATTGTTGGTTGCAAAAAAAATTCTAATGCTCAATTTGTATTTGTACACATCACATGAACCTTGGTATGGAATATGAAGTCATGAGTCCTGAGTCACTTTTCTGTGATGAAAGTAGAGGGATGGAACTATTGTACTCAAAATTCTAATTTTCACATTTTCATTTTAGACAAGCATAAAACATGTATAGTGTAATTCATATATTTCACTACTTTTGTGAACCAATTATAAAACGCCCCAAAAAATTGATGACATGAGTAAATGTGTTTTCACAAGAGTTTTGAAGTTTTCCAAAATCGGATTTCTCATTTTCAGCTAAGTATCTCATAAGACAGTGCTCTTAAGGTGAGTGACTTGCATTTCTAGCAAGACCTTTTTGAAAAGTAACATATGGGGTGCCATGTTATAAGAAGTACATTTAAAAGGTGATTTAAGGAGACGTCTACAAATCTAGAAAATATCCTTATACTCCAGAGGGTTAAGGAAAAGGGTAAGGCAATTTTATTTTTAAGACAATGCCGGCAGGCTATATTGATATATTGTTTGATATATTGATTATATTGAAAGGAAAAATACTTAGTCCCCTGAATCTGGAATAATGTACAAATCACAGTGGAGCCTAACAATGTCAGGAACCTTTCCTCTACAGATTGCTTTGGTCTGGCTTTACTCTTCACTGATTGGTTACAAACACTTTAAACGTAGTGGCTATGGAAATCAGAAGGAGGGCCTTATTATCATATTAATATTCGCGCGGTTTTCGGGAGTTAAAAACCGGGCGAAAAACGCTTGTATTTAGTAAAAACCGGGCGAAATAAACGGGTGAAAAGTGGCACTTTGGGCTTTCGCCACCGTGGAGAACGACTGTATGCTCCATGCCCTCTGCTCTGGTCGCTCTTCTATGTATGACGTAATATTTATGGGACGATACTTCTGACGTATAATTTCAGCGCCATTAAGACTCACACCGAGTGAGTTGCACACAATACATCATGAAAGTCCATGTCATGGATGAAGAAATAGGTTTCTGAGGGTTATAATGCTTTTAGCAGCAGCACATTAAAGACGGAGGTTTCACATGGATGAGGACATTGCATGACGTCAGATCCGGAACAGGTGACTCGTGTGTGCACGTGGACAGTGTTGTTGTTGGTGTGGTGCAGAGATGACTTCAGCTATCCTCTCGGCGATCTCTGTCCTCACCAAACCCGTCGCTGGTAAGTGTATAACTTAGTTTAACAGCAGAAAGTAAAGCATGGTACGGGACAGAACTTATGTCGCGTGCATTATGGCCTGTAGCAGAAGCATAACGTCCCCTGTGTTCAACTGTCAGCCACACTACAACCATAGAAATGAGCCTCAGTCCCGGAGCTTTGACTCTTAATGGATTATTAAAATATTGCAATTATACAAATGAATTGCCAGTCCAGAAATAAATACATTACATTTAAACCCTGTGTGTGTGTGTGTGTGTGTGTGTGTGTGTGTGTGTGTGTGTGTGTGTGTGTGTGTGTGTGTGTGTGTGTGTGTGTGTGTGTGTGTGTGTGTGTGTGTGTGTGTGTGTGTGTGTGTGTGTGTGTGTGTGTGTGTGTGTGTGTGTGTGTGTGTGTGTGTGTGTGTGTGTGTATAGAGTCGTCCTTGCGTGATGCTCCATCCTCACAGCAGGAGGCCCTCCTGGGGGCTCTGCAGGCCAACAGAGCCCTTCTCCGGGAGCAGCTGCAGACTGAGAGCAGCTTTGAGGGGGTGAGGAGGCTGAGGGAGGAGGTGAGGGCTGGCTCAGACTGGTTCTCCAGCGAGACAGAAGATGTCCCCTGGGGCTTTGTCCAGGAGTGTCTCCTCCTGCTGCTCACCTTAGGACGACACCTGTCTGCTGAACTGGAACGGTTCCGGGAGACCCCCCCTCCATCTGCAGCTAAACTCCGCACCCCGGAGATGGCTCCAGCTTTGCCTCCTGATGTCCTCAGTGTCACCCAGCAGAAGACGCTTGGAGCAGCTCTTCAGTTTGTGGTGTCCTTGGGACTCTGCCCATACTTGGCCCCTGGAGTGGGCGTGCCACTGGGTCGCAGGTCAGCCTTTGGAGCCATGGTGGAGAAAGCTTTCCACGCTGTTCCGGTGCCAGCCGCCGGGCGCCGCCTCCTGACCACCATGAAGGTTCTCCTGCAGCTGGCAGAGCTGTCCTGCCTCGCCACGCTGGTGTTCACTCGCCACCTGGGGGACGTGATGGCCGCTCTGTGCCAGCTGGGCTACCAGCCCCGGCGGGAGGAGAAGGTAACGCATCTGGATGCAATGGGCGGTTATTTTGATGTGTGTAGGCTAGAGAGATAAAGGGCTTCTTCTATTTTGTATTCATTGCACACTTTCGATGCAGGCCCTCAGTGCTGAGGAATGTGAAGCTTGCAAGGAGGCCCTCAAAAAGCTTCTAAGACAAGTCTACCAGCCAATCGTTATCACGGAGCTGCTGATCCTCCAGGGCGGACCCAAGCAGGTGGGCATGTCTACGTTGCGTGGGGCGGGGGAGGGGGTGTTGTGCGAGGCTGTGCTGGACTAAGTGGTTGATGTGTTGTAACAGTGTGTAGCTGCCCTTGGTAGTAAGCACAGCAGAGTCCCTACGGATGCAGTTCCTTTAATACTCTTTCAAGCATCCTTAAAACTCAAAATAAACACATACACAGGTACTTGATTGTCATCACAAAACATCACAACAAGTACATTCAGTTAAACCACACATGCATGACATCACGGATCAAATAAACCCGTGTAACGAAGTCTCTGTAGTGTCACACACTCGCTCCGCTCACCAAGGGTGCTCAGCTGTGCCATCGAGCATGGCAGTCCTTATATGCAGTTAAAAACAGCACACACCATTTGTATTCAACCCGATACTATCGCACAACGGGACCATAGTGTTCTCAATAACTCACAGATACATCCCAGAGGTCCGCTGCACAAACTAGACCCTGTCGCGCCACACTTTAGAGACACCGATGACAGCAACAGTCTAAACAAGAGTTGTTGTGATTCCGGGGTTCGCAGCGTCACACTGGGAAGATGTTTAGAGTGCCCTATATACATATATACATATATACATATATACAAAGGCCTGTGAGGCTGTGTTCCATATGTAATGTCCCTTCTATAGTCTGCTGCAGTGGGAAGCTGCAGAGGGTCTGCCAGCAGGCCAGCTCCTGGATCAGCTCTGAGACCAGCTCCTGGATCAGCTCTGAGACCAGCTCCTGGATCAGCTCTGAGATCCGCTCCGGCCTGGCTGAGGTGTCTGTGTGGCCGGCTGCTGTCTGAGCGCCTGATGCAGCCTAAAGGGGTCCAGGCTGTAGTCAGAGCCATCTTGGAGGGAGGAATGGGTGAGGAGCAGAAGTCTGAAATAAATAGCCCCCCCCCCAATGTATTGTATACAAACCAGTGAACCTGAACAGTAACGGCACTAAAGCAAAACACCGTGTTTGAGTAGTACTTTTGAACCTCCCTAGAATGGACCTGCTGACTGAAAGAGCACTGTTTGTGGTGTCCTGCAGGGGGCGAGTCCGACTGGAGGACATGTGAAGCTGTGGCCTGGATCCTGGTGACCCCCCCCCAGCAGTGTGCCTCAGCAGACAGCTACTTCACACACGTCTGTCCTCAGGTCAGTCTAAGCCAGAATATGATTGTTCTTACATTACAAAGTTGTTCCTACTCTCTCAACGCATGTTCACAGTTTGCAACCACTGCTCTGCGGCCTCCTTTAGAAACCTGGCGCACGCTCAAAAGATGGCTTTCGGCAATTTACAAGCAATGTTTCCCATTTTTATAAAAAGCAAACTTGACAGGAGAACGTGCGGTCCTCACCAGACATGTGTACCCATGCGTAGGCACGGAGGAACGGGAGAGATGAGACGGCGACAGCCAGAAGCAGGAAGAGAGAGGAACATCGATCTAAATATCTCTTGGAGCGGCTCTTTACGAATAAAGTTCATTATCATTAAAAAAAAAGCCTCGCTGCACGTGGAGTGGATTGTGAAAGCGGTCTGGGCCGTGCGTGGACGTCCTGCGTCTCGCCCGTCCTCCTGCTTCAGTGCACGTGAACACCGTGATGTACCGCCGTGAAGAACAGCATTATCAAGTGCACTTGTTTGTTTGAAGGGTGCTTTGTTTTCCCGTCTATAGATCCTGGACCTCCTGCACCTTAAGGACCAGCTGACGGCCCAGCAGTTCCAGCGCGTGGCCACCAGGTCTCTGCTGCTCCTGGTGCAGGAGGAGCCCGGCGCGGCCCGGCAGCACCTGCTCACTCCTCTGCTCTCACCCCTGCACCGCTGCACCCCCGCCTCCGGTCAGTCGCATGGCAGCACCTCACATCACATATCACTTAGCTGACACTTATCCACAGAGACTGGCATACAGTTAACAGCCCAGACTGCCCGCCTGCAGGAGCAGTCTGGGGTCAGCCAAGGACACTATGATGCATACTATGTTCAGAGAGTACATTGTAGTGTTGTTTATATGGTTGGTATTGGTTAAGACAATACCTGTACATCTTTAATTATTAAGTACAAGCAATAATTAATTGGGGAAATGGAATTTAAAAACAAGAGATATCACATATTTCCCCCTGAAGGCTGTGAGCTCACATGCTGTGTATCTTCTGTGTACTCGAGATGTGCAGCTAATAGATGTTGGTGTTGGCCTCACACACAGCAGGTGCATGGTAGATGTTGGTGTTGGCCTCACACACAGCAGGTGCATGGTAGATGTCGGTGTTGGCCTCACACACAGCAGGTGCATGGTAGATGTTGGTGTTGGCCTCACACACAGCAGGTGCATGGTAGATGTCGGTGTTGGCCTCACACACAGCAGGTGCATGGTAGATGTTGGTGTTGGCCTCACACACAGCAGGCGCATGGTAGATGTCAGTGTTGGCCTCACACACAGCAGGTGCATGGTAGATGTCGGTGTTGGCCTCACACACAGCAGGTGCATGGTAGATGTTGGTGTTGGCCTCACACACAGCAGGCGCATGGTAGATGTCGGTGTTGGCCTCACACACAGCAGGCGCATGGTAGATGTTGGTGTTGGCCTCACACACAGCAGGTGCATGGTAGATGTTGGTGTTGGCCTCACACACAGCAGGTGCATGGTAGATGCTGGTGTTGGCCTCACACACAGCAGGCGCATGGTAGATGTTGGTGTTGGCCTCACACACAGCAGGTGCATGGTAGATGTTGGTGTTGGCCTCACACACAGCAGGTGCATGGTAGATGCTGGTGTTGGCCTCACACACAGCAGGTGCATGGTAGATGTTGGTGTTGGCCTCACACACAGCAGGCGCATGGTAGATGTTGGTGTTGGCCTCACACACAGCAGGCGCATGGTAGATGTTGGTGTTGGCCTCACACACAGCAGGCGCATGGTAGATGTTGGTGTTGGCCTCACACACAGCAGGCGCATGGTAGATGTCGGTGTTGGCCTCACACACAGCAGGCGCATGGTAGATGTCGGTTTTGGCCTCACACACAGCAGGTGCATGGTAGATGTTGGTGTTGGCCTCACACACAGCAGGTGCATGGTAGATGTTGGTGTTGGCCTCACACACAGCAGGTGCATGGTAGATGTCGGTGTTGGCCTCACACACAGCAGGTGCATGGTAGATGTTGGTGTGGCCTCACACACAGCAGGCGCATGGTAGATGTCAGTGCCTCACACACAGCAGGTGCATGGTAGATGTTGGTGTTGGCCTCACACACAGCAGGTGCATGGTAGATGTCAGTGTTGGCCTCACACACAGCAGGTGCATGGTAGATGTTGGTGTTGGCCTCACACACAGCAGGTGCATGGTAGATGCTGGTGTTGGCCTCACACACAGCAGGCGCATGGTAGATGTTGGTGTTGGCCTCACACACAGCAGGTGCATGGTAGATGTTGGTGTTGGCCTCACACACAGCAGGTGCATGGTAGATGTTGGTGTTGGCCTCACACACAGCAGGCGCATGGTAGATGTTGGTGTTGGCCTCACACACAGCAGGTGCATGGTAGATGCTGGTGTTGGCCTCACACACAGCAGGCGCATGGTAGATGTTGGTGTTGGCCTCACACACAGCAGGTGCATGGTAGATGTTGGTGTTGGCCTCACACACAGCAGGTGCATGGTAGATGTTGGTGTTGGCCTCACACACAGCAGGTGCATGGTAGATGTTGGTGTTGGCCTCACACACAGCAGGTGCATGGTAGATGTCAGTGTTGGCCTCACACACAGCAGGCGCATGGTTGGTGTTGGCCTCACACACAGCAGGTGCATGGTAGATGTTGGTGTTGGCCTCACACACAGCAGGTGCATGGTAGATGTTGGTGTTGGCCTCACACACAGCAGGTGCATGGTAGATGTTGGTGTTGGCCTCACACACAGCAGGCGCATGGTAGATGTTGGTGTTGGCCTCACACACAGCAGGTGCATGGTAGATGTTGGTGTTGGCCTCACACACAGCAGGTGCATGGTAGATGTTGGTGTTGGCCTCACACACAGCAGGCGCATGGTAGATGTTGGTGTTGGCCTCACACACAGCAGGCGCATGGTAGATGTTGGTGTTGGCCTCACACACAGCAGGTGCATGGTAGATGTTGGTGTTGGCCTCACACACAGCAGGTGCATGGTAGATGTTGGTGTTGGCCTCACACACAGCAGGCGCATGGTAAGAGCTGAACTGATGCTTCTGTCTGTTTCCAGGTGAGGGTCAGTCCCAAGCTGCCGTGGAGGAGTGTGAGCTGTCCCAGTGTGTGAGTGATGTGTACAAGGTGAGGACACTTGAAGGCATGCACTAACCTGAGTGTCACAGTGATGATGGTAGCCCCCCGTGGTGAGCTCATGCTCTCTGCTCCCGTGTCCCTGTCAGATCTGGGTGGTCGGGGACAGTCCCACAGCGTCCCTGCTGACGGCTCTGGAGGAGGTTCTTCCTGTTGTCTTCACACTCTTCTGTTTCACCAAGCAGAATGTGTCCCACCTGCGGTAAGGTTCCCATCTGCTACATGGATCCCATTTCAATACAGTATGAACACAACACATGTGTATGAGACTCCCACTAAGATGGTTATTATGTGTCTGCTTGTGCGTAAGCTTTCATATTGCTCTGTACCACCTGTCTTTCAAAAGTAAATATACAAGAAGAAGAACATTTTGTGTTTGGTAGCTTATTTCTTTGTTCTCACAATACTTCTTGGCAGTACATTTGATACCGCTGGAAAGCCTGTTTTGTTACCTTTCCAATGGTGCCACATGTGTGAGGAACGTGCATGTGTGGGATGATCAGCAGAGCTGTGTGAAGGATGTGACACATCTCCTCTGCCAATGCCACACAGCAGCCACTCTGCGGCCTCGCGAGCCGGCCGCGAGCCGGCCGTGACGCCCTCACTTGTGTTGCCAAAAAGCATCGTTACAACACAGAAATACTCGACCAAACACACATGTCCTTACTTTTTGTGTTAAGTTTTATATATATATATATATATTTATATATTTTCTTTTAATTAATGTATCATCTGATTCATGATGGCATGCCCTAGTTGTGCAGTCATTGATGAGAGCCATGTGCCACAGCACAGACCTTGAATGTCCCTGGCTGTCCTCATTGTTATTGTGCTAACCTCACGTGGTCTGCCTGACATGTCGGCTGCAGCGCTGTGACTCGGTGTTTCTCACTGTCGAGGAGGCTGGCTTGGTAGCACGTGTACCTCTGAGTGAGTCCCTTAAGAGACGAGGCAAGAATACCTCCTAGCCTCAGAAAACGAAGAGTGGAACTGGCTAGCAAGTGTGCAGGTGTGCGAGAGACCTTACATTTTCCACCACAGATTTTGGAAATTGGTCCGTGTGCAAAGCATTGTGGGGATTTTAAGACCGGAGCCTACACATCTGCAGCCTCGAAATTTCCCGCAACGAAGGACGCCAGCCTCGGTAGAATTCCAAGGATCCTGGAAATTGGAACAGTCCTTCGGCAGCACTCGATGACGTAGCATCCTTGAAATAGTGGCTCTGGAGGAGCCTTCCTCGACATTGAGAAACACCCTCTGTCTCTGTTCCCATGACACACTGCCTCTCTACTCAGTTATTAAGCATTTTGAATCAATTTGCCAAACGTTTACAAACAAAATTGTGGCAGCAGGAAGCATTGTGCACGTCTCTAACTGTAGCTCGGCAGGAAGTGATATGTACTTTGGAGAAAGGTCAACAGAAATGTTATGTTTGCATAACTGAATGTGAAAGAGCCGTGCTCTGCTGTCCACAGCGCCCCCTGTCAGGAGATCCTGCTGAGGTACCTGAGCCACGCTGAGCCGCCTGCAGCGCTGGCAGCCCTGAGGCAGCTCTCCGGTCTGCAGGGACAGAGGAGGAGCGGGGGAGCCGCGGACCTGCTCTTCACCCCCGGCAGTGATGGAGGAGCCAGGCTGAGCTGCAGAGAGCGCTGCAGGTGACGGGGTTATGGTTACATGGCCTTTCCGAACAGTTGCAGATAAAGATAAGGCTGCACTGACATTATAAGCATGATGCTATGTTTACAGTTAGGTGCAACATGTAAATGTATTGAAGAAAACATTAGGTACAGCCTTGGCTTGAACAGTATATGTCTTTGATGCATACATCAGTATGGGACATTACTTTACTGTGACTTGGTCCAATCAGCACCCTTTATGTATGGCACTCCTCCTCTCCTCTCCTCTCCTCTGGGTGGCAGTGAGGAGGACGATGCTCTGTACGAGAAGCTGTCCGGAGAGCAGTGGAGGCTGGAGGTTCTGATGCAGCTGCTGAATGAGCTCAAAGACTCGGACCTGCCCGGAGACTTCTTCCTGGAGCTGCTGCAGGTACAGACATGTTCTACAGTATACAGTATGTTGCACGTCTGAGGAGATCAGGGCTGCACACTCTGTCTTTGCTCTTTACTGACTTTAAATCACTTTCTATTTATTTTTACACCCAGTTTAAAATCTGTTTCGTTGTTGATTTTAATTTGAAATGTGAGTTTGATGTTGGAGTTAGAAATGTGTAGATTGAGCTTCAGTTAGTTGTTCTTTCCACTTGTGCAGAAGGTAACCTTGTGTTTCCTGCAGGGGCTGGCCAGCTGTGCAGCTGCAGTGGAGGAAGAGGAGGATGAGGAGGAGTTGGTGGTGTCGGCCATGACTCTCCTGGAGGTGGAGCAGCAGGTGCTGGGGGCCGCTGCGAGGCGGGGCCACAGACTGGCTCTGCTGCAGGTGCTGGCTATGATGGTGGAGTGTGTGCAGCACACAGTGCTGCTGAGGAAACCTTCACAGGTGAGAGCACAAGTACTGACCTCAAAACCTGTGCTCTTTAATAGGGCTGCTCAATTCAAATCGTGATTACGATTATGGCTTGCAACGATTACGAAAACAACGTAATCGAAATAAAACAATTATTATTTTTTTATATATTTTTTTTTAATAATTTCTTTTGGTGTTTCAGTTGAATTAAACTTAAAGTTCAGGTAATCAACTGTTACAAACATACTGTTCACATTTTTTTTTATCCAATAAATTGATGTTTTCAAAGTAAATGGATAATCGTTTTTAATAATCGTGATATCAATTATTGACCCAAATAATGGAGATTATGATTGTTGCCATAATCGAGCCGCCCTACTCTTCAGACAGGTGGCAATATGGTCACCTGTCTGCGCTCATCTCTGAAACCAGACCATGTAAACAGGCTGGTGTTTCTAGCAAGCAATCTTTAAAGGTCCCATGTCATGCTTTTCCGGTTATCACCCGTTCCCTTGTTGTTATGAAGGTTCTTCTGCATGTAAACGGTGTGCAGAGTCAAACCCTCAAAGTGCACCCTGTAGCGAGTAACACTCTAACACAGAGAAGACCTCCCAAAAACGCCTCGTTGGAGAAACGTCACTGTCCATTGTTTACTTCCTGGGTATTGTGACGTAGTTGGTTTTACTTCGGCTGTGACCCTGTGTGTGCTCAGGGTGAGTTTGGCTGTGTTTAGTTGTGTATCGCTAAACAAGGAAACAACACCTCCACGGAGCTCAGCGCGATTCACAACGTCCCGACCAATCGGAGCACACTGGGCTCACAGGGAGGGGGGGGGCTGGAGCTACTGGAGCTACACCGAGCCGTTAAAGGCAGAGAGTGAAGTTCAGTGAATACACGCAGTTTACAGAGATGCTGAGAAACCAATGTGAGTTTGGAACATTGAACAATGTAAATGTATTCTAGTCGACCTCAACAATGGAACTATGATCAGTGGAGACGGCCATGACACGGGACCTTTACGAGATGACATGAGCAGCACTTGCCATGGTGGCCAACACATTTTTATTTGGTCTTAAATTGTAGTTCAACATTTATTTCCTGTTCCTTCTGGACCATGACGGTGGGCCAGCCTTTAATGTTTAACTGATGAGTGGAATATGTTTTACCAACATGTTGGTGCACTGCAACATGTGTGTTGATCTTGTTTATTGGTATTTATTATTTTGATATTATTTATTTAAATGTAGGCATGAATGTATCATTTATTTTATTTTCTATTGGTTTTTCAGTTGATTACAGTTAAAAAATACAAATTATTATTTGTATTTGTTTTAAAGTACAATAAATTGATGTTTTCAAAGTCAATGAATAATCACATTTAATAATCGCAATCACAATTATTGACCCAAATAATGGAGATTATGATTTGTGCCATAATCGAGCAGCCCTACTCGTTACCCCCTGTGACGGAGAACCGAAGCAGACGTGAAGTCACCTGGGAGGTCTGCCGTGGTGAGAAGAAGCTTGTGTCTCTTTGTACGGCGTGGTGCTCCCGGACGCCCTGAGCGCAGTGCGCCTCTGGGACTACTCACTGTTCCCTTGCTGGCTTTGAGTGAAAGCCACTAACTCTACGGCAGCTTCACAACCCGATCAGCTGTCCAGCCCACAACTCTCTTCTTATATTCTGACTGATCACATTGCTGGACCGTGATATGCTGACATAAGAACATCTACCTGCTGACTTCAGCTCCAGGCTCGATATATAACACAGCTTTAAACTCTCCAACACATGTCAACATTGGTCTATAAATACTAAATCGTTTTTTATTGTTTGTAATAAGCTAAGCTGTTTACAGAGAAAGAAGGCTATCATTGTGAGGCAACACAATGCGTATAGATTTAGCTGTGGTTGTTGGTCCTGCATTCTACACATTTGAGCCGCTTAAGGTCACATTTTCTTGTTCCTATAAACATTAAAGCCCCGGGCTGAAGAACAGAACCACGTCCCTGCCGTCCTCCCTCGCCCCACACACATCTGAATTTCTTGCTGTGTTATGTGTTATATGATTGTGTGTGTCCTTCCTCCAGGTGGTGGACTTCATGGGGTCCCTGCTGCAGAGGGCCTGTGTGGGTCTGGATCCGGGCAGAGGTCCAGGCTCGGGGAACCCAGTAGAGAGCGATACGCTGAGTATGGGGGTGGGTCTGCTGGCCACCCTGCTGTCTGGACCTCAGGTACTCAAACCAAGAGCACCATGTGTGCACTGTATAGTCATGGCAATAGGAATATGAAATACTACAGGTACATCTAGTAATAATGCATTAGTACATGTATAATTGTAGGACTTAGGAACATGCTTTTTAGGTAAGTAAAATGCCCCTCACTGGCTGCATGCACACTGCAGTGAGGTGATGTGAGAACCCCTGGTGGAGAGGTTCAGCTACTGCTAAAGGGACAGTTTACCCCAACACAGGTGAGAGACACAATGATGTCTTTTTGATTTAGGCGGAACTGTCCCTTTGTACTAGCAGCTGAAAATGTGCTCTGGTCACAGTGAGAGTAGTTAGAGTAAGGAACAGCTGTCTGTAGGATCTCTGCTGCCGCCCAATCAGAATACAGAACACTGGCAGCACGGGGCCAATACGATCTGAGTCATCTTCAGTGTCAAACATCTGCTGCTCTCTCACAACCAACCTCTCCATGTTTAAACTTTACAGCTCAGTGCCGAGGACTACTCTTCTATGCGGAGACTCCTCCCCCCCCTGGAGACGCTCTCTGAGAAGCACCCTGACGTCTTCATCCAGGAGCTGGCATCCAACCTCAGAGCTGTCATCGCCACTCACGGTGCCTACCGGCCGGAACACTTCTCCTCTGAGGCTCCGGGCTCCAGAGGCCCTGACACCATGCCACAGAACACACGTGTGCCTTTAATGAGAAAAGGAAACATGCAAACTGAAGCAACCGCCTCGCAGACTAGCCCTCCTCCATCTCCCTTACGCAGTCAGCCAGCGTGCTCTGAGCCTGCAGGTGGAGGGAGGACCTCTGGCACCAGTACACCTGGCCCTCCGGTCAAGCCCTTCTCTGATTTGCTGTTGGAGGCATGTGACCCGGACGTGCCGACCCGAGCGTTCGCTCTGAGGGTCCTGACCCTGATGGTACGGAAGCAGAACCCCGAGGCTGCTCAGGAGCAGGAGAAAGTTCTCATGGTGGGTCGCTTGGTTATGTGCTTTGACTTTTTTATTCTTGTGTCAGCATTCAGTCCGTTATTCTGCTCAACCCCCTGAAGGACTGCCTCTGTGCTGCCTCCCAGGTCACGCTGATCAACATGCAGTTATCACCTGCCATTACACGGGACATCACATCCTTTCTTATGAGCGAGCAGTGCACAGAGAAGGGGCATTTGAGTTCCTTTAAAGGTCCCACGTCATGGCCATTTCTACTGATCATAGTTCCTAGAATACATTCACATTGTTCAATGTTCCAAACTCACATTGGTTTCTCACAGCATCTCTGATAGTCTGTGTATTCCCTCTGTCCTACACGCCTTGTTGGAGCTCCTGCCTATGAGCCCAGTGTGCTCTGATTGGTCGAGAAGCTGACAGGCTCGATGCTGCTCGCACACACACAGACACACACACAGACACACACTGCTGCTGACAGGGTCGGCGATACAGCGAGAACAAGCTAAACTCACCCTGAGCACACACAAAGTCACAGCCGAAGTGAAAAACAATAAGTGTGGCTTGATAGTGAGTAAGAAAAAGGTTTATAACGCTGTCAGCATGTGTCTACAGAGAGCGTGGGTCTGCAGAGAGCGTGGGTCTGCAGAGAGCGTGGGTCTGCGGAGAGCGTGGGTCTGCGGAGAGCGTGGGTCTGTGGAGAGCGTGGGTCTGCGGAGAGCGTGGGTCTGCGGAGAGCGTGGGTCTGCGGAGAACATTTCTCAGCGATGCCAACTTAGAAGTCCGAAAAACGTTTACCCATTTAGACAGTCGGGCAGATACCATAAATACACAAACAACAATGAATACTCACAGGTTGTGTACCCGAATCTCCCGCTGGTCCAAACAAAGAAGGAACAGCATGGTTCTTCAGAGCCGGACGCTGTACATATCCGGCATGCATCCTGTTCACACGTCAGACTACCCAGGAAGTACATGAGAAACCTCCAACGAGGCGTTCTGGGGAGGTCTTCTCTGTGTCAGAGTTTACTCCCTACAGGGTGCACTTTGAGGGCTTTGACTCTGCAGACCGTTCCCATGGATACAAACCTCCAGAACACAAGGGGACGGTGAGAACCAGACAAGCAGGACATGGGCCCTTTAAGGCGGCGGTCAGACTGATGAGAGCACTGCCATTAAAACATGCTTCTGTTCTGCTGCGGGTTTCATGAAGTCCATCGTGTTTGTGCGACAGACAGAGACTCGTCGTCTGGCGAAGGGTTGCATGTGGTTGAAATTGTGCAGCAACGTGATGTCATGCCATCAGCCCGTCAGCTCGGGGGAAAGCACGTCAGAGCGAGGTCAGGCTGCTTTATGATGTGAAATCACTTATTTGCTGCTTATCGTTCATTGAACCCAGCTTTATAAATCAGTTTGAAATACTAAGGTTCTATTGGCTGATGGAGCAGGAGCAGCTTAATGAACTAATGAGCTCATGCTAATGTTCCTGATGAGCATCTCTGGAGTCACGTCCTTCTTCAGCTCGGGTCCAGTCGGGTCTGGGGAGGAGTCGGGCCGGAGCCTGGAGCTCTGCAGCTACTCCCTAGACGCCTCAGCCGGACACGTCTGGGTATGTGTAGGTTATTCATACTTAGGGTAAGGGGTTTTGAGTTTTGCTTTCATAACAGATACATTCTTCTAGAAGCTCGCTCAACATGCTTCCACATGTGTTAGAAGTGGATGTTGCTGGTTTGCTGCGTGTCGTTGGCCTGCTGTGAAACATGTGCTGTGGTTGAGTGCAGGTGCTGCTGCTGCGTGTGTCCCCTGAGACGGGAGGAGCAAGCATGTATAATGCATGAGGTGCCTTGAAGCCCTTCCCCGGGGGGGCCAGAGTGGACAGGCTGCACTCTGGGACTTGTTAAGGTGGTGTGGGGAAGAAAGGATAACAACTCATTTAGTATTCTCTGTAATCAGAAGCCCACCCCCGTGTGCGCCCTTGGACGACCTTCAGCCCCCTACTATCACATCGGCATTGATCTTTCTCTTCATGCAATGATTCGGTTGAGTTCTCTGACATTGTACAGCTCACCTTCCATATGTTCTCTCCTCCCCCCTTACTTCACCCCACACTCCGCCAGTCAAACCTTTCTCTTCAAAGACCCTTTTTGTACCCGAGGTCATGTTTAATCATTCACTTTCACAGTGTTGATGTGTTTTTAATGTATTGAGCTTTGCCAGTATTGATCCCTGCAAGTTCCATGTCACATATTTTATGTTAACAGAAGGTATATTAATACCACACACAGTCTGTGTGTGTAATAGGGGTGGAACGGTACCCGTACCGAAATTATTCGTACGGTTCGGTACACGTGTGTACCGAAGTGTACCGAACGAATATAACGTTAAACGTAAAAATTGAGAACGTGAACAACTTCTTGGAAGTAATCTCAGGTGCTGCGTCGCAGCATTCAGAGGAATTTGCTCCCATTGTGTTCAACGCGTCATAGAGCGAGCAAGTCATTTCATTGGACGAGCTGGTCAGAGGGATGCGTTCATATGTAGTCAGTAATTTGAGTAACTGTTGAAATGGCGAACACAGATAAAGTTGAGCTCGAAAATCCTCCAGCATCATTGAAGTCTCCGGTTTGGGAACATTTTGGTTTCGCAGTTACGTACAAGGATGACGGACAAAGACAGGTGGACCGAACCAAAGCTGTTTGTAGGCATTGTTCAACTAACATTGGTTACGCGGCTGGCAATACATCAAACTCGTTTGAAAAGGCATCACCCGAACGTGAATATCACCGGTACCAAAAGAATAATGACTGAAGTGCAAACCCAACTCCACCACCCGCAAAAACTTCAGACCGAGCCAAAGCTATTACAAACGGCAAATATCCTTATGTTGCCATGGTAGCAAAGCGCTACATGGCTGTATCTGCTACCTCTGTCCCTAGAGAGGGTGTGTTCTCCACAGCAGGAGCCATTGTTAGTGCCACAGATCTGCCCTTTCGGCAAGCAATGTGGACAAGTTCATCTTTCTTTAAACAACATGAATGACAAGCAAGTCCTAATGTCAAGCTGGCTGCTAGTACAGTACAGATACAGATTATTTCAGTTAATCGAAAAGCTGCACCTTAATGTTTATTTTATTATATTTTATATTTATTTGAGTGAATATTCATAGTTTAATAATAATTTAAAAAAAAATATGTTATGTTTTGTGATCATTTTTTCTGCTGTACCGAAAACGTACGGAACCGAACCGTGACCTAAAAACCGAGGTACGTACCGAACCGAAATGGTTGTGAACCGTTACACCCCTAGTGTGTAATGATGCTGATGGTATATTACCATACACAGTCTGGGTTGTAATCTGATGGCATGTCTTCTCCAGCTCTTCTTAGAGAACCTGGAGCACGAGGACTCGTTCGTCTACCTGTCAGCGATTCAAGGTAATACAGTATGCAGCTTGCCTAAGTGTGAAGTCTTCATAGTGTTATGATTACTGGTCTGAAGCTGCTGGCAGTCACTCGTGGAAGCAGACGGACTGAGTGTGAACTGTCTCCAGGTCTGGCTGCTTTGGCTGACTCCTACCCTGAGAGGATCCTGGAGAGGCTTCTCAAAGACTTCCAACATGGCCCCTCACTCCCCACATCCATCCCTGAGCACTCCCTGGAGACCCGGCTCAAAGTGGGAGAAGTCCTGATGAGGGCGAGTCGGGCAATGGGTGAGCATCCTCTCTAGTTCGGTAACACACATGTTGATTTAAAGCCATTCCCTGACGCTACGATGGGTTCAATTGTTTTGATGAAAACCCCAAGTCATTCACTCTGAAGCATTTCAAGAGTCAGATGGAAACACTCTGATGCCTGCTGAAGCAAGCAGCTGGAGGCAGCACATGGTCGGCCGTGTTAGCAGTAGAATGGAAACTGGAAGCTTGATCTGTTCAATAGTTTAAAGAAAGGTATGTAAAAGCACCATAACCGTGCTGCATGCCCATTACAGAACCAAGGATCACCAGACAACACCACACAGCAGCAGGTCCTGATGCTGGCAGACAGCAGTGAGTGTTGAGTGGAGTCACTGTGGCAGCAGCTGACAGGAGGGGGATTCAGTGCGTGCCACATGTTTAAAACATCTGCTTCACTGTGAGTGGTGAACAGTGTTGGGATGATACCTCAGTATCCATATCTGCTGAAAGGACTGTGTGTGTGTGTGTGTGTGTGTGTGTGTGGACGGCTCTCAGGCAGGACAGGGCCGGCCTGTGGTCCTGCAGACCCAGTCAGAAGGGCCCCTGTGCACGAGACCCTCACCCTGATTAATACCCTGCTGTGTGTGTGTGTGTGGACGGCTCTCAGGCAGGACAGGGCCGGCCTGTGGTCCTGCAGACCCAGTCAGAAGGGCCCCTGTGCACGAGACCCTCACCCTGATTAATACCCTGCTGTGTGTGTGTGTGTGTGTGTGTGTGTGTGTGTGTGTGTGTGTGTGTGTGTGTGTGTGTGTGTGTGTGTGTGTGTGTGTGTGTGTGTGTGTGTGTGTGTGTGTGTGTGTGTGTGTGTGTGTGTGTGTGTGTGTGTGTGTGTGTGTGTGTGTAGACAATAACAGTTGCTGCTAAAATAAAACGTATTGCTTGAATTGAAAAAGAGGAAATCATTTCAGACTTTATTTTCTTAACTAACCCAACATCCAGCTGAACACATTGTGCTAATATATTTTGAATGAAAGCACGTCGCAGCAACTAAAGGAGCTGATATATGTTTAACCCAGCGTGACCTTCATCAAGCTGAGCAGAGGCGTGAGCGCCCCTATGGGTTCTATTCGGTACTACAGGCAGCCTGAGGAAACCTAGCATCTGTTGCATTTGATTATAACTGTTTTAAACCAGGCGCTGCATCAGATCATCATGTATGTGTCAGCTGATGCCACAGTGTTCTCAATAAAGGATGCAGGCCCCTTGGTGATTAGGCCGCCATCTTTGTTTATTTGATGAATAATACGGTCTAGTTTTCCTTCCTGTAAATGCATCTCAGATTTATAACCCCCCCCCCTCCCTCCTTATCCAGGGGACCTTGCGCCCCACTTCGGGCGTCCTCTGGTGGGAGTCTTCCTGCAGGGAACCAGGGACCCGGACCCTGGCGTGCGGGCCAGCAGCCTGTCTAACCTGGGGGAGCTGTGTCCTCGGCTGGACTCCGCCCTGCCAGCGCTGGCCCAGGAGGTGAGAGGAGGTCTCAGCTGGGGACAGTAAACACACCGCCAGGGCTGGGCCCGGTGTACATCAATATACTAATAATATATACATCAATATACAAATAATATATACATCAATATACTAATCATATATACATCTATGTAGCTGCCGCTTTATCCAACACTACATACAACAAGTGCATTCAGCCACTCAAATGCTACATTAGCTTTCAATAAGCCAACATCTCTGTGAGTAATACTGCATTGACTTCAACTAAAGCATCCTTCCTAAGTGGTTAGTCTGCACTGGAAGATTTTATTTGTATATCTTACATAGTCGAAAATATTGTGATATGTGATTTTATCCATGCGGTATCACCCAACCTAGCTGCAGCACATTGTCTGCTGCGCTGTGTCTGAAATATGTTATCGGAGCTCTTTTCTATTAATGGATTTCGTCTTTAAATGTTCCTCCGAAGTGCACCAACATGATGCATTTATTATTAACATGTAAAGAATCTAAGTTCTGGCTCTCACCTCAGCAGCTGATGGGTCTTTGTGATGGATGGTGCTGGAACACTTCCTGACCTCGTGTTTATACCACTACATATACATGTGTGTGGGGCGACTGTGGCTGCAGGCATCTTCAATCTGGAGGTCGTGGGTCTGATCCCAGCCCCGGGCAGTCAACATGTGGATGTGTCCTTGGGCAAGATACTTAACCCTAGTTGTTACCAATGGCCAACAGTGCGTGTGAACGTGTTGTGTGATTGTTAGCTCACTTGAGCACAGATGGCACGTTGCACTGTATGGATGAGGTGTGAACTCTTTGTGGGGATCGTAGACTGGATACAAGGCTATATAAGTACAGTCCATTTACTGTGTGTGTGTGTGTGTGTGTGTGTGTGTGTGTGTGTGTGTGTGTGTGTGTGTGTGTGTGTGTGTGTGGTGTGTGTGTGTGTGTGTGTGTGTGTGTGTGTGTGTGTGTGTGTGTGTGTGTGTGTGTGTGTGTGTGTGTGTGTGTGTGTGTGTGTGTGTGTGTGTGTGTGTGTGTGTGTGTGTGTGTGTGTGTGTGTGTGTGTGTGTGTGTGTGTGTAGCTCAGCTCTTGTCTTACTGCTCTGATAAAGACGGAGAAGGAGGCGGAGGTGAGGAGAGCTTCTGTCCATGTCATCGCGCTGCTGCTGCGAGGCCTCAGCGACAAAACGACCCAGGTATTTGTGCGTTGTTTATTTGTCATCAAACCACACATACTGTACATTCCCCAACCACACGTGGATAAACTAGCTGGCAACGATTATCATTTTCTATTGTGATTAATTGTATTGTTATTTGCAAAATTCAATAATGAATTCAAAAGTAGTTTATCTCGATTGTATTGCTATATGAACAAAAGTACAATAACCATGGCGACCGGTCCACTCCACCTCTTTGCACATTCTAAATTGTCATAAAAAATACTTTAATTGTATACGTATATTTCTCATAGGTAAATATGGTGTAGTTGGTGTCAGTAAAATGTAGGATCTACAATTAAATATCGATTAAAATGGTGTTCCGATGTCTAAAGTTACTGATGAGTCACGTGTTCTCAGCCTGGGGTGCAGGGGACTTTGCCCGTTGCCCCCTACACATCCACGATCGACCCTCGTTAGAAGTAGGGCTGTGTGTGACACGCTTCAACACGTGTATTTTGGTTTTATTCACGCCATTCATTTTGTTGTTTTATAGTTATTAACCCAATTTGTGTTCTTTGACATTGAAAAGTATATCGCATTGTGTTTGTTACTTTCGTTGCAGTTGTATACGTCTTAAGTGTAATTTGGCTTGGCTTCCTTTTTATGGACATGCTTTTATTTTGAAGGAGAGGTAGCGCTGTTGACAGGAAGTTGTTGTTGCTTGGAAACAACGTGTCGGAGATTAACGGAGAAAAGTAATATCTACATATAAAGACGGAGAAAGTAAACAATAAAGTTTATGGTTACGTGTTGGCACCCCCCGAAGAGAAACAAGCTCTTATGAGGCGTGATGACGCCCATCCTAAGCCAATACTGATCAACATCCCGCCCTCCTGTGACCCATGGTCTGCCTGTATGTGTATCCAGAGCCAGTGAGCCACGGAACATCCATCCATCCATCCATCCATCCATCTTCTCCCGCTTATCCGTGGTCAGGTCGCGGGGGGTAGCAGTTCGAGCAGAGAGCCCCAAACTTTCCTTTCCCTGGCCACATCAACCAGCTCTGACTGGGGGTCCCAAGGCGCTCCCAGGCCAGCGAAGAGATATAATCCCTCCACCTGGTCCTAGGTCTACCCCTTGGTCTCCTCCCAGCTGGACGTGCCTGGAACACCTCCTAGGGAGGCGCCCAGGTGGCATCCTAACTAGGTGCCCGAACCACCTCAACTGGCTTCTTTCGACGCGAAGGAGGAGCGGCTCAACTCCGAGTCCCTCCCTGATGACCGAACTTCTCACCTTATCTCTAAGGGAGACACCAGCCACCCGGCGGAGAAAACCCATCTCGGCCGCTTGTATCCGCGATCTCGTTCTTTCGGTCATGACCCATCCTTCATGACCATAGGTGAGGGTAGGAACGGAAATGCCCCGGTAGACAGAGAGCTTTGCCTTCCGGCTCAGCTCCCTTTTCGTCACAACGGTGCGGTAAAGCGACTGCAATACCGCTCCCGCTGCTCCGATTCTCCAGCCCATCTCACGCTCCATTGTTCCCTCACTCGAGAACAAGACCCCGAGATACTTGAACTCCTTCACTTGGGGTAAGGACTCATTCCCTACTTGGAGTGGACAGTCCATCGGTTTCCTGCTGAGAACCATGGCCTCAGATTTGGAGGTGCTGATCCTTATCCCAGCCACTTCACACTCGGTTGCGAACCGATCCAGTGAGTGCTGAAGGTCGCAGACCGATGAAGCCATCAGAACCACATCATCTGCAGAAAGCAGTGGTGCAATCCTTAGTCCACCGAACTGCAGACCCCCTCCCCCACGACTACGCCTCGAAATCCGATCCATGTATATTACAAACAGGATTGGTGACAAAGCGCAGCCCTGGCGGAGGCCAACCCTCACCGGAAATGTGTCCGACTTACTGCCGAGGACCCGGACACAGCTCTCTCTTTGGGAGTACAGAGATTGGATGGCCCTGAGTAGAGACCCCCTCACCCCATACTCCGGCAGCACCTCCCACAGTAACTCCCTGGGAACTCGGTCATACGCCTTCTCCAAGTCTACAAAATACATGTAGACCGGATAAACGTACTCCCAGGCCTCCTCCAGGATCCTTGCGAGAGTAAAAAGCTGATCCGTCGTTCCACGACCAGGACGGAATCCGCATTGTTCCTCCTCAATCTGAGGTTCGACAATCGGCCTGACCCTCCTTTCGAGTACCTTGGAGTCAACTTTCCGGGGAGGCTGAGTAGTGTGATGCCTCTGTAATTGGCACACACCCTCTGATCCCCCTTTTTAAAAAGGGCAACCACCACTCCGGTCTGCCACTCCTTCGGTACTGTTTCCGACTTCCACGCAACGTTGATGAGACGGAACATTCTAAATAATAATATGAATTAAAAAAAAATAAAACTGTTAATGCGCGATAACATGATTGTCGGTGTTAACTTGGCCAGCCAGAGTATAAAGATACACTGTGAACAAGTCATTTCTGTCTTGTGTGTAGAACCTCGATGTCCTGCACTTGAGCTTTAGGTCAAGAGAGACCTGTTGCATAAACAGAAACATTACATGCTCATAAATCCTGTAGAATCTTAACAAATGCATTTCTTAGTTTTTGACATTGTATTTGGCAAAAAGGAATAGAAGGGAAGGCGTCTCTTCAGTCCTCAAAGTCCAGCTAACATTACTGTTAGCGTTTTTTATTAGGGCCAAAGGTCAGTGAGGACCTTCACAACAAAAAAACAAATGATGAGGACGGTATCAGATGTATTTTATTATTGTGATTAAAGAAATGTAATAATTGAATTGATTGACAGCGGTAAGCGTAGACAGACATGTCTGTGTGGACTGCTGGAGTCAGGCAGGGGTCCTCTCTGTGTTTCAGAGCTCCAGTCTACTTGTGGGTCACACACTAATGTCTCACTGAGCACAGGAAGGACACTCACTGGAAACACCGTGTTTCACAGTCTCTGGTTCCTCTCGTGGTGCAGTGTGTTCCTGTCTCTGCTGAAGTGTTGTTCTTAGATGGTCCCCTTGGCTCAGGCTGATCACATCACTTCCTCGGGCTGATCACATCACTTCCTCGGCCTGATCACATCACTTCCTCGGGCTGATCACATCACTTCCTCGGGCTGATCACATCACTTCCTCGGGCTGATCACATCACTTCCTCGGGCTGATCACATCACTTCCTCGGCCTCCTGAAATAGACGCAGCAAGCCAGGCTTTCTGAATTCACTGATTACTGTGCAAGTCTGAATGTTAGACATGGTAGCACCTCTGCCAGTTTATGTATTCATAGGCTAGCAAACTATATATATTTGTTGGATGACATTAGATGTTTGAGGTTTAGATACACAAGTATTACTACAAGGTACTATTCATTGTGATATTGGCTCTTTTTATTGTGTGAACTAGTGATATAAGATTCATTCAAATTAGCATTATATATTAGCATTATAGCTTGGTGTTAATCCAGCTGGGAACAAAAGGCGCTGTCTCTCATCCTTGGACCACTTGGTCACACACGGAAGAAAGAAAAGGAAAACCTTCCACCTGTGGGGGCTCAGAGAACACTGCCCTGTGCAGCTGCTGGTCCCAGGTCAGGTCCTGTCATTACAGAGCAGCAGCTGTTGAGGGCTAATGACACACACAGCGACATGAGAACAGATGAGAGGGCCAGAGCAGCACCGTGTGAGAGGGGAGGGGCCGGGGGGGCTGTCTGCATCTCACCTCTCACGGTTACTGACGCATTGTCCCTCCACTCTGTCACCACAGATCTTCTGTGAGAGAATGCCCAACATGACTGGTGTCTGGTTTCTACATGCAGTTCTGATGTTGCAAATTGTAGCATGAACCTCTGTGACGTGTACATTGTGTGTCTGCCTCACACCAAGCGGCCGTGCGTCTGACCTGTAAGAGAACACACCGTCACCACGCTCCCCTGACTCCCCTGACCCTCAGCACTCTGACACGCACTGAGCCGTCCTCCACTGAACAAAGGAAAGTGGATAGGATCTAATGAGACGTTTCTTTAATTGGAAGGAAATAAAGCATTGTTTCCGTGGCCATTGATCTGTTATTGCTTTCTCTGGATTAATAACTGATCAGATGTGTATTACTGTTTTAGAGGTGACGTCTTTGAGTTTCTTGCTCTGTCTGAGTTACAGTGTCTGACCCATCATGAGGCATTGCACCTGGGGAGCTAGCATGTTGCTGCTGGATGGAAATCAACCATCTGAACACAATAGTGTCTTTCTGTCAAGTTAAATATAAGTGTTACAATGCTATGCCACTCGCATCGTGTCACCACACACACACACACACAGCATGAACATCTGAACACAGCCTCAATCACCATCAGTTATTCATTCCTTTTCTCTTTTTCCTCTTAAGGATTTAAGGGAAAGTCTTCATGTATTTACTCTTTCACTTTAAATATGGCAACAGAAGCCTTAATGAGTTAAATAACAGCTGGATGTTTGATGTAAGTTCCCTTTGCCATGCTGCTGCAGGTTCATCTGGGCTTTATGACGGGTTTACACCTCGACAGTTCATTTCCAAGTTTCCTTTTTCCTGCTTTGTACTCGACACGCTTTGACAGTCATGTGGTTACGTACGACCTGGGTCTTTTTGCTCATGAATTCTAATGACATACATATAGTCCTGTTCCCTGTGTAACGAGCGGAGCAGTGAGCCTCTGTCCCTCTGTGACCGCTACAGGTTCTCAGCGATGTTCTGTTGGACCTGTACCGGGCTCTGAAGTGGGTGGTGCGCTCCGACCCGGATGGCGTTGCGGTGCTCCACGCTCAGCTGGCTCTGGAGGAGCTGGATGACGTGATGCGGAGGTTCATCTTCCCGGAGCAGAAGCTGCAGAAGAAGATTGTTGTCCTGCCGTAGAGGTCACACGGTGTTCCTGCTGAGCCTCACGAGGGGTCGAGGACTCTGTTTGTGTACTCTCTGCTGAGGGCAGCCCTAGCTCCGCCTCCCGGTGGCTGCACCGGCACGCCACGGCCTTCCTTCAGAGAAGAGTCACCCTTTACCGTTTACCGTTTTCTATTGAAATGGTTACTTCTTAAATAAAGTTTTAAAAACATATTGTTCTTCATTTTTATTATAGAGTATAGAACATTGTAACATACTGTTTAACATATGATTAACTCACTATCTACCTGCTTAACACCGTATTAATAATCGCATGTCAAGAAGAACACCCTGAAGCCATTGTTGTGTTGTTGTCAAGGACGAGGTAAGTGACGATGTGCAGCCAAGTGTGCATGAAGTGTGCACTAGTCAGAGTCCCTCTGATGGATCTACCAGAGACCTTGTTTTGGAGGAGACTGACCCGGTCCAGCCTGATGGTGCGTTGTGAGACATGCCAGTGAGCCCCTTTCTCTGCGATATGAAATCAATGAGGTTCTGCTTTTAATCCTAAACCGTTCCTATTGTGAGCTCAGTGTGTGATGCTTTACAAACTCTCTGCAAGACGAGCAGTAATACATTTATCTTTCACCTTACAGGGGACATATGTCTCTTCTACATCAACATGTGTCCCCTCTTCCTCATGTCTCTTCTACATCAACACGTGTCCCCTCTTCTTCACGTCTCTTCTACATCAACACGTGTCCCCTCTTCTTCACGTCTCTTCTACATCAACATGTGTCCCCTCTTCCTCATGTCTCTTCTACATCAACATGTGTCCCCTCTTCTTCAAGTCTCTTCTTCATCAACATGTGTCGTCTCTTCTTCAAGTCTCTTCTACATCAACATGTGTCCCCTCTTCTTCATGTCTCTTCTACATCAACATGTGTCCCCTCTTCCTCATGTCTCTTCTACATCAACACGTGTCCCCTCTTCTTCACGTCTCTTCTACATCAACACGTGTCCCCTCTTCTTCACGTCTCTTCTACATCAACATGTGTCCCCTCTTCCTCATGTCTCTTCTACATCAACATGTGTCCCCTCTTCTTCAAGTCTCTTCTTCATCAACATGTGTCGTCTCTTCTTCAAGTCTCTTCTACATCAACATGTGTCCCCTCTTCTTCATGTCTCTTCTACATCAACATGTGTCCCCTCTTCTTCATGTCTCTTCTACATCAACATGTGTCGTCTCTTCTTCAAGTCTCTTCTTCATCAACATGTGTCCCCTCTTCTTCATGTCTCTTCTACATCAACATGTGTCCTCTCTTCTTCAAGTCTCTTCTTCATCAACATGTGTCCCCTCTTCTTCATGTCTCTTCTACATCAACATGTGTCCCCTCTTCTTTATGTCTCTTCTACATCAACATGTGTCCCCTCTTCTTTATGTCTCTTCTACATCAACATGTGTCCCCTCTTCTCCATGTCTCTTCTACATCAACATGTGTCCCCTCTTCTTCATGTCTCTTCTACATCAACATGTGTCCCCTCTTCTACATCAACATGTGTCCCCTCTTCTTTATGTCTCTTCTACATCAACGTGTGTCCCCTCTTCTTCATCAACATGTGTCCCCTCTTCTCCATGTCTCTTCTTCATCAACATGTGTCCCCTCTTCTTCATGTCTCTTCTACATCAACATGTGTCTCCTCTTCTTCATGTCTCTTCTACATCAACATGTGTCCCCTCTTCTCCATGTCTCTTCTACATCAACATGTGTCTCCTCTTCTTCATGTCTCTTCTACATCAACATGTGTCCCCTCTTCTTCACGTCTCTTCTACATCAACATGTGTCCCCTCTTCTTCATGTCTCTTCTACATCAACATGTGTCCCCTCTTCTTCATGTCTCTTCTACATCAACATGTGTCCCCTCTTCTTCATGTCTCTTCTACATCAACACGTGTCCCCTCTTCTCCATGTCTCTTCTACATCAACACGTGTCCCCTCTTCTTCATGTCTCTTCTACATCAACATGTGTCCCCTCTTCTTCATGTCTCTTCTACATCAACATGTGTCCCCTCTTCTCCATGTCTCTTCTTCATCAACACGTGTCCCCTCTTCTCCATGTCTCTTCTACATCAACATGTGTCCCCTCTTCTTCATGTCTCTTCTACATCAACATGTGTCCCCTCTTCTTCATGTCTCTTCTACATCAACATGTGTCCCCTCTTCTTCATGTCTCTTCTACATCAACATGTGTCCCCTCTTCTTCATCAACATGTGTCCCCTCTTCTCCATGTCTCTTCTACATCAACATGTGTCTCCTCTTCTTCATGTCTCTTCTACATCAACATGTGTCCCCTCTTCTTCACGTCTCTTCTACATCAACATGTGTCCCCTCTTCTTCATGTCTCTTCTACATCAACATGTGTCCCCTCTTCTTCATGTCTCTTCTACATCAACATGTGTCCCCTCTTCTTCATGTCTCTTCTACATCAACACGTGTCCCCTCTTCTCCATGTCTCTTCGACATAAACATGTGTCCCCTCTTCTTCATGTCTCTTCTACATCAACATGTGTCCCCTCTTCTTCATGTCTCTTCTACATCAACATGTGTCCCCTCTTCTTCATGTCTCTTCTACATCAACATGTGTCCCCTCTTCTTCATGTCTCTTCTACATCAACATGTGTCCCCTCTTCTCCATGTCTCTTCTACATCAACATGTGTCCTCTCTTCTCCATGTCTCTTCTACATCAACATGTGTCCCCTCTTCTCCATGTCTCTTCTACATCAACATGTGTCCCCTCTTCTTCATGTCTCTTCTACATCAACATGTGTCCCCTCTGTGGGAAGAGACTCTGAAAGTTTCAGGAACAAAGATTCTCTCTCTTTTTGATCCATTTCTATAAAAACCTGTCTGAAAATGAGCTGATCAGATTTTGGCCACTCTATGATGTCATAACGATGTGTTGTCTTGTGTAACCATTAGCCAATCAGCACCAAGGTAACCCCCCCCCCTTATCACCTGAATCTCCTCTAGAGCACCATTGAGTTCTTTGTAACCAAACCTCTCTCAGAGGGGCGTGGGGAGGGGCTCCTTATTTTTCATCTAAAGTAACAGACAGAGAATCAGCACTTTGGAAACAGGGCTGAAACAGAGGGGATTATGGGTAATGCTGCAATGATCAGAGACGGGTTCTGTATATATCTGAGACCTGTGATATATTGATGAAACACAGTATAATGGGGGACGTTTAAAGGTAGGGAGGTAAGAATGGAGAAACCAGCTCGAGTGTGCTAGCATCTGAAAGTACACAACCGGAAAAAATCTGCCTCTTCCTTCAGACTTCCTCACAGAGCCCCTCCTCCAACACACAGATGGAAGGCTGACAGGCAGGTAGGCCATCCAGTTATTTTGGCCGGGCCGGCTCAGATGATTGGTCGTGCTTTTTACAATGCGGCTTCTACAGATGACATTTTTTAATGGATTTGTTGTCAAAGCACTTCAGATAGTCATTGCTATCGGGATGTTAAGAGTATTCCATGCAATATAACAAAAAGTGTATCTCGAGCCGGTTTCTCAAACGTACCTACCCCACCTTTAATGAATACCACATAAGGAAGTGCCCTTTTCTGGGATTGGATCATTAGTATAATTTTGATTCAAAGGAAAATGTATCCAAGATTTAACAAAAAAATTAAAACTTTCAGATTTCTTTAATAATTATCACCATTAGGCAGTTATTTTGACACCTCTTTGATATACGTTTATTGCAATTAAATCACAGCCAAATCCAGGGCCGTATCCAGGATTTCCTAAGTACTGAGGTCCAAACATGTTAGGGGGGTTCGGGGGATACCCCCGCGATTTTTGGGATTTTCATGATCTAGTTAGGTGATTTTTCAGTCCTGTGGGGGGTCACACATTAGATAATATATTGATTTCAAACCATCTCAGTGGCTGCAGTATAAATTATTTTTGAAAGTGTAATACATCAATCAGTTGACTGTTACTATTAATGATCTGGACATGCAGAAGGACCTGCCCCCTCTCTTCCATCTTCATTACTCTCTCTGTCCTCTACTCTTTCTCTTTGTTCAATCTCTCCCTGTTGTTCACCTTCTGCTCCTCCTCACTTGTCCCTCCTGCCAGTGAATTAAAAGCAATTCAGCCATTTAGTTCATTTCACTTGTTTGTTTGCATTATTTATTTTTTTAAATCTGTTTTGTTTGATTCTCAAAAGAGAACAAAGATGTAAGCAAATTGTGTTTTATTATGAAATCATAACTGCAATAGATGGATGTTGTTTTAAAATTATGCCTATTGTAAATGAAGACTATTGTTATTGATAAATAGATAGATAGATAAATGGGGTTATTAAGCCTACATTCTTCTGTCCGACTGTACCTGCAGTTCCTCCCTGACTTCCATCACTTTCTCTCTCTCTCTTTCTCTCTGCCTGTCCTGTTTCTTCCTTACCAAAGCTGAGCTTCGACTGACAACACACTCTCACTCCCTAAGCGTCCAATAGCGACGTTTGGTCAGTGTCCGTGGCGTCCAATTGTGACGCTCCTAGGCTCCTTCAGCGTCATAAAGGGACGCAAATAGCTTTCAACTGATTGCAATGTATTCCCATCTGCGTCAGGATTTGACGCTCATGGAAGCACGGCATTCGTTTGTGTCGGCTGCCCTTAAAGGCAATGTGAGCATCCATTCCCATTGGATAACGGAGAATTGTACACCCGGAAGTAAGTATTCCCCTTACTGTCGATTGATTTTACAGTGATATCTGCCCTACTCATCGACTAAGAAACACCAGATTATCCTTGTTAATTACACAACATTGATTGGTTTAAATTGTGTGCAATGCTTTTGTATTTTTCCCCTTCGATTCGGAGAAACAAATATTTTTTCGGAGTAAAGGATGGCAGAAGACACTACACTACCCAGAATCCCCAGCTATCGTTTGGACTACACCATGTGCTCTGTTTGACAAACCCTGTTTATTTCACCATTCATTCCGATGGCTGGCGTCTATGTCACATGATCTTCAAATTTCTCCCTGCAGAAAAAGAAAACATGGCCGAACTTCGTTTTATTCTCGGTGGAAAATGCCTATTTTAAAGTTAGTTTGGCCATTAAAATGCGTTTTGATGTCATTTGATGCGAGAACTATGAGTTGTTATTTCAGATTATGTGTGCAGTGGATGTACATGATCTTTAGTTTGCTAGTTATTACGAAGATTACTTCAGGAAATAGCGATGTTTTCATTGTTACCAAGGTGGTAGTTAGGGACGCTGCTATCGATATTATTTCTGTTATGTTGTGTAACTGTTTAATGGTGTTATCTTTATTGCTACCCCCTTCCCCGTCAATGTATAGTGTTGGTCCACAGCGCAAACATATTAGTTTAACAAAATCCGCATCTAAAGATAGCCTACGTTATTTTTCCCCTGTGCAATTCAAGTCTCACATCTCAGAGCACATCGTCATTAACAAATACCGGAAACAGACCAAAAACATTTAAAAAAAAGAATAATAATACTAGCACAGCTGATATAAAGGGACACCTAGTGGTTAAAGCATGTTATTGAATGTAATTATTTTTATTATTAGATATTAATAGGATCCCTATAAAGTATATTCATTACTCGTTATTCTCTACTAATAGTTAATTAAAGACTGTATATAATAACTATTTTGCACATCCCTTTCAGGATTTTAAGATTTTCTAAGGTTTATTGACATATCATATAGGCCTACACAACTGTGGTGTAGTTCTGCACTGAATGAAAAACTTGGGTTGCAGGTTCCTCAATAGTGCATTTCAAGACATCTATCAATATGTGTGTACCTCCAGCAATGTTAACTATGTTGAAGCACTTATTTTAACTGATATTATACATAATGTATTATACTCTTATAAGATGTATGTAGATATTTCATCTCCGGCCTTGTCAGGTATTGAACAATCAATAAATAAAGAACACAGAATTATTAAATATAAAACACAGAATGTATGTGATTATACTAAATGATTTTCAAATAAACACCATTGCATATTTAACTGTTACACATGCTGATGGAACGCAAATGTTCCAACTTGGGATCAATAAAGTATATCTTATCTTAAGCTGATCGATGGCTACTGCCATATTTGCAAAATGTGCCTCTGAACCTTGACAAGTGCATGTTTCAGGCATATTAATTAATGTAATGTAATGTTATCACAGGGGTCACACACATAAGACCAGCTGTTAAATAAAGCTCTTCTGACCTTAGCTGGCATGTGGGTATATATAGTAATACTGCCCATAATGGGCACAAGCAATTTTCACCCATTTATTAATTATATGTTTTAAATGTGAGTGTTTCCTGTCCCCTAAACCTCCAGGGATGTACACAGTTTAATACTGGCAACTTCTTATTATGGGAAATACGAGCGGTGGACCCATTCACATCCAGTTTTGGACAGTCTGCCGTGGTTCCATCCCATTTCAAGTGCTGTTCAAGAATCGGCGTAACCCTCAGCACACTCTCCAATCACAGAGCTTGAGGACTATTACGGGGTTTGTCAAACAGAGCACATGGCGTAGTGGTAGTGTGGTGTCTTCTGCCATCCTTTACTCAGAACAAATATTTGTTTCTCCAAATCGAAGGGGAAAAATACAAAAGCATTGCACACAATTTAAACCAATCAATGTCGTGTAATTAACAAGGATAATCTGGTGTTTTTTAGTCGATGAGTAGTGCAGATATCACTGTGAAATCAATCGACAGTAAGAGGAATACTTACTTCCGGGTGTACAATTCTCCGTTATCCAATGGGAATGGACGCTCACATTACCTTTAAGGGCAGCCGACACAAACGAGACACCATGAGAGTCAAATCCCGCCGCAGATGGGAATACATTGCAATCAGTTGAAAGCTATTTGCGTCCCTTTATGACGCTGAAGGAGCCTAGGAGCGTCACAATTGGACGCCACGGGACCCTGACCAAACGTCGCTATTGGACGCTTAGGGAGTGAGAGTGTGTTGCGACTGACAGTCTTTTCATTACATCTGAGTCAGTGTAAAAATAAAACAATACAATGTTATATCTTCAATGTTTTACTCAAATTGAAATGAAAGAAAAGTATTAAAACATTAGTTAAAAGTTAATCCTTCTGACATTGGATGAATGTAATTAATTTTAGCTCTCCAGCTAGTTTATTCACGCAATTTAAACCAAAGTATAGCCTATAGCTGCAATATCAGTTAGTGTGCATGCTGTCGGACGTCCACTGACTAACGTAGAGCGTTCACACAGGATCTGCTGGTCATAATGTCCTGATGAACAGAAGCACAAGCAGCCCGCTGGACTCAGATCTCTAAATACCTCACCACTCCTTCGCTGCTCCGGTTCAAGTCCGAGGCTACGTAGTTAGGCTACGTAGTTATGCAGCGCCCCCATCGTTAGTAAATGGAAGTACTACAAAGAACCCCGTTTAGTGCAATTGTTTCACAAGTTTTGTTATACACAGCTCGACAAATATTACTGAGGTCCGGACCTCGGTGACCTCAATGGTGGATACGGCCATGGCCAAATCTATGTGGGGTCATACTGCTGTAGTTAACGGGACTAATTTTGCCTCAACAAATAATAAAGCTCATATGATCCTTCGGAAAACTGGTGCAGCGATCATAAGGTTGTCTCTGACAACATGGTGGCACGCACTAGATCAAATTATTTATTCTTTCGCTCATAAGAACAATAGCCTGAAGTGGAGACTGGACTACAGCGGGACTATCCGTGAACTAGAAGAAGAAAAACGAAGGCACTGGGGTCGGGCAGAGTCTGAACAGAGTCAGCTGAAAGAGAATGAGACATTCCTTCTTTTGTTAAATAGGTTAACAGTGTAAGAGGCATGACCCTCTCTGTGTCCCTCTGTGTGAACATACAACCTGCAAACTGAAGCAGAGTTAGCTTTGTTTGCAGCCCAGGAATATTTCCCCAAATGCGGAGTCAAGCTATCACTGTGGCAGGCGGAGCAGAAACACAGGCTCTTCATCACAGTGGCAGATTCAGGCCTCCACCACAGTCTGGCTCTCACATCACACTTGTTTACTCTGGGGCGTATGTATTTTCTGTTAGTCACCAAAAATAACCTGCAGCAAGGATTTTACCTCTAAAAATAAATTATATGATGGGTCTGTTTGATCAAGTAAATGAGCTCGAGACTGGGTTGATATATTAAAAAAGAAGTACCTAAGTAAGCTAAGTACCTTCAGGTAGTAACATTCCCTTCGTTCCCCTCGCTGCATTGGAGTGAGTGTAAGATGAAGGTTGATTTCACACAGACAAGTGAACAGGATATCTTCCAGGAGTATTTCAAACAGAATCATATTGGCTTCAGATAAACTTGGTAACATCTTTCTGCACTGTAGTTTTCCATCACTAACACTGAAACCACATTTTCAGGGGTCGCTAAATATTCAGTATTGATGAGGAGTGATTCCAAAAAAACTCTATTAAATTTCAATACAGTTTGTACAGTTATTTTCAAAGTGATGTAATTGAATACTAAGGTGGTTGCTCACACTATGTGGCTGTTGTCCAACGTTTCCTAGTTTGCTGGCCTCATTTTTGGGGAGTGAGGCACTGTGCCGCTATTTTGGTCCAGGTCCCACGAGATGCTATGGAGAACGACATCTTGGCTGTGTAGTTTCTTTGAAACGCTGTTCCGTTAGTCCCCAATGATCCTCAGAGGATTGGTTCTGTCTTTGTCATTTTGCCTTTGTTGTTCTTGACTCCTGAGTGACTTGTGTTTTGAGGAATCCACACAGAATACCAACCAGATCCCTGAAGAAGTTTTTGTCAGTAACAACCACAAAAAAACGTTTACTCCGTCTTTACTGTATATGGCTTGGTTTCTTCACAATAAATAATAGTTTTTTGGATTGTGTTATACAGAGCCAAACCATCAAACAAACTGAGCTCACTATGAAGCGCAGAACAGACGTCCTCCAATGTTTTTCACATGATTATTTTCTGTGCAGTGAGCCAAAAGATGGCAGTAATGAAAAGCCATGCTAAAGTCCCTAGAGAAGGAAAGAAGGTACTAACACAGCATTTTTGCCTTTCAGCAATTCAAGCTCCACACACTGTGCCTGCAGAATAATAATTACTGTGAAGGTCAAGAGGGTGTCTGTGGCCTCCGGGATGGACAAAGGTTTGTTGAATATGAGCAGACATTGTATTTAATTAGGAGGTTTTCACCTTATTTCCTGCAATTAACAACAAAAATAAAATATAAATAAAATAAAATATATAAACCAAGCAGCTACCCCTGGTTTAGGAAGTGAAGCCAGGTCAGACATTACATTACATATCATTTAACTGACGCTTTTGTCCAAAGCGACTTGCAATAAGTGCAATACCATAAAGATTCAAACCCCAAACAACAAGGAGAGTGCAGATACTGTATATTCACTGCAATCAAAAGTGCAGGTGAATTAGTTACAAGGACAACATTTACTCAAAAGTGCCCAGTATTTATTTTTTAAATGTATTTTCCAGCAATTGCCAAGGTACAGTTGAAATAGATGGGTTTTCATTTTTACTTTGATATGCAGAGTTTCTGCTGTCCTGATGTCAATGGGGAACTCTTCCACCATTTAGGAGCCAGGATAGAAAACAGGCGTGTTTTTGAGGGGTACCTGGGTCCCACTCACAGAGATGTAGTAGCAGCCGATTGGCTGACGCCAAGCGTAGTGCACATGCTGGAGTGTATGGTTTAACCAAGGCCTGGATGTATGGAGGGACTGTTCCCTTCACAGCTCGGTGGGCCAGTACCAGTGTCTTGAAGCGGATTCTTGCATCCACTGGCAGCCAGTGGAGGGAGGGAGGAGAGGTGTAGTGTGGGAGAACTGGGGCTGAAAACATCCCAGTTCTTGCATGGCCAGCATACTCACCGGACATGTCACCCATTGAGCATGTTTGGGATGCTCTGGATCGGCGTATACGACAGCGTGTTCCAGTTCCTGCCAATATCCAGCAACTTGGCACAGCCATTGAAGAGGAGTGGACCAACATTCCACAGGCCACAATCAACAACCTGATCAACTCTATGCCAAGGAGATGTGTTGCACTGCGTGAGGCAAATGGTGGTCACACCAGATACTGACTGGTTTTCAGACCCCCCCCAGACCCCCCCCAATAAAGCAAAACTGCACTTTCAGAGTGGCCTTTTATTGTGGCCAGCCTAAGGCACACCTGTGCACTAATCATGCTGTCTAATCAGCATCTTGATATGCCACACCTGTGAGGTGGGATGGATTATCTCGGCAAAGGAGAAGTGCTCACGATCACGCATTGTTTCAGATTGGTGAACAATATTTGAGAGAAATGGTTATTTTGTGTATTTAGAAAATGTTTTAGATCTTTGAGTTCCTCTCATGAAAAATGGGAGCAAAAACAAAAGTGTTGCATTTATATTTTTGTTCAGTGTATAATGGAAAACAACAGATACATATTCACAGTGGTTTAAACTAACCATTTAATATAAGATACAATACAATTGAACTCATTAACATTTCCATATAGTACTACTAAACCCAGTTTCATGTGGTTTTGAAAGAAAATTGTCGGACAAAAACTCTGATCATGTAATTTGTTAGCTTAGGTTAGACACCATATTTGTATTATCAGGCAATGTCTCTATTTCCCCAAAATAGTGTAAGGATAAAATGTTGTAACACTGGAAGAAAGAAAGTAATGATCATTTAGGTCACCTTGCTGAGACTGTGATGCAGGGTAAACCGCCCTATTCAGTTAGTTGACATTAAAAACAATTAGTTACTTTTCGATAAGTTTACTCTTGGTTACCAAAAGTAATATGTAATATGTTTACCTTCAGTTAGTTTTCCAAGTGAGAGCCAGAAGGCAGTGCTGAAGCCATGACGCTCTACTACAGTAAGGAGTGAGAGAGAAGGAGTGAGAGAGAAGGAGTGAGCGAAAAGGAGTGAGCGAGAAGGAGTGAGCTAGAAGGAGTGAGCGAGACTCTGAAGCTGGGGACTGGCTCACCTTTGAAAGTGTGTTTTGGTTCTATCTATTCTAATATTATTTAAATGTGTCTGAGAGGTTTTGTTGGTCATGTAGTGATTTTCGGAGGCGTACTGCAGTTTGTGCAGCCTGCAGGATGTCAGCAGCTCACCCTCACACAGCAGAGGGAGGGCGAGGGGGGGAGGGATAGATAAATAAGCCCATAAAGGATGCTTTCAGAGGTGGAGAGGAGAGGGGGCAAACAGTCCCCCGGCTTGTTGGAGGCTGCTGGCTGCATTGCAGAGAGATAGGGAGCTAGCTGGGGTATCCAGGGAGTGAGAGGAGACAGAGGGGAGCTGTGGAGGAGAGGCTCAGCAGTGCTGATCAGCCAGCCGGCAGGACGTGTGAGAGGGGTGAAGGATCCGGCTCTGCTGCAAACAGGGGACACAGAGACGACTTACTGCAGAGCAGCAGGGGGGGGGCAGGGGATGATTTGTTGCAGGGGGCAAGGAAGAAATCGGACGAAGCCAGAATCGGTGTCCCCATTTTGGCACGGGTTCTTCACCTTCAGCTTCACCATCACTTTGGCCCCGTGCTCGTGATGGAAATCTGGAGAGCAGAGACTCCACCAGCTGTAGCCCCCACCTGTCAGACAGACGCAGGAACACACCAGCATCAGCTGCTGCTGGAGCACCTCTGATCACATCTCAGCTGGGGGGCTCCATGCCCGGGGACAGTTCAGGGAGATAGAAGGAGGAGGAGGAGGAGGAGGAGGAGGAGGAGGAGGAGGAGGAGGAGGAGGAGGAGGAGGAGGAGGAGGAGGAGGAGCAGGCGGCGAGGGGCCGGCTCAGGGAGGTGGTGGAGGGTGGAGGTTTAAGCTGCATGTTGTATTTTTGGATGTGGGATCTCCTGAATTAAGCAAGCAAGCTGGAATAAAGATGTAGTGTGAGCGAGTGGAAGGAGGGGTGAGGAACAAGGAGAGCGCTGTGCTGAGGAGAGTAGAGGGCTGGACGTCCCGGCTCAACGGACGGAGATCTGGGGGGAGACCAAAGACGGAGGGTCCACTGGATCAGGAAGGTAAGGGTTTTAATAATATGCTTTCTGAGAGACTTTGTTCATAAGATGTTAATTCCCCCACAAAGAAAGAAAAATAGGACATGTCTGTCTTTTGGTGCTCCTCACTTCTGTAAAGGGTGAGTGCAAATGGCTTTAGGATTAGGAACTTCTTCTTCTTGGTTGAATGCACTTATTGTAAGTCGCGTTGGATAAAAGCGTCAGCTAAATGCAATATAATGTAATAATGTAACTTATAAAATGATCCAGAAGAGGTTTGGAAGTGATACTTGATGTTTGGCAGGTCATGTAAAGGTTCAGGAAAGGAGAATCAATGAAAATACTCAAAAGTGAGATCCATTATGATGAAAGTGAATGGAACGTTTTATAAAAATTGAAATGAGCAAAATTAAGTTTAGTAGGAAATTGAAGCACAAAGACTTGAGTGTGTTCTTGTTTGTGTGTGTGTGTGTGTGTGTTGTGTGTGTGTGTGTGTGTGTGTGTGTGTGTGTGTGTGTGTGTGTGTGTGTGTGCACACGTGTAAATGAGCAAATACATGTGAGGCAAATAATCACTTGAACAGAACTAAAGAAATTCTGGAACTGAACTGCTGCTCATTTCTGCTTACATTTCCCCTGGAAGGTGTAAAAGGACTCAGTTATGGGTTAAGTGAGTATATATGTATGTAAATGATATGCGGTGTTGGTGTGTGTGTGCTGCCTCCTGGCATGCTGCTTTCCCCTCTGTGGAGGCAGACAGTGACTGTTAGGAAACAGGAACACTCAGAGCGCCTGTTTGACGGCTTTTGGATTTTCCATGGCATCAGTACTGGACCTGCCTGCTCTGGTTAACTTTCACACAAAGCTGCTGGGACTTCAGGTGTGGTCTATAAAGTACCCCACAGTCTGATCCAGACAAACAGAAGAATAGGTGATACTATTCAATTGATGGGTATCATAATATGAGGCATTAAAGCAAAGACTAGCATTAGTTATTTTTGAAGGAACAAAGATATTCATCCTTCTACAGTGGTAAGGATGTATTCACACTCACTGATTTGAACACTCACAGTGTCAGGAAACACAATCCTCTCTCTTTTCCTCCATACCCAAATCTCTAAAAACGGGGCTGCAACGGATCTGATACAGACTGATCCAGATTTGAATAATTGTGTAGGTAGCTAACTTGATCCAGCCACTCCTTGTCCTTTCATCAGACGGGAAGCGAAAGAACGAGCAAGACCCATTGCTGGTATGATAACAACCTGGTACTAAGCACACAGGCACCTTGTTAAAGTTATCTTATCTTAGCTGATCTTAGCGATCTCTTAGTGGAGGAAAACAATTGTGAAATCACTTACTCTGGGATTTGTAGTCTTTCTAGTTGCGTATTTTTCATAGTCTTATATTTCAACAGTTTTAAGACAAACTGACTTTTTTTACATGGAAATAATTTTTTAGGATTGACAAACATCATAAGTAGTTCTAATGATACTGTTTCAATAACATTAGTATGCATGAAAAAGTTACAGGTGGCACGCCCCCAATTATGCAAATGAGCTAAGTCTGTCTCCCATTGGTCAATGAGCTAAGTCCCGCCTCCCATATCCCGCCTCTCATGTCCCGCCTCCCATTCTTTGATGTGTGTTATCAGATAGGTGTGAAAAGCCCCCCCCTGTGTAGTGCCTTTTGTTGTCTAATTATTTGATGTGTTGATTAAGGCAGACTCTTTGAAGTTATGTTGTCTGGCCCCTGCCCCTCAGAGCCCTTTGTTGTCTAATCTAATTAGCCTTTGATGTTTGCCCTTTGATGTGAGGTGCTATAACAGGCAGGTGTGATTTCACACTGGTGAAAGCCTTTGATGTTAATCTAGGTGTCTCTTTGAAGTTATTCGTGAGACTGTCTACCCGCCCCCTCCCAGCCTCCCCCCTTTTCTCCACCCCTTCCTTATGGCTATGACGCCAGCAGATAGTGGGGGTGGAATTAGATGAAGATAGAAATACACTCAAACTAAATTAAAAAAAGACAGTAATTTCCACTTACCAAGTCACCATTCAAAAAAGAAAAATGGCAAGAGACGCCTCGAATTGGGTTTAATCAGCCTGTGACAACTTACCGTCACCCGTCCGGAGCGCCAGTCAAGAAACGAATGCAGCAGCAGTGCGGGAGTACAGCCAAAAGATCTGTTCACAAACTTATCTTGCGCCCTCTTTTTTGGTCATGTGAGCGTTCATGTGTGTTGGAGGAGGGGCTCTGTAAGGAAGTCTGAAGGAAGTGGCAGATTCTCCCCGGTTTGAATGCAAAAGACTCTCCAAAATGACATACCCCTACCCTTAAGAACATTTTGTAACAATCTTAAAACATTTGTAGAGAAAAAACACTGTGGTTAAAATGAGTGTCTTTATGACGTCTCTCACACAGTTGGTATTTTTCACAAAATTCATTTTTAAACACATCATCTTGATACAGAGATAACACATTTTTGTAAGACAACCCCGACACTCTTTTTACATAGGTAGAATACACAATGTTTTTCTTTGAGGGGTCCTTAGTTTAAAATGATCTGGTGAGGAGGGTGTGACTTGTTATGTTGAGTGGGAGGCGGAGTCCTCTGTAAAGGTGAGATTCTTTTTCACCAGTATAATGTCCATCGATGTCTGACTCTGTTTAAAAAGTTCTTTAAGCTTTGTAGCTTTTCCATCAATCATTTTCAGCCAAGCAGTCAGAGGCACCCGCACAGATGTCTGAAAAACCCCGCATGTAGAGTTAAAATATTCCAAAACAAAATCATCAGAGGGGTCCTTCCCCAGCGTTTCCAAATGGCTTGGTAAGTGGAAATGACTGTCTTTTTTAAATTTAGTTTGAGTGTATTTCTATCTTCATCGAATTCCACCCCCACTATCTGCTGGCGTCATAGCCATAAGGAAGGGGTGGAGAAAAGGGGGGAGGCTGGGAGGCTGGGAGGCTGGGAGGCTGGAAGGGGGCGGTTAGACAGTCTCACGCATAACTTCAAAGAGACACCTAGATTAACATCAAAGGCTTTCACCAGTGTGAAATCACACCTGCCTGTTATAGCACCTCACATCAAAGGGCAAACATCAAAGGCTAATTAGATTAGACAACAAAGGGCTCTGAGGGGCAGGGGCCAGACAACATAACTTCAAAGAGTCTGCCTTAATCAACACATCAAAGAATTAGACAACAAAAGGCACTACACAGGGGGGCTTTTCACACCTACCTGTTATAACACACATCAAAGGACTAGACTACAAAGGGGTGTGAGGGGACAGGGGCCAGACAACATAACTTCAAAGAGACTGCCCTAATAAACACATCAAAGAACTAAACAACAAAGGCACTACACAGGGGGGCATTCCACACCTACCTGATAACACACATCAAAGAATGGGAGGCGGGACATGGGAGGCGGGACTTAGCTCATTGACCAATGGGAGACGGACTTAGCTCATTTGCATAATTGGGGGCGTGTCACCTGTCACTTTTTCATGCATACTAATGTGATTGAAACAGTATCATTATAACTACTATCATATGTGTAATTCATGGCACAATTCAAACGGGATCAAAAGATAAGTTTTCTCTCTCCATTGACTTCAATACATTATTTTTCTGAAATAAGGTATCTTTGACTTTGCCACTCTATGGCCAACTCTCCACCTATCAGGGGAATGTGGGGTTGGGCCACCGACGGCCATTGCCGCTCGAAAGCGTCGGAGACGCTGTAGCACATATGCCAGGCCTGTAAGTGGCACTGTAGTCTGCCACAAAAGCAGCGAAGAAGACTTCCCGTGCATGGTTGCCCTTCTGTTTATTCTCCACTGTGGCTCTTTTTCTCCCTCCCCGAGGCAAGCGTTTGCTCCTGCTGCTGTTATTCATTGCAATCCCTCCCTCGCTGTAATTCTCTCCGGTAGTCCACCAGCAGATGACAAACACCCACCTCTCCGCCTCTTCCAAGGGACGAGGGGACCGTGCGGCAGAGGTGGGAGTAAGTCCTACATGTGCAAGTCATGAGCAAGTCTCAAGTCTTGACCTGCAAGTATCAAGCAAGTCCCAAGTCACTGTGGTGAGAGTCAAGCAAGTCAAGTCATTGCTCAGGTCAAGCAGGTGAAGTCATACGAAATTCTGATGAATAAGCCCAGTTTCCGCAGTTAAATCAGTTAAAAGACAATGGTTATGAAAATGGATTCAACCCACACTATGATCTTCATTACATACACAGTTAATCATTTGAAATCTAATTTAGACCAATGACAATCATATTAGATTCATATTAACCCTAGAACTGCAGACAATATAGCTAGGACTAACATGAATACCAAGTCAAAGTCAAGTCAAGTCTTTTATCAATGTTAGTCAAGCAAGTCTCAAGTCCAAAAACATGCAAAAACAGTCAAGTCATGTGACTCGAGTCCCCACCTCTGCCGTGCGGCAGAGTTTAAGTTAGATTTTTTTTCGCCGGTCAACATATCCGTTAAAGTTGAAATCTTCTGGACAAAATGAGAAAAGTGCCGGTCAAAGGTCTTCTTTGTTATTTATTGAGCTTTAAAACAAATGAATAACGACTATATAATCATATATAAGAATAAAACACGGAGATCTCTATTTCTCCACCTCTTCTCCCCGCTGCAGCCTAGCAGCTGATCTCAGAGCAGGCTCCCCTCTCCTGCAGGGGGGCGTGGTCAGCTGCAGCTCACAGAATCAGCCCCCTGCAAAAACAGAGCTGGAAAGAGCAAATAGAGCAAATAGAGCAAATAGAGCGAAATGAGGCATGGCTAAAATGCAGGATCTGTTTGGTATTTTGAAAAAAAAACTATATTTATGCACTTTATATAGGTATGGCCCTACAATATATTGTTCAAATATAGCATGATATGTCCCCTTTAATGACTTTGACTTTGTGCCACTGTTACTCTGTGTTTTTGTAAGCCAGAGAGGAACATGTCAGTACATTCAGAAGCCCCATCAACGGGGCCAAGAGCTGGTCTTATTGAATACACTCCGAATGTAAACATAACCACAACCACCCAGTGTTGTTGGAGCTGGACCTTTGCTGGGTGTCTTGTATTCTCCGTCCAATTCCTGTGTGCCTCTTTACTGTAATTGTCCAAAAAAAGAAAAAAAATGGCCCAAAAAATGTAAAGGATTCTCATGACTTATAACAGCTTATTTCAAAGTCACCGTCATCCCTGTACACACATCTCTTCAGCTGAGAGCATTTAATCAGATCAGCAACACAGAGCCACCTAGTGGCAACATCTTCAGGAGAGTTTTCCTCATGACTAGCACAAGTGAATGCAGAGAAACTGAACATGTAGAGTGTGTCTTCTCAGTCTGTTCACCTTCAGAACTGGCTTCCCTCTGGTGTATACGTCCATAGAGACATTACACATGTATACATTAAAAGTTAGTACTTTATTACCTTCATAAAGGCAGGTTCATAAGATTCACGTGTGAGAAGACTTTATATTAAAACAAACTAGTCTTGAATCTCAGGGAAATGTATAAAAGATGGCATATACTATATGTTCCACCAGAATGAAAAAGACTGAATGAGCTGTAGCAAAAACCTGATGAACCCTTCACTGAGGGTTAGCCAAATAGAGGGAGTGGGGTGGGTCTGAGGGAAGCCTGCGCTCAGAGTCCACAGCAGCCCTATTTCCTGACACTTCTCACTCCTACTCTTGCTCCATCCTGACATATCTCCCCATTCCCCTCACTTCCTCCTTCTCCCTCCCTGTGTAAAGCCCCTGTCCTGAAGCCACACCCCCGACTCCTCACCTGGACCCCCAGCCCATTGCATCAGAGGGCCTGTATGCAGGGTTTCTTCCATGTAACTCCTGGGATAGAAATGAGAATACTATTACTTGAACCTGGGACTTTTCTTTACATTTGATTTACATCTTTCATCCTCTTTATAATGATCTTAATTTGGACTTGTAATGATCTGCACCCCAATCTGGATCTGGACAGAGACGTGTATATGTGGTGGGAGAATTTGACCAGCATCACTTCAGAATCATTTTGGATATGTGGGGGGATGCAGAGTGACAGCTTCAGCTTTTTTATATCACCAGTTCTGCGAGGACCTAATAAGCCAGATGCCATTTTGACCACGTTTACCCAGGGAGATTGAGTTCCTACCGAAGATCCTAGGTGATTCGCTAAGTTATTTTTGCCTTTGATCTTTCAAAGTTTCATTAATTAAATTAGATTAGAAGTACTTGCCCCTTGATGGTGACGTTACTTCTGCTGCACTGTGACAGAAAGAGATACTGGAAGCTCTTGGATCTACCGTTCATTGAAATATGCTTCCTTGGGCTGTTGAGAGAAAAGGAATTCCCCCCCACAAACACACACTGTCCTAATGACTAATCCCATACTGTATGGTGACTGGCCCATCACACTGTCCATGTTCCTGTCTGCTTGTTATCTGGCCCCCGGACATGAAGCCATGCTGCCTGAGATCATACCTCAAGCAGAAGCTCAAAGCATATTAAATACTATATATATGTACAATTTAAGTACAATACAAACTACAATATCAATATAATACATCTAAATACAAAACAATTTACAATATAATAATATTGAACACAATATTTCCATGTGGGTGGACGGGCAGGAGGGGGTGTGCTCTGCAGGGGGTAATTTCATGAATGAAAGGGCAGAATTGTTCCTCCACAGTTTTGACCAAACCCTGACTGGCCTTTAATTAGAACTATTAACCCAGAGAGAGGGAGAGAGGGAGAGAGGGGGAGAGGGAGAGAGAGAGAGAGAGAGGGAGAGAGGGAGCGCCAGAGGGCCTGATGGTGCATGAAGGAGGGGAGAACAGATGGGCAGGTGTTGTTCAGCCCTTAAGTTCTTTCACCTAAAGATTGCAGTTCAAAGATCCCTGTCCTCTTCAAACGGCTCTGGGCTGCATGCAGAGGTGTAAAGTAACTAAGTAGATTTACTCAAGTACTGTACTTTGCATTGCCGTGTGCTGAAAGGTACTATTCTGAGATACTTGTACTTTACTTCAGTATTTTAATGTGCTACTTTGTACTTCTACACTCTAAAAACAAATGCCTTGGCTCAACAAAGAAAATCAACGCAACAGTTTGCATCGATGTTTATTGAGTTAAGACGACTTCTAATGAAATTGTCTTAAAGCAAAGCCCTGGACAGGCTCCAGTGTGTGCAGAACTCGGCTGCCAGGGCTTGGTGTGAGGAGTGAGCACCCTGGCAGCCGAGTTTTGCACATCACCCCCGCCCTGATCACCTCCACTGGCTCCCAGTCGAGCACCGTATCACCTATAAGCTCCTTCTTCTGACTTACAAATCCCTCCATGCCCTCGCCCCCAATACCCGTCTGACCTTCTCCGCTACCACACTCCATCCCGGAAGCTAAGGTCACCTGGACAGGAACTGCTCTCCACCCCCCGCACCAGGTTGCGGACTGTTGGTGACAGAGCCTTCAGTGTGGCATCCCCCACCCTCTGGAACTCTCTCCCCCCGAAATCCGCAGCGCCCCAACCCTGGACATTTTCAAAAAAGCCCTCAAAACGCACCTTTTTACCAAGGCTTTCCCGACTGTATAGTTAGTTTAATAGCTTTATTTTCCCCTACTTCCCCCCCCCCACCCCCCTTAACCTGTCTGCCTTTTTCCCCTACTGCCCCCCCCCCTACCTGACTTGTAAAGCGACCTTGAGTTTCCTGAAAGGCGCTATAAAAATATTATATATTATGATTATTATTATTATTATTATTAAAGCAACAAAGTTATTTGAGTTAGGGGAGAAGGCTTTTCCTCTACAGTCAGAGGTGTTTTTAATTACCACTTACTTCATACTTGGAGCAGAAACACAAGTTTTAAAGTTGATTACTCAAAAGATTAAGTTGTTCCGACTAGTTTTACTACATGATTTAAAAGGAATTTTAAGTTGTATGTACTTAATTACCCTCATCGTGAACACATGTTTTTAAGTTGACAACCATTTATAAATGAAGTTGCTCCAAATATATTGAATTCAATAGTTTTTTTTCTTAGCTTTTTCATGTTTTTGCCTTTAAAGAAATACATTAATTGATTCCACAACAAAAATATTAGGAAATTCACTTTTTATTTTGAACTGCAGTTGTTTATTTCAACACCTGATGTTTCAATCAGGAGAGACTTCATTTAGTTTGAACATTTATGGACACATGCCATGATAAGGTGAACACCTGAAATCACAGCCGACTGCAGGAGAGAGGAGAACCATTTCATAGTGTGGCTGCAGCTCGCTGATTGGCTGCTGGAGAATGAGGTGACATGTAATAGGTTAAAGAGAACGCCTGTGCAGCTGCGGAGTGAATGTGTCACACCCAGTCTTCCTGAAAGAACTTGTGCTGAGCTTCATTTCAATCTTGAAAAAAAGATAAATAACACAAATTTAAATTGCCACACAAATAATAAATAAACACATTATATTACATTACATTACATTTAGCTGACGCTTTTATCCAAAGCGACTTACAATAAGTACATTCGACCAGGAAGACACAACCTTGAAGAAAACAGAATCATAAAGTACATCAGGTTTCATAGAGCCAAGCATTTCAAGTGCTACTCAACTGGCTTTAGATATGCCAGTCCTTTATTAGTATATAAGTGCTCTGTTAATAGTTCTATCGCTCGAAGTGGAGTCGAGAGAGATGAGTTTTCAGTCTGCGCCGGAAGGTGTGTAAGCTTTCTGCGGTCCTGATGTCAATGGGAGCTCATTCCACCATCTTGGAGCCAGGATAGCAAACCCACGTGTTTTTGCTGATGGGAACTTGGGTCCCCCTCGCAGCGAGGGTGCAGCAAGCCGTTTGGCTGATGCAGAGCGGAGTGCACGTGCTGGGGTGTACGGTTTAACCATGTCCTGGATGTAGGAAGGGCCAGATCCATTCACATTCACATGAACCATATTACCACGGGACATGGGGACACAGCTAATACATGCTGCCATCACATCGAGGTTAGAGGCCTTTGCAGATTTAAAACCAGTGCCAAATATGTAAAATCTGTAAAGTGTTTGTAAAACTACAGAAACAAACTCTCAATGGCCGCCAGTCTGCAGATCTCACATCCATTTCACAAAAGATGTAACAAAGATGTTTCCACTGCCGACAGTCATTGTTTCAAACAGTATGAACGCATGTAATGCAGAATGCTCTTTCATTTGTTTCCCTGGACCACGATGGCTGCATCGTGCGGTCAGACCCTGGGAGGACCGCTCACTGATGAAGGCCATACTCATGTCCTTTTGAAGCACTTTAAATAATAGGTTAGCGCATCAGAGATAATGAATTAGGTAACTGCATACTTTTTAAACTCTTAGCGAATTCAGAGCCATTGTTACCAGCTGCTAAAGCAACGCTGGTATTGTGTTCACCTATTGAGTCTGCATGTGTGTGTCGTCATGGCAACGTGGTCCTGAAGACACACAGAGGTGCTTTTGAGTACTTTGCCTAGTGTTTAAAAGTATGTGGACAGATTTAGTAGATCACTTTTAGTGTACCTTCTCATCTGTTTGCAGGTTCCATACAACATGTGAACCAGGGCCGGACTGGGACAATAACTCAGGCCGGGAATTATACACCCAGTCAGGCCACTACCAGTTTTTTGTGCCATTTTTCTGGATCTATTTGTCAATTATTACAGCGTTGCTGCCCAAAGTGATAGCCCTCTAAATCTACCCAAAAATAAACATATGTAGCCTACATGGGTTACTATTTTTAAAAATGTGAAAATCTATTTAGGAACCTATGTGAACATATTTTAAGTGGGGGTGGACCTCAAATCCTATAGGGGGGTCCGGGGGCATGCTCCCCCGGTAAGATTTGTTTTTAAATGTTGGACTTAAATGCATCAATCTGGTGCACTTTGAGGGGGAAATAAAGAGACTACACCCATATGAAACATAACTGTATACATTTAAATAATCATAAAATCATAAAAACATGGCCATAACCAATAACATACCATATCCAATTTGAAAAAACATTGAAACTTGTTTATTTTATTTTTTGGTTCATTTATAGTTGTGAGTGTGTCTGTGCTCCTGAACCAGCCTCACCTGTCTCCCCGTCTCCCCTGCTCCTCTTTGAGGCCGCAGCAAAGACTAGTTTTAGCTCTCAACAAGTTGTAATAGTTTATCTTACCTTTTTTCACCTAGTTAACGTTTTTTTAAATTATTATTCATGCATATTTTATTAATCACTCCCCCCTCAAATGGAAATGGTTTATATAAATGGTGACCAAACCGTTTGAGACCCACTGAGATAACTTAGACTAAGTTAACTATCTAAGCACTCAGAGAGTAATTTACCTCACCTGAGCTGTAGTTATCAGTCTCTCAGTCTGACTGGAGAGGACTCTCCTGCACCTTGTTGTTGAAAAAGCTCCTTATAACCGTTAGCGCAGCTAGCTAGCACCAGATGCTAACAACAACAATACACGTAACCGGCGCGCGCTTTATCTCACTGGCTCGCGCCACACATACACACACACTCCCGAGCTTGAATGACACACAGAGACCAATCGAGGGCATGAGTATGATCTGTATGAAAGTGGCCATGTCGGCAGGCCACATCATGTAGACAACCAGTCACCCTCTGTGAGGTAGAGTCAGACCCACATTTGCGCAGCGTTGCGTTCACCATATATACATAAAAAAAATAATCCTTAGGCCAGCAGGCCACTTAACAGGCCAGGCCATCGGGAAACCTCCCGGTCCTCCCGATGGCCAGTCCGGGCCTGATGTGAACTGGTTCAGAGAAGAGCAGAAGCCACTTTTCAAATGTTACACAATCCTGTTCCCGTGCCACTGCTGTCAGCACCTATCCACGCTGAACGTTGCTAAGATACTATTGATTGGGGTGTGGCCAAAAGTGCAATATGCTTCAGAATGTAGCTGACAGAGAGCAGTGCTTTTGTCCTGTGTCACTGGGCCCGTGGATTTTATTTGATTTCAAGATTTGTAATGCCTCGCTAAACTCCTTGAAAGGGTCCTCTTCCTTTTCTCCAAGGACACGACAAGGCAGCGGGTGGCTAGTTCTCTGCGTACTTCTATTGTATTGTACTGTGCTATTTTTGAAAAAGTAAAAAAAGAGAAAAGACCAAAATGAATATATTCTGAATGGGTGACTGCCAACAACTTGCATTTCAATAACAACTCTAAATAAGGATCCTACCTCAAGAAGCATCCTTGATCTGCTTCATCGAGATTCATTTTGAATAAAAAGCCATATCACAATAGTAACCAAAGTATTTGTACTCTCACAGTAGCCTCTATACTTTGTATCCTCTCACAGAACTATTCACCGTTCAAAGGATGCACGTTTAGGTCAAACAGCAGTTTGCCCATACAGTGCAACTACAGGCTATCTGCTGTATGTGAAAGACACAAGACGACACTCACCTTAAAATGTCCTTTGTGTATTTCTATTTGTCTTAACTGTGGGAACTTGTCCAGGCATGTTAAGTGGGAGTGGACTTGAACTCCTTAACTCAAGGTGTAGAACAATTAAGTTATCAAGCCAGTTGCATTAATTACTACACCTTGAATTTAGTTTGAAGTCACTTAACGCAGAAATCAGAGTTCAAATGACACACAATATTAAGTTGATGTAATGACCAACATTATTACGTCAACACAATTTATAAACTAATGTTTGCAACTTAAAACGTTTATCTAAATCAATTAACTCACCTTTTTATCTTGCAACCATGCATTTAGTTAAGTGGAGGTGAAAGGTCGCCTGAATTCGTGTTTCGAGTGTACTTAACCAAGATTCAGCTGTGAATGGTGTACTTCTACTCACTACGTGTATTAATACCTTTAGTTACTTCTTACATGTGGATGAATGATGTGAAATCTAACCAAGTGTTTAATCAGACTTTAGTTCCACCTGGAGTAAATCCACCAGCTACCCTGCAGTCTACAAAGTACTTCAGACTAGCTGCACCTCCACCAGCTACCCTGCAGTCTACAAAGTACTTCAGACTAGCTGCACCTTCACCAGCTACCCTGCAGTCTGCAAAGTACTTCAGACTAGCTGCACCTCCACCAGCTACCCTGCAGTCTACAAAGTACTTCAGACTAGCTGCACCTTCACCAGCTACCCTGCAGTCTGCAAAGTACTTCAGACTAGCTGCACCTCCACCAGCTACCCTGCAGTCTACAAAGTACTTCAGACTAGCTGCTCCTTCACCAGCTACCCTGCAGTCTACAAAGTACTTCAGACTAGCTGCACCTTCACCAGCTACCCTGCAGTCTACAAAGTACTTCAGACTAGCTGCACCTCCACCAGCTACCCTGCAGTCTACAAAGTACTTCAGACTAGCTGCACCTCCACCAGCTACCCTGCAGTCTACAAAGTACTTCAGACTAGCTGCACCTCCACCAGCTACCCTGCAGTCTACAAAGTACTTCAGACTAGCTGCACCTTCACCAGCTACCCTGCAGTCTACAAAGTACTTCAGACTAGCTGCTCCTTCACCAGCTACCCTGCAGTCTACAAAGTACTTCAGACTAGCTGCACCTTCACAAGCTACCCTGCAGTCTACAAAGTACTTCAGACTAGCTGCACCTTCACTAGTTACCCTGCAGTCTACAAAGTACTTCAGACTAGCTGCTCCTCCACCAGCTACCCTGCAGTCTACAAAGTACTTCAGACTAGCTGCACCTTCACAAGCTACCCTGCAGTCTACAAAGTACTTCAGACTAGCTGCACCTTCACCAGCTACCCTGCAGTCTACAAAGTACTTCAGACTAGCTGCACCTTCACCAGCTACCCTGCAGTCTACAAAGTACTTCAGACTAGCTGCTCCTTCACCAGCTACCCTGCAGTCTACAAAGTACTTCAGACTAGCTGCTCCTTCACCAGCAACCCTGCAGTCTACAAAGTACTTCAGACTAGCTGCACCTTCACCAGCTTTGAGAACACTTTCATGATCAATCATTATAAAACATATATATATATATATTATTCTGAAATGGACCAATCTGCACAAGGACTACTTTTACTACAACTAACATTTTGATTGCAGGACTTTCACTGTAACATTCCTCCTCTCTGATACTTCTACGTTGACTTAAGTACAAGATCTGAGTGCTTTTCCCGCCTCTGGTTGCATAGTTGATTTTTTTTTATTACACTTAAATCATACAAAGGAAAATCCAAAATCTGCACTGTACATTTTTTTGAACATCTTAACTAAAGGAAACAATAATTTTGAATGTGGCTTTATCCAATATTCAGATTTCAGGTTAGTACATATTAAATGAGATAACTGGATATTTACACGAACCATTTCAAAAAACTTCGATACGAAAAGGTAATTAAATGAATTGAGTCTGGTGGGGAAAAGTAATGGTGATATATATAAGTCTCCCCTCAGGAGTTTAACTCTTAAAGTGCAGTAGGACTATTCCTTCTTCCTGGTGACTGTTGGCGCCATCAGTAGTACCAGTAGCAATAGTTCTAGTTGAAGTATAACTATATCACGAAGGAGTATACTCACATCGTACATAGTCGTATGCAGTAGCAGTTGTACTGAAAGGCTTCAGAACTATTACTGGAGCAGCAGAAGTCAAATCATATTTTTAAATAGTATTTACTTACAGTGTACCTGTACATGTACACATATGTACCAGGGACCAATATGTACATGTAGGGAAGACAGGGGTAACTCTTTGCAAACTTAAACATGTATAGGTATCTTTTAACTATTTAGTCAAGTTTGACTATTACTTAGCAACAAACTGGACGGCTGGGGGAAGATGGATGAACACCTTTGGTAGTACATTATTAATCAGCTATTATTCACTGGACCAGGACACTTGAAGTACCAGAATGTGTGGTGTTGTTGTTGTTGTTGTTGTTGTTGTTGTTGTTGTTGTTTACGGTTTTGGGTACTTACAGAGGGTACATATGAGTTCTTACTTTGGATTAACACGGACAAGTAACTTCTTCTGTTGTTAAGAGTTGTAAAAAGTAGTCCCTGTAATAGAAAGAGTGGAATAGTAAGAATAGCACTGTAGCTGTAATGACTGCACACTGGGCTTCATGTTCTTCTGCCACCATGTTTCCATGATGTCACTGACTGCAGCCGGCCAATGAAAGGTTCCACAGAACACACAGGAAACAGGAAATGACACTTAGGTCTACACATGAGTCACAAGCTCTCTCTGTCAGAGCCTTCAGTGAGACTCTGAGTCTCAGCTCACTACAGACGCTGTCATGCACTTACAACATGCTCACTTCAAAGCACACAGAGAACATCCACTCAATAGGTGAGGTTGTTTTAATCGCTGCTGAGATCCAAACAGTTTCCACAGGCCCACTTGTCTTCGTCTCCTTCCCGGCCGTCTCGTGTTCTCCTCCTTCACTTCTCCCTCTCTCTGTATTCCCACCTCATCTTCACTCCACAAACCTGAACATGTGTCCTCACATGACACGATGCTAACCTTCACATCTGTTGTGGCCCCCCCACCTCCTCAGCCAGGGTTGGAGTTCTGTGCGAGCCAATGGGAGCTGAGCTCCCATAAGGAGAGTCTGAGCTCCTATGAGAGCAGTGAACTCATACATCTGTGGGGGTCGCTATTTCATTACAACAACCATTATTTCAATCACAAATAATGCATGTGTCAATGTAATGAGTGTTATTTATACTGTGTGTGTGTGTGTGTGTGTGTGTGTGTGTATGTGTGTGTGTGTGGGCATGCGTGCACACGTTAGTTTTAAAGACCCCCATACAGCTCAGATTGTAACTCGAGCGCTCTCCTCTCCTCCCCTCTCCTCTCCTCCCCTCTCCTCTCCTCTCCTCTCCTCTCCTCTCCTCTCCCCAGATGCCCTCTCGCTGCAGGAATGCGCTGAACATCGTGACCACCACCCTCTTTGCGGCGGTGGTCCTCTTCACCATCCTGCTGGCCTATGTCACAGGTGAGTGACGGCACAGAGACACATGTAGGTGAGGATCACAACGAAGGATGCTCATGCATCCTAACTGGTCTTTGCTTTGTATTTCAGGCTACCAGTTCATCCACACTGAGCAGCACCACCTCTCTTTCGGCCTCTATGGTGCCTTCCTCTCCCTCCACCTCTTCCTCCAGAGCCTCTTTGCTTTCCTCGAGCACCGGCAGATGAGGACCCCTGCCCGGCCGCAGCACCTCCGCCGCTCCGTTGCCCTCTGCATCGCTGCCTTCCAGGAGGACCCGGACTACTTGAGGAAGTGCCTGCGCAGTATCCGCCGGATCTCCTTCCCTGGCCTGAAGGTGGTGCTCGTGGTGGACGGGAACCGGCCAGAAGACCGCTACATGATTGACATTTTCCAGGAGGTGATGGGTGGGGCTGACCAAGCTGGCAGTATGGTGTGGAAGGGAAACTACCACAGTGATGGGGGAGGAGGGGGAGGAGTGGGAGATGGAGGAAGGAGCACGGTGCACATGGAGGAGGCTGCACGGGTGGCCCGGCTGGTCAGAGGCTGCCGGTACTCCTGCATCATGCAGGAGTGGGGGGGCAAAAGAGAGGTGATGTACACAGCCTTTAAAGCACTGGGGGACAGTGTGGACTATGTGCAGGTAAGGGCCACACACAGAACACTTATGCATGCATCAAAGTATACATGTGGCCCCTTCGCCACATCGACTGCAGAATGAAAATGTGCTCATGTTTATTGTTGGTATTGACATCGGCCTTGCTTCCTAGCTGTAAACAGATGTCACCATTCCTCTGAATACATTTAGACGTAAACCTGGACATTATTTGCAAAATGTAAGCAGTGTGTTTGAAGCAGAACTGTTATTGTGCTTAAACAGAACCATAAGGTACATGTGATTCTTTCGTGTCCTTACATTGTCTTTCTGTTGTCTTGAGTCTACAGAGACAACAATAACCTTAAACTACATGTTAAGGCGATTAACAATCTTAAATCAAAGAGGAAGAAGAACTATATTTGAAACTTCCGTGACTCACCTTAAACCCGTTTATAATACAACAGCAACCCAAGACAACTACAAACATTTGACTTATTGTGTTTACCTATATGCCCCCCAATCCAAATGAACAACGCAGCCAGCTGCTGCATGTCCTCTGGGTCCTGGCTTTGGGTCAAAGGTCACGTCCACAGCTGACCCAGTTCCTTGTGGTTAGAATGACCCAGCTGGGATCTCTGTCAGCAGCCTCTCATTTCACTCATGATGTTGAGCATACATACTACTCAGTGCTCTGAAACACCTGCAGCCTTCATGTGACCAAAGGATGCATATGTTCAGGTCTGTGTGGTTCTCAGAGTGACTGCACCCTCTGTGTTTGTTGTATCCTGTGTCAGGTGTCTGACTCGGACACCGTTCTGGACCCAGCATGTACCATTGAAATGCTGAAGATCCTTGAGGACGATCCAATGGTGGGAGGAGTTGGTGGAGACGTTCAGGTACCTTTCAATTGTAAACAAATACAAATGTAAAAGTATATTTAAGCCCCAGGATGTTTAGTCTACAAGTCAACTTAGACCCTCTAAAGCAGTGGTCGCCAACCAGTCGCGAGTGTGGTGCGGGTAGATCGCGGACCGTTAAAAAAAAAGTAACAAAAGAAAATAAAAGAAAATAAAAATAATAATGTTTGAAAAATACGTTTTTAGATGTAAACCTATAATCCACCACCCCGTTAGCAGGTGCCACTTGATTGACGTATATTTGAGACACCTCAATAATATAATACATTAACCGTGCTTCACGTGAACCTCATTATGACACAAGAGAGGACGGCAGGTCTGCAATTTCCCGTGTTCAGTGAATGCAACAGAGGCAAGTCACCAGACCAATCAGAGAGTTGCATGGAAATACACGTGTACTTGTGTCATTCAAGCTCGGCGCTGTGAGTGTGTGGCAATAGCGCATTTAGTGTGATAGAGAGAGAGGGAGAGAGAAGGAGAGACGGTGTGAGGGAGAGAGGTAGAGAGAGGGACCGGTGCTAGCGGGGACCGTGATGTTAGCATCTGGTTAGCTAGCTGCACTAACGGACAGAAGGAGCTGATTCCACAACAAGCTGGAGGAGAGTCCTCCCCTGTCAGGTGAGCTAAAGGACTCTGAGTGTTTAGAACGGTTTTGTCACAAATTATTCAAAAGATTATTTCCGCGGCACACCTTCATATGATCATTATAGTTATACAAACAATAAGAGAATAAATGAAAAACAGGTATGAAATACTATATGGCAGTAAAACAAGAATACAGTTTAAAAGGGGAGTGATTTGTAAAATATCCATAAAGAAAAAGAAAATCTGTTTACAGTTCTGTTTCATATGGATGCTGAGAGAGGTCTCCATAGATCTCTTCATGCTGCTCTCAAAGTGCACCAGATTGATGCTTTTAACTTCAATATTTAAAAAAAATCTTCCCGGGTGAACATCCCCTAGAGGAGGTGAAGTCCGCCTCCCACTCATAAAAAATAGCACTTTACCCCTGCCTATATATATATGCTGTGAGCTGATTATGGAGCCTTCATTATAACAGTAATTCAGATGCAATTAGCCTATATAAAAGGCCTCAAATTGGAAGCACTGTCTGGCCCGTCTTTTTCACTCAATTCTGCAATAGGTAGATCTCACCTTTCACCTTGGCCGAGGTCGGTGATCTTGGGCTTAAAAAGGTTGGTGACCACTGCCCTAAAGGTATGTGTGAAGGCTCCTTACAGCATGGCATGAATGTACAATTATTTTTCCTTGATAAACTTGTTCTGACTGATTTCTCTCCGCTTTTTCCATCCTCCAGATCCTAAACAAGTATGACTCATGGATCTCATTCCTCAGTAGCGTGCGCTACTGGATGGCCTTCAACATCGAGCGGGCCTGCCAGTCTTACTTTGGCTGCGTCCAGTGTATCAGCGGCCCTCTGGGGATGTATAGGAACTCTTTGCTCCAGCGCTTCCTGGAGCCCTGGTACCATCAGACCTTCCTGGGCTCCAAGTGCAGCTTCGGGGACGACCGCCACCTCACCAATCGGGTTCTCAGCCTCGGCTACAAGACTAAATTTACTGCGCGATCGCAGTGCCAGACTGAGACTCCAACCCAGTATCTGCGTTGGCTTAACCAGCAGACTCGATGGAGCAAGTCTTACTTCCGTGAGTGGCTCTATAACGCCCTGTGGTTCCACAAGCACAGCCTCTGGATGACCTATGAGTCTGTGGTCACCGGCTTCTTCCCCTTTTTCCTGGTTGCCACAGTCATCCATCTCTTCTACCGTGGAAGGCTGTGGAACATTCTGCTCTTTCTATTGACGGTCCAGCTGGTTGGGATGGTGAAGGCCACCTACGCCTGTTTCCTTCGTGGCAACCTGGTCATGATCTTCATGTCACTCTACTCTCTACTCTACATGTCCAGCTTGCTTCCTGCCAAAATATTTGCTCTGCTCACCATCAATAAGGCTGGATGGGGCACTTCAGGCCGCAGGAAGATCGTAGTCAACTTCATCGGCGCTGTGCCTGTCACAGTGTGGGCTCTTGTACTGCTCGGAGGTGTGATGTATACAATCTACTGTGAAACCCAGGATCCGTTTAGTGAGACAGAAAAGGTCTTGTTGATAGCGGGGACGATACTCTACGCCTGCTACTGGGTCATTCTGCTGGTGCTCTACCTGGCCATCGTAGCCAAGCGATGTAACAAGAGGGAGGAGCAGTACCACCTGCCATACGCTGAGGCATAAACATGCTAAACACACACACAGAGTTGTACTGCAGTATGACTGTAGCAATGTGAACTGCTCCAGAGGTGAGCTGTGAATACACTTACATTATCTTTATGACGAGTGCTAAGAGGTGTGAATCTGAAATCTAAGCAGCAGGAATCCACCCCAGCTGGATGAGACTCAGATGCTCAATGGTGCTTCAAATTGAAAAACCAAACCAAACAGAACTGATGTTGTTCAAAGAAGTAATAATGCCATGCTCAGAAGAAAATACGGTATTTCATGGGTAATGCTTAGCTGTAACTGTGACAGAAGGGTGCAGACAAGTGTTTTTAATGAATATATAGCAGCACACGGGACACAATGAGACTAAGAGATATAATGGTCTTACTTGCTGGTGTTTCAGTTATTCATGTCATGATGAAAGTGATGAGCTGTTATGAAATGTGAAGGAGCTGAACCTCAAGAACAAACAATGATAAGTAACACAGCAAAGCAATTCTCTCGAGGCCCGGCACTTCTATTACAAACAAAGAGGACCTCAGTCTGATACGTGTTCGGACTGAACACAAAGCAAATGTGTGTTACCAATACCTACAAAGTAAAGAAGGGATTATACATGACGGATGAACATTTGCTCTGTGTCAACTTGAAATAGAACTATGAAATGAAGAACCCTAACGAGACAGGAGAATGCAGAGAGGCTGGAGTAAGTCATTCCTCAGAGGAAACACACACAGCCTTCCACACCATTTGTGCATGAAGGCCAGCTACAGCTGGAGTCTATTCATACGGTATATTAATTGTTTGTGAACACTGGACACGGATGGTTTGTAGTTTATCAAAAGCCATGGGAACATCTGGCCCCTTCTCACCATAAAGATAGTATTTTTGCAAGTGAATCTTTATTCAATACTCATCATATGCTATTTTGTACTTTAGATGTGTTGCTTTCTGTAATCACTCTCCTCCATACTGGCTATGAGGTGATGTCTTTTCAAATATGAATCTTTTTCAATCCTATTCTCAGCAGTAAAAGTAATGCTTTACAGTACTTGTTGGATTTTTCCTTTTTTTTCACCCGGCCGGTCAAACATGCCTTCACCACCATCCTGGGCCTCCAGCAGTGACAGCCTCCGACTGTATTACCCCTTTCCACCGCAAATCTGTCACCCAGTCACTCTGAGATGTTTTATATGGTCACTTTTATATATCTGTAAAGGTGCCAAATGAGCCAAATATTTTACTACAGGAACCTGTTCTCTTAACTTTATACATGTTTAGATGTAATCTTTGTTTATTCATTCCATCAACAATTTAAAGACCGAAGACCAACGAGATTTCTCCTGAAGTGACTCGACAGCTTTGCTCTTAATCTGTTTATTGCTTCCAACATTACAAAATTGGACATGATTTCAGATCATATTCGGTGAAATGTAGCCTGTGTTTCAAAAGCTAAACGCTCAAACATTTTGTCAAGTGTGTGAACCATTATCCTCACTGAGGAATGCATTTTAGCTTTGGGCTGTGGACATTTCCTCTTGCGTCATTTAAAGTGGACCAATCATGCTATATTTGAAACATATTGTAGGGCCATACCTATATAAAACATGTCTTGAAGTTTTTTTTCAAAATACCAAACAGATCATGCATTTTAGCCATGCCTCATTTCGCTCTATTTGCTCTTTTCCAGCCCTGTTTTTGCATGGGCTGATACTGTGAGAAGTCTTCTTCGCTGCTTTTGTGGCAGACTACAGCGCCACTTACAGGCCTGGCATATGTACTACAGCGTCTCCAGCGCTGTCGAGCGGCAGTGGCCGTGGCCCAACCCCCCATTCCCCTGATAGGTAGAGAGTTGTCCATATATGCGGAGCACCCCTTTTCTTACGTCAGAAAAATTCAAATCTGTATCAGCTCCGTTGCAGCCCCGTTTTTGGGTATGGAGGAAAAGAGAGAGGGTTGTGTTTACTGACACTTGGTGAGTTCCCTGACACAAATCATGTATAAAAGACGTACAACGGTGCATTTTGCATGATTGGTCCCCTTTAAGTTGTGTTCATATTGATTCTATTTTGGTCGGGATGTCTACATTTAAACTTGAAAGTAAAAAAAGGACACAGTTTAACAGGAAACTTTTTATTAGCTCGTTCTGACGTTAACCAGCGATGCAAGAGGCCTAGTCTCTTCTGTCTCTGGCCATCACAGCATACTGACATTTTCAAGTCATTAGAAATGCTTCCTTTTTTAGACACAATCTTCCCATTTATATCAATAGAGTATGTCTCTATGAATTAAAAATGACTGCATTGAAATTCTCCCTATTGCTATTTTGTTCACTGTATTGTAAGTTTACATGAAAAGATAAATACATTTTCAGGAATCAATGTGTAAACATTAACGGCCTGAAACACTCAGACTTGATCATTTACACACAACCAGTTGTAGTAATCAATGCTATTTTGTTACTATCTGCCTAGTGTCATAAAAGACTTTGGGGTGTAGTAGCAGCTGTCACATTTGTTCAGTTCAATTGAGTTTCTGTCTTTGTTGCTAAGGAGCTGAAGCCTGTCATTTAAGGGAGAACACGAGTTCCTCCTACAGAGACACCAGGGACCCTGCAGAGCAACCACAGCATCTCACTCTCTGAGAGGGGGGGGGGACTCAGCAGACTGTCAAGGTTGTGAGCAGAGTCAGCTGATTCAAAATGCTGCAGCTCGTGTACTAACCAGAGTTAGGAAAAGGGACCACATTACTCCTGTTCTGGTTGCCTTACACTGGCTCCCTATAGAACACAGGAAAGAATTTAAAATTCTTCTTCTCGCCTACAAAGCCCTTAATGGGCAGGCGCCATCTTACCTTAAAGAACTCATTATGCCCTACTGGCCTACTAGGGCATTGCGTTCCAAGAAGGCAGGGTTGTTGGTTGTTCCAAGAGTCTCTAAAAGTACAATGGGAGCCAGAGCCTTTTCTTATCAAGCTCCACATTTGTGGAATCAGCTTCCAGTTTGTGTTCGGGCGGCAGACACCCTATCCGTTTTTAAGAGTGCGCTTAAGACCTTCCTTTTTGATAAAGCTTATAGTTAGGGCTGATTAGATTCAGCCCCTAGTTTTGCTGATATAGGCTTAGTTTGTAGGGGGACATCTTACTTCTTCCTTCTCTCTGTCTATACCCGTGTCCTCTCATGTTCCGATAAACCCAGCTTCCCCACATGTCTTTCTTTTTGGTGTCTATCAGAGATGGGGACTCGAGTCTGCGACTCGGACTCGAGTCGCACTTAAGTCGCACACACAGAGACTTGAGACTTGACTTGGACTCGTGACCAAAAGACTTCAGACTCGACTTGGACTCGTGTGTTGGGACTCGTGAACAATCATTGTGTTTTCTATTTTTGGCGTATTAAAGGTGGGGGTAGGTACATTTGAGAGAAACCGGCTCGAGATCGCTAGAATTTGAAAATACACAACCGGAGATAATCTGCTAGAGGCTGCTACTTCCTTAGCTCGCCTCCTCCAACACACACGAACGCGCACATGACCAATGAGGGCACGAGATACGTTTGTGCCCAGATGGGAGGCTGACAGGCAGGTAGGCCATCCAGTTACTTTAGCCGGGCTCATTACGCAGACGTGCGCGCCTCTGTTACTACCTCGTAGTAACACAATACCGACCTGCGGCTGTACCGCGTGTAATTAGGTTCAGCTACAAACACTTCGAACAAAACGCCGGCGGCACCAACAAAAGGAGCGCACACTGCAAAGTCTGCAATATCAAAATCAAGGATGCTGGCGCAACAACGTCGGATTTCATCAGGCACTTGAACACTCACCCAGAGAGGTCAGTCACATTAACGCATGGACGGTTAGCAAACATGTTTAGCTTAGCATCAGCTATGTAATGTTAACTTAGCTTGCTACTAGCTTTGTAACTGAATATTTGAAAAGATGAGTGAATGTTTTCTTGTCGCACTTGTTTGAATTGAGTGGCGTTGACATCCAACTCTTGACATGACATAAAAAAGGTCGGTCACGTTAATCATTACGTTCCGCTGCCACCATCTACTGGCTAACGTTAAACGTAGAAAAATACATAGTTACATACATAAATACATCTGTGGGTTTATAGACAGGTTACAGGTTTATTGTTGACCACGTAGCGTTAATGTTACAGGTTTATCAGGTTACCATGACACTGGCTTTGAGTGAGAGGATAGAGGAATATGTGTATTAATAGTAGACTTAAAATATGTCATTAGAGACCCAGTGTAATTAAACAATACGGTTGATACTAAGACGTATTTGACGTATTTCCGATTCTGAATTGTTTTGCTTATAAGTTGTTTGCATTTAGCTAAAGTGTGATGTTTTTCCTCATATTGCATTGCAATAGCCTGTTTAAAGTGATCATATAACAAACAACTAGTCAGTACTGATACTGTATGCTAATAGATATAGGAGTGATAATAACACAGTAAATGCTTTGCATGTCTTAGATATAGCTGTGCAGTATTCTTAACAGACTGGATAGCAGCAGACAATAGAAGGCTTATTACAACCAGAAGAGACATGAGACTTTTATTTTTTAGAGACTTGAGACTTGACTTGGACTGGTGACCAAAGACTTGAGACTTGATCAAGTCTCACCCCACAAAGACTTGAGACTTGACTTGGACTCGTGACCAAAGACTTGAGACTTGACTTGGACTTGCAAAAAAATACTTGTGAACATCTCTGGTGTCTATATACGCTGGGATCCGGAGTCATGGATGATCCTGCGGTCTTGTGTCCTGGATCGCGAGCGCTGGATCTTGAGTCGTGGCTGTGGTCCTGGATCATAGGTCCTGGATGGATATCCTCGTGGATTCATCTTCCTATTATACACACATGCATTTCCAAACATTTGGACTCCCTATGTTGCAAATCTATTATCTTTTCAATTTACACACGGCATCTATTGCACGTCTGTCAGTCCTGGGAGAGGGATCCCTCCTCTGTTGCTCTCCCTGAGGTTTCTCCCATGTTTCCTTTAAACTGGGTTTTCTCTGGAAGTTTTTCCTTGTACGATGTGAGGGTCTAAGGACAGAGGGTCTGAGGACAGAGGGTCTAAGGACAGAGGGTGTCGTATTGTCATACTGATATTCTGTACACACTGTGAAGACCACTGAGACAAATGTAACATTTGTGATATTGGGCTATATAAATAAACATTGACTGATTGATTGATTGAGCAGGGTGGACCCAAATGCAGGACACAAAGTATTGTACAACAAAAATACTTTTAATTCCAGGTTAGACCGGCAAATCAGTGGCTATGAAGCAGGATTTGCAGTTGGCGAGGTAACTTCAGGGTTAACTCTGAGTTTTTTGTCCTACGACGCTGGTTCACGTCTTACCGGGGTAGATCTCCATGGTAACTTATGCTGAACACCTAACCTGCTCCGGAGGTTTGGTTCCAGATAAGAGATCAACTCAGTGAAAGCACCGCCTGCAGACCAATCAGAGCTCAGTGTGGGGAATTCAAAGTTATCAAGTCCTATTACAGAATAAAAGAAATACAGTTTAAACTTCCGTATGCAGGAAAGACGCCGACGTGTCTTATCATTCATATTACATCAACAATCACATCATCGATCATATAATATCATAATATATCATATTTCCTTATCTGAGTCAGCTGATCCGTATCTGGCCGTGCAACACTCACAGTGTCACATACTGTATGCAGAAGTATTATTTTATAAGCAACACATTAAGTTGACGAAACACTCGAGTCAAATGTAATTAAAGTCAGATCCACTCGTGTCTTGGACGGGGCAGTGATATCATAAAACTGTTAATGTACGCATCAAACATATTTGTCTAATATTATTGTTTACTTTTCATTCAGGAAGTATGACTCTGTGCTGCTGTCAGTACGCTTGTCCATGTTTGTGATTGGTCAAATGTTGCTAACCCCGCCCCTTTCACGTGAACGCGCTCATAGTGAGCCGCAGTCCCTCCCTTTCCGGTGGAACTCCATGGGACCTTATTTGGGAAAAATTATGTATTGAAGTCAATGGCGTTTGAATTGTGCCATGAATTACACATGTGATGTTTGTCAATTTAAAAGATAATTTCCAAGTAAAAAAAGTAACAGTTTGTCGTACAACTGTGAAGTAATACTTATTTGTGTGTGAAACCGCTCGATGAACTACATCTCTGGTCTCGCACAATACACGTCACCAACACCAGCATGAGGTGAAAAGTATTAAAAGAGGTGGAAATCATTACACATCTGTGCATGTTGAGAGCTGCTATTAAACAAAAGGGGAGTTAGTCGGTTCCGTAAGAGCCAACATGCGGGACCGGCTGTACAAGGTTTCGGGGTGTTAAACGAGTGTAATGTGTAACGTTAATGTCAGCTAGCTAACATTAGCTAACAAGCACACTCTTGTGGTTTTTTTTAGCAACTAGTTTTCTGCGTACCTTGTCCTTGACAACACTAATGTTATCCACAGCATACACAGCGATCACTCAGTTCTTAACGAGAAAACAAGTTGCTAAAACAAAACACGGGAGTGTACCTTGTTAGCTAATGTTAGCTAGCTGACATTAACGTTACACATTACACTCTTTTAACACTCACTTCGGCACTTACGGAACCGACTAAATCCCCTTTTGTGTGTATACAGCTCTCAACATGCCCAGACTTGTAGTGATTTTCTCCTCGTTTAATACTTTTCGCCTCATTCTGAAAGACGTGCCAGCTTGGTGTTGGTGACGTGTGTTGTGCGAGACCAGAGATGTAGTTCATTGAGCGGTTACACAAAAAAAAAGTGTTACTTCACAGCAGTGGCGAGCCGTGACTTTTATACCTAGACCCTCTGACCCCCACCCATTCCCTCGAAAAGTTATTACGTCACAGCGTATACTTCAGCGGAATATCAAAACAGCGGTCCGGGCTGCAAAACGCATCAATGACAGCGACCACACAAAACAACACAATGTATCTAAACACCTATCATGACAGGGCTCCCACAGCCAAGTAACAATTACAAATGTATGAAGTCAGCACGGTGGCCCACATTGAAAATGACTTAGGCCTACCTTTGATGATAAATCACTTAAACACAAAGTCCATCCTCCTCCTGTCCTTTTGGATGAAGCACTTGATGGCGGGATCATGATGGCGGGATCATGCAGCTGATCCTTTGCCACTCCAGTTTATCATTGTAACTCAATCTTGAAAATGATTCGGTTCATAAATCTATCTATCATAAATCTATCGATTAGATTTATGATTCGAAAATTATAAAAGTAGGATATTATCCGGCTGAACAAAACGTGCATTTATCTAACAGGTTCGTTTTCCACAGACCTTATTTCAAGCTATTTTCCAAAACCCTATGGAGAAATCCCATTGCTTTCTGTCGAGGGAATCCGAGCGAAGCTTACTTCCGGGTTTTAGGACGCGTCACTGCACCACTTGCATAGACTTCACAGTGGGCGGAACTTGTCATAAAGTCCGCGAAAATAAAGCCCACCCATTTAGAGAAGATATCATCCTGTCATTTGACATTACTCTCTCGTTGAGTTACTATAGCGGGCCCTCTGTGAATGTACAGAGGGACCAACAAGCTCTCCCGTCTTCACAGTAACTCGCAGAGACACCTAAAGGAGCTTCTTTCATTTAAAACCTGTTAAACCCCGAGCCTGTTTTTCAGGTTCCAGGCTCGAAAATGACATTCCCAGAACAAATGACCATATCTTCCCTTCTAAAAGGGTTAAATTAATAATATTTCTTCTCAAAGTAATGATAAACCTGTGAGTTGGATGTAGAAAAGTCAGAATAAATATAGATGTTTTTTATTTTAAAGAAAATTCAGATTGAACATGGTAAAAAACTGTAAATTATAGTGTCCGTCCAAAACATATTTTGTACTTATAGTAAAAACTAACCTTGGATGATGGGTATATATATAATAAGTACCCTGTATCAAGATTGATGCAAAACAAGTGATATTGGACCTTTTTAGACAGATTTAGCAAAAACAAACCTCTTCTGGGGCCATTTGGGTGGATTTTCCATATCTCTGGCCCCCCTTGCTGGATTTTTACATGTGACATCTCTTTCTGACCGTCAGAGCCAATGGAATTGAGGGGAACACACACACAGTCCTTATTTGGTAATGTGTGTGTGTTAGACTGCCGCATAGCCAAGACCGGAAGCAGCAGCCACTCTGGTGGCTACCATTAGCAGCTAACTTTTGCGATTTTTACATAAAAATGGAATTATGGATTATAAATGAAATAATTTGTTTTTATACATAGACGTTAAAAACCTATGAATAAACCGATTCAGCCGCGTTTTTTCTCGTTTTAATACCATTGAACACGTCTTTTGATCAGATTGACAGCTACGGTGAGACGATCTCCCTAGAAGCTCCGTAAAGGTACGTGTTGTGATGTCTGTGTTTGCTTCCCCTGTCGCGAGTTCGGATCACTCAGTGATGATACTATATACCTACATAATCTGTGGAGTCTCAACTTTAATCGGATATCTTGTATGTGCAGCTACACTAAGTAATAAGAGTACTTTTATCTTGAGTTCTGTGCCAATGTTCGTTAGCATTTTTCGCTAAGGGGTCATTTAGATGCTTCTTATGAGACTTGTGTTTTGTTTTGGTAAACATGGTTTATATCGTCAGTTAGCTGAGATTATTCCCGTTAATCTGGTACAACACATTAATAGGTTCTTAAATATTAAGATCCCCTGAGACACAGTGTCGTAAAAGAAAAACCCCTGCTGGACCCTGTTTTTAAAAAAAAATCTTTAACAGGTTTTAACCCTTCACACTCCAACAGGAACTGAACAGGCAGATTCAAAAGATTTATTTATTTGGAAATGTTATTTTAAATACAATTAAAAGAAGTTATTTTGGTAAAACTAATGAAGAATATAACTAAAAAACTTTTTTTTGAATGTTTTCAAATATAATTTTTTAGAGAGGGCCTAGAGGGCCCTGACGGCTCGCCACTGCTTCACAGTTTTACAACAATTATAATTTGTTTTGACTTGGAAATAATTTTTGAAGATTGACGAACATCATAGGCACAATTCAAACGGGATCGAAAGATAACTTTTCTCTCGCCATTGACTTCAATGCATAATTTTTCCTAAATAAGGTCCCATGGAGTTCCACCAGAAAGGGAGGGACTTCGGCTCTCGCAGGACAGAGAGGCCCAATTCCAAATCACACCCTACCCACTCCCACTCCGTGGCGGAGTGACACTCGCAGCTAAACGAGGCTCCCTCCTGTCAGATGGAGGGAGTAAATACAGCGGCAAGCTTTGGGACGGCCTCCCCTCTCTCCGGCAGAAACAGGAAATGCCGTAACTGTATGTAACAACGGTTTCAAATCAGCATCTCTTGGACAAACATTTTTAATTAATAACTAAAATAAAACTCCAAACATCTTTTAATTGTGTTTTTTTGTAAAGCTCTTTTAGTCTGTAAATATACACAACTTTACAATAAAATGCACACATTTGCCTTTTTCTAGACTAAACACAGGTATACGATCCTAAGTTAAAATATGAGGTTATCATGAGGTTGTGAACCTTCAGAGCCACTATTTCAAGGATGCTACGTCATCGAATCCCGCCGAAGGACTGTTCCAATATACAGGATCCTTGGAATTCTACCGAGGACTGAGTCCTTTGTTGCGGGAAATTTCGAGGATGCACATGTGTATCCTCGGCGGTCTTAAAATCCCCACGATGCTTTGCGCACGGACCAATTTCCAAAAGCTTTGGCGTAAAATGGCTGAATCCAGGCAGTACACATTTAAATGTAAGTAGGCTATGTTCAGTGGCGTAGTAAATGTGTGTTTAAAGTTTATAGTCCGTTTGAGTTTTGCCCATGTGAATGCAAACCCAACCTTCTGAAAAATTAAACAATGTAACAAACTGTCAACTGTTGCACACCAGAGAAGCGGACTATTAGGTTTGAATGAGACCTTAGAGTGTTTTGCACATAAATAAATAATTAAAATGAACCTTGTTTTGACTTTGCCTCTTTTGTTGATATTTGTGGTTTATGCTACAATGTGCACCAATATGTGTAAAAAAGGTTTGCAGACATCAAGTATGATATGAATACAAATTGTATTATTGATTGTTGATGTTGATTTTATGATTTACTTATGGCTGCGGCTGCGTGCTTATCCTCCAGGACTTTTTCAAGGCTGCAAACAGAAGGAGAAGGTTTTATGTTAGTTTAGTGGTTCTGTCCTGGAGAGATGATCTTTTTACATAAATGCAATTACTCAAGGAGGCTACATCTTCGCAAATCAGTTATGAGTCTTCAAACAAATCACGCTCAATTTAAGCCGGGGCCTCTCATATGACGCACACCTGCACACTTGCTAGCCTGTTCCATTATTCGTTCTCCGATGCTAGCAAGGATTCTTGCCAAGCCTCTGAAGGTTTGAAGCCTCACTGTTTGAGGGCTTGATAACCCACTCCCCCTCCACACTTGTTGGTTTGGAACAGCACTTAATGTGGCAGCCCCTCCGGGCAAACGGAGGGGTAGTGTGTAGGGGTAGGGTGTAGGGGGTGGATTGGAATTGGGCCATAAACCCTGGGTGGATTTTCCGAGTTGATAACCAGCGTCTTAGGACCGCTTAGCGAAATCTCGTTTGTTAGGGTTAGTTAACCTCTTCTACACCGTACCCCCGATACCGGGGGGAAAAAAGCGTCATCTACAGGAAACAGCGTCTGAGGGCATCTTAATATTCAATAAACTATTAATGTTTTATATCCATGTAATGGGAAGAAACTCAGCTAACTTTTTTTTTAAAACCCACAAAGCTGGCGCTGAGCCTATGAATTAGCCACGAGCGAAAAATGCTAACGGCGTTTTGCACAGAAACTCACTCATAACACCCTTATTACTTATCGTAGCTGCACGTCCAACCCATCGATCTGATCGTGAGATGACACGGAATCGATCAGTACATACATCCAAGGGTGTAACTTTGGTTTGAGAAGTGGGGGGGACACAACACAGTGGGTCCTCCGCAATGAAACATTTTATCAATTTAATTCCATTTCCTGCCTTTCTACAAATATATTAGGGACTATAGTGTTAACAAATCCAAGACAAATGTGTAGTGTATATAATGAGTATATAATGAGTGTGCACACTTATCCTATCCATGTGAAACTATTTTATTTGTGATGACCTCACATCCTGCATGCACCCCCGGGAAGATTTTTTTCTTTAAACTGAAGTTGAATGCATCAATCTGGTGCACTTTGAGGGCAACATTAAGAGATTTATGCATACAGTTCTCAACAGAATAAGACGGCGGATATCGCGTTTTGCGGAAAATTGAATGCTGACTTTTCAATACCGACGAAATACAATACTGATTTGGGCGGGAACTCATTTTTTTCAAAAGTGGCCTTTGGTATGAGCAAAAAATAGGGCTCAAGAGCACAACCAGGCAAAAAGGTCTTTAGCCAAGCGTTTAATCCAAAAGGTAAAAATAAAACAGGCAATGATCAAAAAATGAACGAAACAACCAACTAAGTAGGTGGAGAACTACTAAAGAAGCAACACAAAAACACTAGGTTGGTACAAATGCTAAGCAGCTAGAACAATAGCTTACGTCAGGAGAGTAACATGGAGCACTTTCTGCTATACAGACAAGACGAACTGGCACTGACCAAGGAAACAGCACATACTAAATACACAGGTGAGGAGTAATGATTAGGGACAGCTGAGGCTCATTGAGGCCAGGCAGGTGATTAACAGGGATCGAAAATGCACATGTGAGGGAGTGAGGCGATCAGCCAGGGCCAGGATGTGACACTCAGGGCTTAACAGGTTAAACCAGATAACTCAAAGATATCCAGGGTCTGTTGAACTGGCTTCGTCGTACAGGACATCGGTCAAAGTCAAAACTCAAAATAACAAAACTCTCCAACAAACAAAAAGCTGAACTCTTGCAAAAAAGACATTCAAGGATCTGACAAAAATTAACAGGAAAGCAGAACTTACATACATGCAAGACTAATCACAAGGACAAAACACAGCTGGAGAAGGCAGGAGAACACAAAGACACAAGGTGAACACAATCAGGTAATCAAACAGCAGGGAAAACGATAGTTACGTATGTAACTACGGTCAATGAACCAGAGGCGGTGCATAGCACTGAATATCTTCTGTCTCGCGCATGCGCAAATCGAATATTTATATCAACAAAGTCACGTGTGACCTCGTATGACCCCAGAAGGCATAAGTTCTGGTCTTGTCAATGAGTTCAGTCCTATGGAATCTTCTCGTGGAAACACAAGATTCCGAGTGACCAAGAACTCTGGCGGTCATCCAGGATTCATAGAACCGTAGTTACATACAAAACTATCGTTCTTCTTACTGACCGCCAGAGGCGGTGCTTAGCACTGGATGACTTATACAAACAGAGTCACGAGGAAGTCTGAAGACTTACCCTATAAGGATGGGCTAAGTGGACTCCGCAGGAGGACCACACCCAGCGGGTGAGGGGCGGCAACATTCACTCTGTAGTATCTGCCGAATGTACTCGGGGATGCCCATGTGGCCGCGGCACATATGTCCTCCAGGGGCACACCTCTCAAGATCGGCCATGACGTGGAGACACTCCTGGTAGAGTGGCACTTTACTCTGGGTGGCAAGGGACGGTCATTCGCCTTGTATGCCTGGGCAATGAGGTCCACGATCCAGTGGGACAGGCGCTGTTTTGAGAGCGCACAGCCTCTTCTAGGACCACCGTAACACAGAAAGAGCTGTTCAGACTGACGTATGCCTGCGGTAGTCTGGACATAAGGTCTAAGGGCCCGCACCGGGCATAGGAGTCTTGACCTCTCTTCCCCCTCTCCTGATGGGGAGTCAAACCGTGCCAGCTGGATAGGCCGATTAAAATGAGAGTGTGCCAGCACCTTAGGGAGGAACGCTGTGTTCGGCCATAAGGTGACACCTGAGCCATCGGACGAGCTGTTCACGGACAAGGTCTGAAGCTCGCTTACACGCTTTGCTGAGGTGATGGCAAGAAGGAAAGCAGTCTTAGCTGAGAGCCACCTCAGTTCTGCCTGTGCCAAGGGTTCAAAGGGAAGCGAGCATAGGGCATCCAGCACCAAGGGCAGGTCCCATGTAGAAGCCCTTGGGATGTTCGGGGGGCGAAGATTTATTGTGCTGGGTCACTTATGGTGGTAATTTTGACCCGGCTGAAGGCTGGGGGCCGGCATCGGAACTGAAGCTTGTACCCTTGGGTTGAGGTGGAAACCGCCCAGGGGTCTGAAGCTTGAGCTACCCAGTAGTTGAGCTGCTGCTGGGAGAAATAACCGACAGCCGGCCCCAGACCCTCAGTACATTGCCCCTCCGGCCTCTGGAGGCTCTGGGGGGGCGGCGGTTAGGCACCGGATGCCGAGGCTGCCTTGGGGGCGAGTTAACAGGACCGTAGCGGGCCGGCCCCCTCGTGGGACGCTGAGGCCCATGGCGGGCACCGGGGTGAGCCGGTGGATGGAAGCGGCCTTGGGAGGCAGACACTGAACCTCTAGGCCTACCGGGGCGACAAGTCTAGACGAGAGTGGACATCAGGCACCCAAGCTCTCTAGACATCAGAGTGAATGCCTGTAATGAGCCGTCACTGAGGCTGGTAGAGGAAGCGCTAAGAGCCTCCTGCTGCAGGGAAGCTGAGAAGGCAAGCATGAGGTGAGAGAGGGAATTGCCTATACGGCCCATGCGCGCCGCTGCATCGTAAGCCTTAGTGAGCAGGTCATCAGTGACCCGACATTGGGGTCGAGCGCACCTGGCCTCCGACCTCAGAGCTTCGTCAGGGAAAACTATGAGGGAAGCAATGGTAGGCTCAACAGCCGGCATGTGGTCAAGGCCGATTCTTGCCGCATCCTGCATGGCTGCTAGGGCTCGGCCATCGGACGTAAGACGAGAAAGAGCCTTACGGCCATCCACACAGCGACGTGCGTTAAAGCTTCAACCCATTCACTTTGAATGGGGTGACGTCACGCTTCGCCGAACTGCATTGCGGGAGCGAAGCTCGCGTTGCTAGCTGTAACAGTTGAGCAATGTTCAACTTTTGAAGCTTCGACGGAAGCGTCAGCCAATCCAATCATATGCCAGTACAAGCTCTAGTCAATCAAACCGCTGCTTGTGTGTCCGGGGCGGGAGATTCAGGTGATTGGTTGTTGGTCTAGCTTCAGACATGCCCGCCAGCAAGCGACAATGCACGCCGCTGTGTGGACGGGCCGTTAGTGTCCCTCCAGCATGCATGTAACTCCCTCAGATACTCACAAGAGGGAGGAACGGTAAAGGTGGCAGGTGCCAGAGTGCGCCTGAAGAATGCACTGGCAGGCGCTGTTTCTGGCTGCCATACATCCAGCTGGAAGGCCACCCTCAGTCAGTAGCTCTACCTCGGCCAGTCCAGCAGCTCTTACCGCACGAGGCATAATGGTGCAATTGATGCACGGGTCCTCCGAAAGGCCCTCCCTCAGATGCTCGAGCAGTACCAATGAAAAAACTCCAGACTAATTGCTGCTGGCAGCTTAAATCAGTCTGAGCGAGAGCACTCAGTTGACTGTAAATAACCGGGCCAAGAAACAATATCCGCAGTGGAGGGGAGTGAGCACAATAGTAGTTAGCATGAGCGTGAGCGCTCTGCTAACTGGGGTGAGAAAATTAAGTCAGTTAATGGTATATATGCTGTGAGAGGAGATCGGGAATACTCTCTCCACTAGCTCCGTAGCAAGTTAGCCTGAGCGAGAGCACTCTGATAACTGAAGGATGGAACGGGTAATAAACCAACTGCGTGCCGTGAGAGGCGAGCGGAGACACTCTCTTCACTAGTTCAGTAACAAATTAGCTTGAGCGAGAGCACTCGGCTAACTTGGACACAAGTATCTCATTGGCTTGAGAATGGATAGCACAATCAGCAATAAATGGTAGCGATCTCACCGACTGACGTGCAGGAGCGTCCGCTCTTTACCGCTCCTCGGAGTCCGAGCGGTGAACACCGCGGCCCCCTCCCTTGGGAGGGTGAGCGTTCTAGCCCCCAGCTCCGATCGAGACGATCACAAGGCTACAGGAAGCGATGAGCTAGAATCTAATTTTATATAAGCTAGCTTGGCCTCTACACATAAAGTAGTAACCTGTGCAGCGAGAAGATGAAAAAGGACTGAACTCGTTGATAACACCGGAACTTATGCCTTCCGGGGTCATACGAGGTCACACGTGACTTTGTTGATATAAATATTCGACATGTGCATGCGCGAGACAGAAGATATTCAGTGCTAAGCACTGCCTCTGGCGGTCAGTGAGGATGAAATAGAACACAGAGACAGGAAATAAATAACACAGGGGGTGAAAACTTTAAAAAAATAAAACAGCAAACTGGTGTGATAGATCGTAACAAAGACATACTGTATGATGTATTTTCCTAATAAGTAGAGGGCAGTATTTAATACATTCTCCAAGTATAAATCCTTAAGAAAATGAACAGACTAACAAGCCTTTTAAAGAAATGAATGATACTTTAAAACCAAACTGAAAATGTAGTAGATGATTACCCTTTTTTTCTGCATTCTGAATAAGTTCAGAAGAAACTATAAACATACTGTACATGAATGTGGGGAATTAGTGGCATTGATGATTTCTCACTGTGCCCACATTACATGCTGACCTGCCATAATCTGATCAAATTCTCCACTTGATCCAATAAGTTTATGAGTAGTGGCTGGATTTGCATAAAACGTGTACTGTAGTAGGTGGGGTTAACATTCATGGTTCCCCGAGGATATATAGTATTTATTTTTTGGCCATCCTCAGGTCAATGTGTACATTTCCCCACTCTATCTCTGAAATGCTGGTGTTTTAAACGACTGAACGACCACAGTAATGTATTGTTCAGTTAGCAGAGTATGAATGTAATGCTGCCACACACACATGGTGATAGAAATTAGGATATGTGTATGTGTGTGTAAAACATGTTGCATGTTTATCCGTACCATTGCGGTTCATTGCCTAATAAAAAAGAGATATTATAAAGGTCATTATGAACTGCTTAACTTCCTTGCGCTAGCTCTAAACAGTTTCTTGAAAAATATTCAAATACAAATACAGTCATGTAAACAATGAGCTGTTTTATGTAAATGACAATAATAAATTAATGGGATAATATTTATAATTTGTACTTCTTTTATTATATTTCCTTTCTACTTTTTGTTTCTGTAAAAAAAAGATACTAGATATATATATCTTTTATCACCATTCAGCCTTTAAACACCAAAATATAATTGTTGGTTTACATTGCGCATTACTATATATATCCCCCCCCACATGCAGGATCTTGGTCATTTGAGCTGCATGAGGATTACTTTACAGGAGCTCTCAATGAAGCCATGTGAGTAATCAGTCCCTGATTAGAGTGACTGAGCCTTTAACAACACGCTTCTTGGTATGACTTTAAAAGCATGTGTGATTGAATGTGGGAGGTGTGTGAATGAAGCTCTACAGCAGCTGAATGAATTGGCCCCTTCAGTCACCACACACCAACAGGATGGAGCTTTACTTCTGTGGTTTCACCTCAGCATGGGAACCACCTTCATCAAACAAACACACACATAGTTACACACTGTACATGTTCTGGAAAGATTTCAAACTGCTGCTGGCTGGAAGACTGAGTCAATTATTGTGAATGTTTTTCACCAAACTGTTCGCTCAGCTGTTCCCATGTAGTCACTATTGTGGGGGAAACTTCTGAAGCAATGGAGACAGGACTCAGAGAGACACGAGGAGAGCTGGAGCTTTGATGGCAAACACTGACGGTTTATTTGGAACTTCGGCCGGAGAATTCACGAGACATGTCACGGCCACGGTTTGATTACAAGGTTGAGATGCCACAATCAATTCTGAAGAGCCCTCCTGAAGTTCCAGATTTTAACTAGTTCAGAGTGTAATAATCAACATTCTTCAATAGATAGACTAAACAGCTGGTGAAACTGAATCATTTGTTGTCGCTTATGGCTCGGGGTCATCTACACCCTGAGGAGGATGTGCTCAGGTGTTCCACAACAATAACTATCTCTGACAGACAGTTGCCAAACTGTTATCAACAACAAAATGGTAGGGCAGCTCCTCCTTAAGGGAGATAGCGGCTGCCCAAGGTTGGGCATCTGCGTCAGAGGGCAAAAGGTAAACATGTATACAGAATTATTCCCTGACAGTCTTCTCTTTTTATCAATTTTGATAACCTAAAACCTTAATTTAATAATAATTTGTTCAATACTTATATCAATGGGAATCTTCAGATTTGAGTGTGGACTGATGTTGTATAAGTCCAAATCAATTATATCAGTAACAATCACATAAATAACAACATAATAAGATTGAAACATTCAATCACACTGATTGAGACAGCCAATCACAATAGAAAAATTATCTTTCGTCAGTGTTTGGAGTATCTTTTTGTCAAAAGCATAATAATGAACACATGTAAAATCACAGATTCATAATAGCAAAAACATTTTTCAAACTAATATGTTTCAACATTTAATCATTAGTTAATCTCACTTATCAAACTATAAAATCAAAACTAGCTTGCAGCTTAAAGATTTACTTCAAGGCAAACACTCGTCAAATAATTTATCAGGATCAAGAGATCTAGCTAAGGTATAAGAAATTCACACTGGTGATCTAATCAATCTGTAATCTGCAAAATTGCAGTGTCTTCAATTTGGGAGGAACCTTCAAATCCTCTTTTACCTACAGATGGAGCACTGCAGATCAGACTCAAATGGGTGTGTCCCAGTCAAAAGCCCAGCGGATGCCAGTGGCTGGGGGTGTTGCCAAATTGCCAGAGGGCGTTGCCAAATTGCTAGAGGGCGTTGCCCAATTTCCCCATTTGTTCAATTACAGGATTTAACCATGAGATGGCGCTTCATTCACAAAATACCCAAAGACAACTGGGTGTTGTAGAACTTAGTATGTTTCAATGTTTGCAGCTCTGCAGTTGTGTTTGCTGAATACTGTAGCATTTAATCACTTATTTGTTACTGTATGGTTTTCACAAGCTACTATAATGAAAAATCATCATTATTTTAGATCAAATAAAGTATATAGTTTGCTTTATGCAGTATATTTCTTGTAATATTGTTGGGGTGTTTTTACACAGTACAGTAGATTGAAGTAAATTAATGTATACATTAAGATAAGATAAGATGGACCTTTATTAATCCCATGGGGAAATTCAGTAGTTCAAACAGCAACAGGGTGAGAGTGAAAAACAGGACAGCACAGATTCACACAGATTAATACAATCAAAAATAAGTTGAGCGATACAAATAATAATAATGAGAAACTATGGAATAAGAAATGAATAAAACTAAAATGTAATTATCATATCATATATTATAATGTATTGTATTATTAAGTAATATCATACATTAACCCCACTATAGCAGATGCCACATTGAATGGATGAACACATGTATGCATCAATAATTACAACAGAGTATTTCTAAATACAAGTTGTAAAAATACTTATATGTATTTAATATATTAACCCTTTGGAGTCGACCGTCACGCCGGCGTGATCAGATCACATGACCTGTTCAAGCCGGTGCCGCATAAAAACAACAGTCCGGACAACATTGCCGTGTGTTTCTGTCGAAAGTACTGGCTTGAAACTATATCCCAGTATTTGTTTCATGCAAAAATACCCAGTAAACACGGAGATACGATGATATAAAGTTAATACATTTTAAAAGTATGAAAAATGGAAGCACATATTTGAAAATCTTCGCCGTATTTGATTATTTTACGAAACTGAAAATACTGGAAACTGTAGATCCTGCTCAACAGGATGTATATGTGTATTTCTGTCGAAAGTACTGGCTTGAAACTATATCCCAGTCTTTGTTTCATGCAAAAATACCCAATAAACACGGAGATACGATGATATAAAGTTAATACATTTCAAAAGTATGAAAAATGGAAGCACATATTTGAATATCTTCGCCGTATTTGATCATTTTACGAAACGGAAAATACTGGAAACTGTAGATTCTGCTCAACAGGATGTATTTACCAGGGAGGGGGTGAGGTAATCAGGTAAATGGAGTGATACGAAACGAGACGAAAAGAGACGAAGAGGGACGGCGGGAACCGAAGAGAGACGGCGGGAAATGGAGAGAGACGGAGATATACGAAGACAAGCGGCGGGAGACAAAGAGAGGAGGCGGGAGACGAAGAGAGGAGGCGGGAGACGAAGAGAGGAGGCGGGAGGCGAAGAGAGGCGGCGGGAGACTGCGATTGAAGTAAAGTGACAGACAAACATTGAGCATTTAGATATAGTTAGATAGATTTAGAGTTTTGAAGATTCAACTATGATGAAGAGAACTCTGAACGTGAGTCAAGCTTTAAGCTTGTTTTTTGACATGGAGGAGGAGGAACCTGTGATGTTGCCCTCTGTGTCGTAGTTGACAGAAACTGCTTTGAAGCGTGGCACAGATAAAGACAGAAAAAAACAGATTTTTGTACATTATGTGTATATATATATATTTGTATTATATTTATAATAACACTTTTGCCTTATCAGAATGAAATCCTATGCTACCTCAATCAAACTTTCACATTATCATAGTGACATCCCGTGTATATATTTCCAGCTTTTAAATGGTTTCGTTGTGTATGTTTGTATATGAAAAATAATATCATTTTCAAAATCTGTTTTTATGTTTTTTTTGTGATTTTGGGTCTAAAATGTTCATATAGTGGAAGATCACTGCTCTAAACAAAGTCAACAATCCTACATCCATACTTAATAAATATAATTAATTATGATGAATACATTAAGTCTTGTTCATTGTTTTTCACTTTTATGAAATGTTTAATATTTCCGGTGGAAATGGTGGACTATCGGATATTCAAAATGCAGCATATTTTCACTCTTACACACATATATTCTCCTTTTACATACATACATTTTCACTCTTACACACATATTCTCCTTTTACATACTTACATGTTCACTCTCACACACATATATTCTCCTTTTACATGTATACATTTTCACTCTTACACACGTATATTCTCCTTTTACATACATACATTTTCACTCTTACACACATATATTCCTCTTTTACATCCATACATTTTCACTCTCACACACGTATATATTTACACACACACACATTCATACATTTTGTTCTCATATTATCATATTTCAATGCACACATTCATATATTGTCACTCACACATTCATGCATTTTGTTCTCATATTCATATAATTTAATGCTCATATTTATACATTTTGCTCGCATGCAAAATCTACTAAAACAAAGTATGTCATGGTGGTCAGCTGTTAAACACAAAGGTGTATCTTAAGGGCTGTAAATATAATAAGCCTGTTGTCAATTTTAGACACAGGCTTATTATATTTACAGCCCTTAATAACATTAATTTTCTGGACTCAATGTGTGTCTTGGCCGTTTTCTTTGTTCTTTGAAATCACTTCTGCGAGTTTCGCGGGCCTCTCCCCTCGCTCCACTGACCATTAGACCATTTAGTAAGGTAAAAAGCAAAAGGGCAAAAATGCCTCTCAGACGCTCTTTCGTTTACTTTTTTAATAAAAAAAAACAAATGGTCCGTAGATTAGGGCTGTGCATCTTCACTAGTCTCACGATTCGATTCGATTACGATTATCCTGTCAACGATTCGATTCGGTTCGATATCCCGTTGCATCCCGGTGCATCACGATTCATACCAATGCGTTGCATCCTCCATTTTCTATATTACTGCACGTGGCTTATTTTTCATCAATGCATACATGCAGTAAATACATATGAACTCTCTTTTTATTATTTAGAAAGTGCTTCAGAAATCAATAACATAAATGTCTTGACATTAATTTATAAACCAAAATAAATGAATTGTATAGGTCTAGCCTCCATGTGTGAAGTTGTTCCATCCTCAAAAACAAAAAGCTAATGCTTCTGCAGTCGAGCTGCAGCTTCTAGCCACGGTCTTCTGTTAAAGAAAGGACACTGAATGTCCTGAATGAGGCATCACACACCTTGAGTCTGAACACAGCAGACAACAGGAGTATTTACAACAGCATATACAAACTAAAATACTGCATGTGGGTGCACACTTACATTCTCTGTTTTACTGTTACATAAATCCCATGAATGTATGAGATTAAATTAGCTTCATTATATCTCAGTGATTAAGTGAATAATAAAGTTTCTATCGGGTCACTATCAGCATGTCACTCATTATTTTCAGGGAGGGGGCGGGGCTTGGAGGAACGGAGAGGAGACGGTGATCGCGGAAGCTTTTTTCCTCCTGCCTTCACAAACTTTACACACGTATATATCGTCTGAAAATTGCTAGAGGACATTCATACTTTGCAATCCAAGACTTAATTAAATCCACCAAAAACCTGACATGATTGTAACGCGATTATTTTTGAAAAACATAAATCCCTGCCGCAGCGACACGGAGTGATTCAGAGCGTGCAATCCAAGACTTAATTAAATCCACCAAAAACCTGACATGATTGTAACTTTTACAACTTTTGAAAAACATAAATCCCTGTCACACTCCATGTTGCTGCAGCTCAGATTCAGAGCGGGTCATTCTGCTGTTCGTTCTGGACTGATGTTCTCGTGTTGGTGGATAAAGCAGACTGCTCCGTGTTGCTGTGCCGCTGTCACGTCTGTTCCCTGATCTCTGCGTCACCGACCGATTTGATATTAAAGTGACAGAAAAAACGTTATAGTAAAGCCGCGGCCGGGGAAATCAGGAAGCAATGTTACTACTCTATAACCGATTGTCTTCCGTCACTGCATTGAGACCGTATCGTCCACGTCCGCATCGCAATGCATCGTAGAAATTATTATTTTCAACACCCCTATCGTAGATACACGGACTCATATAGCCTATGTAAGTATACTGTAAGGAGAATGTATGTGCGTGAGAGGACCAGTATGAATTACGGCATAGAAATATGCAAACACACATTTACAGACTGGGGGGGGGGAGAGCTGTGGAATGTGTCCCTTCCTCCACACATTCCGATGGCCAATTCGTTTTAAACAAAGAGTTCGCAACACAGGACAGCAGAGGCAACATGGGGGGTGGGGGCTGGTGAACGGTCTTGGTCAATGTTTGTAAACACAATCCTCAGGATGTGTCCTAATCAAACCAAAAGAGAAAATGCAGATATCATTCTCTCTCTCGACTCGCTGGTAACTCGAGCTGAGCGCTCATTGGTGTTCATACTGCTCAGAGGCTGGGCTGCTGTGTATATCTAGTGTATTCATACTGTACCCCTCCTCACTGTTTATTCATCATTCAAACATTTACACCTTCCTTTTTTGAGTCCTATGTTTCCAATTGGTTCCCAAATCTGAACATTGACCAGTGGCATAAGATCAGGAGCCGGGTAAATGAGAGACTGAGGAGCCCCCGAAAACAGATCCCGAAATAGCTCGTCCTGGTTTCCGCAGCAGATAGGCCTACAGTATGGTGTCTGTTATGTCAGTTATTTTAAATAAAACGTTGGAAACTGAACTTGAACATTGTTTCCTCTTTTTATTTTATTTATCATTTTCGGGACGGGGAGACGTGGGGAGACGTGTGTGATTAAAAATGTATTTGCAGAAATGTAAAGTGATCTAACTAAGTTCTATTCATATTTTTGACAGGAAGAGTGTTAGAGTTTATTGAAGGATAAATATGTTTTCATCATGAATTGTCATAAAGTGTTCAAGAAGATTCTTAGTCAGGAAGGGAGGAACAGAGAACAGTCTGTTCAAAAGCATACACACACACACACACACACATTCACATGACAGAGTCACAAGATACACAGTAAACATATATTGGTGTTGGTCATCATCACATGATTGTCATGTCTCTGTATTGTTGCAAATAAAAGAGCTGCATTGGGAGAAGACGGCCAGAATTGGTTGAGAGTGGACATTTGCAGGTCGCTCGCCGATTCTCCTTGCAGCAAGCTAAATTGAAAACTCGAGTACTGTTATCTCTGTTCACTGGATTTGGTTTATTGAACCGAACTGGGGTTTTACCCTTACAAAGTGATATTGCAATACCCCACAAAGAGCTGTGTAAATGGGTGGCTACATGCATTTGAAAAGCAATATAAATCACACAGTTATTAAACAATAGGCTATAAAAGCACCATCGATAACCATTACCTTTATCCAATTCAAACTTTGGACGGGAACAAAGGAAGGTGTACATGTTTGGGCTATACCAGGGGTCGGCAACCCGCGGCCCTTTAAGTCCTCTGCTCTGGCTCCCTTGAGCTTAGACAAAAATAAGAAGGAAATAAAATAAAAGTATTTGTAGGACTATTTATATTTTGTTGCATGGTTGAAAATGTTTCGTATGTTGTATTTTGAGGTGATACTGTGACACATAAATAAAAAACAAAACGGTTTTAATTAGGTCAACTAAAATATGCGTCACATCCTGCTCCGGTCCTGCGCGAGAGCCTTTTCTTGGAGGCGAATAACCTGACCCCCGGCTCGATGAGCGAACTATGGATAAATCAAAGAAAAGTACCGGAGGAACACAGGATTTAATTCTGTGTGGACAGAGTTATCTGCTTTCACAGCAAACGATGCTGGTTTACCGGTATGTTTGATATGTAGAGAGAAGTTGTCAACAGTGGTGCAGCCTTTACGAGGGAGAGGAAGACAGCTGACGATCTTCAGTAGCGCTCCGTAGCGCTGTAAAAAGCACGACCAATCATCTGAGCCGGCCCGGCTAAAGTAACTGGATGGCCTACCTGCCTGTCAGCCTTCCATCTGTGCACAAACTTATCTCGTGCCCTCATTGGTCATGTGCGCGTTCGTGTGTGTTGGAGGAGGAGCTCTGTGAGGAAGTCTGAAGGAAGAGGCAGATTTTTTCCGGTTGTGTACTTTCAAATTCTAGCACACTCGAGCTGGTTTCTCCATTCTTACCTGCCCCACCTTTAACTCTTTTTAGGGTGCAGATATATGTGTTATTTATTTCAAAGTGGGCCCATTTTAATAATATTTGTTTCCCCTTCAAATGTGCAGAGGACTCCCCAAGTGCTGTGTTTAATTTATTTTAAAGTAGGCCTGTGTATTATTTTTAATTCTCCTTATAAAAGTTCTTTGTTTCTTATTAGAGGTTAACAGTTTTATATCATGTAATACATAGCCTAATAAATGCAACAAACTGTAGTTTTTGTCTGATATAACAATAAAAAACTATGAAATATGTTTTGCGGCTCCAGACAAAACATGTTTTGGGAAAAAGGAGCACAATGGCTCTTTTGGTCAAACAGGTTGCAGACCCCTGGGCTATACTGTAGGCCTACTGTATACATACAAAGGCCATTCAAGCTAGAGTTCTTCTGGAAATGTTCACATCAGGCCAGAGTCCTGCATCGGGTGACCCGCAAAAAAGGTGATTCGCGGGTGGTATTTTTTCAAACGCTTTTTTCCGGGTTCGGTTCTGGGTAAAACAAAGATGATGCGGGTCGGGTCGCGGGTATTGCATAATAAATATATTAAAATAATAATAATTTAGTTTAATGTTTAAATCCTCAGACTTCTCCCCCGTGGGACCGCGCATAATCATAACCTCTGCAGCGCATCAATCTGCTGCTGTGCGCGCCACATTGGAAATGGCTGAGGTGAAGCTCTCTAGTGGAGAATACAGCATTTTCAATAACACTTCCTCAAGAGCAAAATCCAACGTCTGGGAGGCTTTTGGTTCCTAGATGGAGAAAAGAACCAACATCCCATGCTGTTTGAGACAAATATGCAACTGCATGTGTTAATAATTGCACGTTTTCACTGCTCATATATAGGCTAGGCTATGCGGGTTCGGGTCGGGTTGCGGATCTGGTGCCGACGGGTCGGGTCGGGTTGCGGAACTAATTGGCAATATGTGCGGGTAGCGGGGCGGGTTCGGTATTGCACGTCGCGGGGCGGGAGCGGGTCTTGAAAATCAGACCCGTGCAGGACTCTTCATCAGGAACCTTCAAGTTAAACAATACTACAGTAAACAATTAACACAGTAGGCCTAAATTATGTGTATTAAACCACATTTATTTTGTTAAAAATAAACGAAATATGATTTTGTTTGAATGATTAAATGTCATCAGGCACCTTCAAGTTAAACAATCAGGTGCACACTTTAATGTGCCGCCACCTCCGGACTTGGCTTGACTCGGTTTAAAGAATGCACAAATGTGTTCAATCGTTTATGTCAGATATGTACTAAGTAGCCTAAATACTGTTATTGCACATATTGCAGGTAGGCCTACTGAGACAACGAAATGCAGTTTAGCTTCTAACCAGGTGCAACAAGCAGCGAAAAGTAATGTGCACAATACTACAGTAAACAATTAACACAGTAAATTATGTGGATTAAACCACATTCATTTTGTTAAAAATAAACGAAATATGATTTTGTTTGAATGATAAAATGTATGGTGAATTGCCCTAATGTGGGACATTTTTGCATTTCAGACTTCGGGAATATATTGCGATATGAAGCCGATACAATAAATCTAAATCCAGTACCATTTCCGAAATCCCCAGTAATATTAGACACTAATAATTCAGTAAACTATTAACAATGTACATATTATTGTTTGCCCGTGGGATTAGGATGATCGGTAGTGAGAGCCGCTGCATTTTCCTCCGGTCGGATGTGATATAAAAACAAAGCGATTATTTTTGTTGTTGTAAACTCACGTGGATTACATTTAGTGCATTAATTTCAACTCGCGAACATATGATACATTAAATGATCGTGAGGATGATGATTGAAAATCGTTTGTTTGACCCTGGATGCATTTCCTGATCTAAAAACATAGCGATGGTTTTGTACTTACGCCAACGTGAATTAAACATTATTTTGTTAAGTAAAAACATGGTGATGTTTTGTAAATGATTACATGTCTCTTATTTAGCACAGAATATGATCCTATCCGTGACATATGGATCTTAACAAATATCCGATCAGATACCTGTAGATCAGCTGTTTATTTCACATGAGTTCCAGTGTGGCAGCTTTTCACGGCTCCCCCTGGTGGATCCATGATCCATTGCAGCTGGTTTCATTATAATTAAATGTATTTATCAAGGGGGCGTTTCAAGTCCTGCGGGGGGGTTTTCCTTTTCAGCAGGGGCCCACCCCGTGCCGATCACGGACCCGCACGGGTAGGCGTCTGAAACGAAGCGCTACATCTGTACACCTTGCGCCAAATGCTGCTCCTTCCACATACTTTCAGCTAGAGACTTCATTCCAACTTTAAAATGACCTTCAGCTATACAACTTGTTATTCAGATTTTTTATATCTTTAACATTTTCTGAGATATTTAACTTAGTTTGGAGCTTGGTAAAGATGCTTTCTTCAGATTTTAACATTAGTGTGTATTGCTCAGCTCGTTAAGGCTTAGAGTGTGTGATGTCACAGCTAGAGTGGAGGACAGCTTGACATTTGCCTTACATCTTCTTCTTTAAACTGCCATAATTCCCAAACCCTACACTAGGAAAACCTCTCCTACGTTGAAAAATAAAAAATAATTCATCAATAAAATTAAACAAAATGCCTCATGAGGGCATGAAGAGACAAAAACTTGTCAAAAAGTCCACCTAGCTCCCAATAGACTTCCATGTTAAATTTGTCCGGAGCTTTCTTCTGACCAGAAAGAAGTACACTTTAAACAAACTGCTCCCATCTCCACGTTTTACACACAAAACCCAAAAAAACAAACATATATCAGTTCATTGGGGTTCCTTGATGCTCACAGTCTGGTAATTTTTTTATAGGAGCCATAGTTTTTGAACAGGTGGCAACATTGTCAGATATAATCCTCAATGCATTCTTAATGGGACTCATTCAGCTTTCACACCAGCGCTTTTCCTTTTCTAGCTCCGAGCTAGAGCTTTTCTGGTTCAGCTCCGGTTTCCCTTTTCTGCTCCCGCTCTGTTCACACCGCCCAGAGCCCGACTGGTGCAGCCGCTGCTGGGTCATGACGTCACCGTTTACATCGTTGATTTGCTCCCTAACGGTGTTACGGCGCTCACAACAACGGGGAACTGCGTCGGGTCGATAATCGTGTTGCTTTTAATCACACGAAGCCAGATTAAATAAAATAACGACTTCTCCAACCTTATGCTTTTATCCAGAGTGCCGTGGTTCATTTTTTATTAATGTGTTTCTGCGGCATTTACCGACTGCTGCAGTGTTGGCTGCTCTTCCACGGGAGTTTATTCTCCCGTTAGCTCCCGGTTAGCTCACACGGCTCTAAAGTATTCACTGTCTGACTCACACAAGCAGCTGATGCATATCCCCAGTTCCCCTTAGCCTAAGTGAATGTGTGTCAGTCTGAATTGACACTGTTTGGCATCACAACGCTGTTATGAAAGTTTCTCTGGTATAAAATGGGTGATGTTAGCATAGCAACGAAGCTAAACTGACTACTTGCTATTGCTATCCTATTGTGGCATAAACCGTTTTATACAGACACATTTTACCGGCCTATTTTTATTATGATTCTACTTGTGATAGTCGGACATGACAACCTGTGCAGCCCATGTATTTATTCCATCCGATAGCTGCTATAATACAAAACAACACGTCTGCCTCTCTCCACAATGATCGATAACAGTGAACGGATGGTCAAAGTAAGGTACAAATAAACAGAATCACACGAAGCCTGGTTAGTGGTGCCTGACTTTATAAAGTGTGTTTATAGGCACTACTGCTTGTAGGCAGTCGACCCATGTTCAGGGGAGGTGGGTTTAGTTTCCTGCACGCCTCGACGTAAGGGAGACGTAAGCGACACCAGCTCTTAGCTCCGAAGCTCTTGCCTCTAGACCGAAACAAATTTGGAGCTGGAAGTGAACCGGATTCTGGACCTAGAGGCGGCGCCGCTGCGGTGTGAACAGGAAAAACCGGCACTTTTCAGGCTCCGGCTCCGAACCGGAGCTGAAAACGCGTTGGTGTGAAAGGGGCATCAGTGCTGCAGTTGGTTACCATGGTGTTGCTGGGCAGATTGGGGCTACACACCTGAGTGACATCATCTAATCAGAGCAGACACACCCACAGACAGACAGACTGGTACACGCACACACAAACACTGGATGTTTATACTACATATGTTCACACGCACACACACACACACACACACACACACGCACACACACACACACACACACACACACACACACACACACACACATCAACCCCACAAACAAGAACACACTCAAGTCTTTGTGCTTACATTTCCTACTAAACTAAATTTAGCTCATTTCAGCTTTCAGACATTGAGGCTATACATTTTATTGTTTATACCTTTTTTAAACCTTGTCTTTGAAATATTAAGCTTCTTCACTATTTTTCCTACTCTTCCAGTTTAACATTTCACTTTTTCCACAAAGTCATTGCTATGCATTTGAGCTGTAACAATTTGATTCAAATCATTTCACTTGTCTGCATTTCTCTGCTAAGTTCAGCAACACACTTACTTGGTCTCTGTAGCTAAAAGCAGCTACTATACAGCTAATACAATATTCAGCTTTTGCTGCATTTCCAGCTAAATTCAGCAACAAATGTTCACAGTTTACAGCATTCGCACGCATTTTCTGCAGGAAATGGTTTTTCTAGTTGTAAAAGCAACACGCATCGGGATACGGCCTGCAGGCGGAAGCAGCGACGGGAGGACGACGCGCGGAAAGCATCGGATGAAACGACTGGTGAGGAGTATGCTTTCCGAGCTATGTTTCCGAGTCAACGACGATCACTGAGAGAGGACTGATGGTGGACACAGGGGCGACTTCACATATGTAACAAAGTTCAAGAGGTTTGATGATGACTTCCAGGCTGAATCCCACTGTGTGGAATTAGCTGGTGGTACCAGGTGCAATGGTGTAGCAGAAGGAAGAGGAGACGCTGTTGTTATTATGGTGGACAGCATGGGGAAAAGACACAAAACAACTCTGAAGAAGGCGTTGTACATCCCATCGTACCCCCGAAACATTTTTTCTGTGAAAGCAGCTACTACTAAAGGAGCAACGGTAACCTTCAAGCAGGGCAAAGACGTCCTGCAACACAAAGACGGTACACATTTTCACATTTATGAATTGAACAGACTTTATTTCTTGAACACAGTAAATGATGAATGTGATGACCAATGCAACAGGTGTTGTGATTTACAGACATGGCATGAGATCCTAGGACACTGTAATTATGATGATATTCAGAAGTTACAGAATGTTGTTGATGGCATGTCAGTTAAGGGTAACGGCCCGTCCACACTACAGCTTCAAAAAAAGCTTGGAGCTGGGTGTGTCTGAAACTCGACCAACAACCAATCACATGAATCTCCCGCCCCTGACACACAAGCAGCGGTTTGATTGGCTAGAGCTTGTACTGGCATATGATTTGATTGGCTGGCGCTGGCTACGCCGGAGACGAACCGCTATGCTACCCACAATTCAGTACGGCGAAAATGCGAGGCAACGTGACGTCACCCCATTCAAAGTGAATGGGCAGACACGTTGGAAACCGCTTTTGAAGCTGTCGAAGCTGTAGTGTGGACGGGCCGTAAGGTAAACACACCTCCATATTGTGATGTATGCACTAAAGGGAAGTGTACCCAAACCAGGAACGGGGAGCCTGGTGTAAGAGCCAGAGTAGCTCTAGAGTTGGTGCGCACAGATATAGCAGGACCAATAGATCCGCAATCCAGAGAAGGCTTTAAATATACTTTATCATTCACAGACGATTACTCCAGTGCAGTGTTTGTGTATTTCCTTAAAAACAAAAGTGACACAGTGCAAGCAAATAGAGAGATTTCTGGCCAATACTGCCCCATACGGGAAAGTAAAATGTATCAGGTCAGACAACGGCACAGAGTTCACAGGGAAACATTACTATGCAGCAGTAATAAGATTAGACATGAAAAGTCAGCACCGTATTCCCCACATCAAAATGGCACTGCTGAGAGGAATTGGCGCATACTTTTTGACATGGCCAGGTGCATGCTTATGGAAAATGAGATGTGGCCCCATGCAGTACAGACAGCAGCTGTGTAGTAAGGAATAGATGCTTTAACAACCGCACAAAACAGATACCTTACTGTATGTTGACAGGTAGACGGCATAACCGGTCCAGAATGCACACGTTTGGGTCAGTGTGCTATGCCTATAAGCAAGACAAAATAAACTGGACTCAAGGTGGGAAGAGGGGATTTTTGTTGGATATGACAAAAAGAGTCCAGCCTATGGTCTATTTCCCTCACAGTGGAAAAGTGCAAACATCTAGACTTGTAAAGTTTGTGACCAAGACCAATTCAGAAAGAGAAACACAAACAGAAACCGTCTCTGATGATGACTTTGAGGTCCAGAACAAATCTTGCAAAATCAAGCGTGATACTAACGTTAGTCCAGTATCTATGGTAACAGAGACAGAAGACGACAAGAGTGAGCTTATCCTTCAAGAGTGAGGAAGAAGCCAGCTTACTTATGTGACAGTGTATGTGGTAAGGAAAGTGAGGATCAGTACTGACACATATTGACTGTTGTCACAGATTAATGTGCAATATCCCTTTAACATGTAGGGAAGCTGTAACTTCATCTGAGTCAAAACAATGGGTTATTGCAATGGATGAGGAAATGCAATCACTAAAAGAGAATGACACATGTATCCTGACCAACTTACTTCAAGGTGAGAAAGCAGTGGGGGGTACATGGGTGTATGATATCAAAACCAATGTTGATGGGTCCGAAAGATACAAGGCACGATGTGTAGCTAAGGGATACAGTCAGAAGAGGGGAAAACTATGATGAGACATGTTCACCTACCGCTAACCTCACCAGCATCAGAGTGTTGGTGCAGAAAGCAGCACAGGAACATCTGGTTTCACACCAAGTGGAGGTTAAAACGGTTTACCTTCATGCACCAATAGACTGTGAGTAGTATCTGAGTGAAAACGACTTCCTACAGAACCCTGCTGACCGTTGTGTTACAAAAGAAACTGAAAAGTGAGAATGATAATATGGGTTGATGACATAATCATTGCAGCTAGTGATAACAATGCATTGGAAGTTGTTAAAGAGATGCTCACATGAAAGACTTGGGGAAACTAAAACATTCCTCAGCATTGATTTTGATCAAACCGATTCGTGTGTAAAGATGTCACAGAAGAAATATGTGAACAAAATACTTGAAAGGTTTAACATGCAGGATTGTAAACCAAGAGCGACACCTTGTGAGCAAAAACTGAACTACTTGGATGATGCTGTACCGATGAAGGGTGTGAGAATGTCCAGAGAAGCAGTAGGTAGCCTGATCTGCCTAGCTGTGTGCACGAGGCCTGATTTGAGTTGTGTTGTCAGTAAACTGTCCCAGTATTTTTCTGAGCCGACAGAAGAGCAATGGACTACTGTAACACATGTACTGAGATATTTGAAAGGTACAATCGACAGGGATGTGTTACCGGAAATGCAAGAGTGAAAAACTGGGCTTACACGCATACAGCGATGCAGATGGGGCTGCTGATGTAACCGACAGACGGAGTGTGTCAGGTTATTGTGTTAGCCTTAATGAGAGCGGGCCACTGGTTTCCTGAAAAACCAACAAGCAGCCAACTGTGGCTGTATCTACTTGTGAAGCCGAGTGTATGGCTTTAGCAGCTACTGTGCAGGAGTGTATGTGCTTAATACAACTACTAGAGGGCATTGACACATGTGAATATACACTACCTAGGATTTACGAAGACAACCAGGGCACAATAGCGCTGGCAAAGAATCCTGTTAACGGACAGATGCAAGCATATTGACATTAAGTATCATTTTCTGAGGTCAACTGTGGAAGGGGAACAAACACATCTGATGTATTGTCCAACAGACCAGATGGTGGCATATGTTATGGCAAAACCTGCACCAAAGTTTAAGTTGATTAAGTTTGCAACGTTAATGCCTGTAAGCTAGAGTTTCAATTTCTGTACGGTAGAGAACCTTGTGTTTTTATTTGTTAAAAGACCACAATGTGATATCAAGTGGGGGTGTTAACATTCAGGTAAATGTCTTACCAATGTGTGTTATTTGTTGTGCATGACTGGAAGCCAATAGTGAACCAGGTTAAAATTCAATGATGGGTATAAATAAAGCCACGCCTCCAATGGGAGGGCCCGTTGAATGAAATGCCACAGTCCCTGATGCTTCGTTATTCCTCCACTTATTTGGATGCTAAACAGCAATGAAGTTATGCTTACTCTGCTAACAAGTGTTCTCAAAGTTGGTAAAGGTGCAGCTAGTTCACTCCAGGTGGAACTAAAGTCTGATTCAACACTTGATCAGATTTCACATCATTCATCCACATCTGTGAAGTAACTAAAGGTGTTACATACATATAGTGGAGTAAAAGTACACCATTGACCTCTGAATCGTGGTTGAGTAGAATTACAAAGTATTAAAAACTGGAAATACTCAAGTAAAGTACAAGAATCCCAAAATGGTACTTAAGTACAGAACTTGAGTTAATGTTCTTCGTTACTGCCATCTGAGTACATCTCCCACATCTGCTCTTATTATCCTTAATGTCATTAACTATGTTTTATCATAGCATCATATCAGCGTGTGACTAATGGCCAGCTCTGTGTCTGGCTGTCTTGGACTTCATCTGAAGGTAGCAAATATGTCTTTTAACATTCAAAAAAACATGACATTTATTAAGTGTACATTTTCAAGGTCAGCACTGAGATTATCATCGGATCCCATATACAGTAAGTAGGCGCATTCACACCGCAGTACTTTCCCCACAAAGGTTCATGAGAGTTTAGTTCATGAGAACTCTTGTCGCGTTCACACCAAAAAGAGCCGGTACTAAAATTAGTTCATGAGAACCTTTTTACCTCCACCTTTTTCCGGCCGGGGACCTCGGGTGGCAGTATACGCCGTGAAGTGAGTTGCGGCCTGCCAGTAAACCCAAAGCAGAAGAAGAAGAAGTGACGTCAGCGGCTTCATTTGCCTAATCCACCCCCAGGGACTTATTCCGGTGTGAACGCGTTCATGAGAACTAAAGAGTTCTCATGAACTAAGTTCTCATGAACCTTTGTGGGAAAAGTACTGCGGTGTGAATGCGCCTATTGAGTCAGTATTGGTCTAATACTCAGTTGTATATATATATACAAATGTAAGGAATATAATACAACATATATAATACAATATGTATTCATACTGGAAAGAGGCGTCATTAAAGTCTCTCGTTGGAACCCGTTCTGGTTTAAAGGTTTACAGGATGGATCAGATGTACACATATGTAATCACACTGCATGATATCAGAGGGCAATGACCTCTGACGGTCAGATGGATTAGGTGACCTCTGACCCCGTGAGGAGGCGTTGCAGTCCCACTAGAGCTTCTTGGGGACGTTGGTGATGATGGGTTTGGGCCGAGTCTTGAAGATCAGCTTCTGTTTGATGAGCGCGGTCACGCAGTAGGAGGTGGAGGGGGCTCCTGGCTGCTTGGTTTCCATGGGTAACTGTGGGACATCATTGTTTTCATTGTCACTGTCACAGCAACCCTGGCTGTCCTGCAAATGGCTGGAATGCTTGGTGAGTACAGCAAAGGGTGCCCTACAATGAGCACTGGCACACCCTGGTGGAGGGAGGAAGAAAGACAGCAGCATTAAGAGCCAGGACTAGTTTCAACTTTTAGTGATAATAATACATTCAGTTGAACATCACAGAAGAAACACAAATGCATCAAAACGTCACAGTGGATAAGCTGAGATAAGTGTTTGCAATATATGCTTGAAAAAAGACAAGCACTACGATCTCCTTGTATATTTCGAGGTTGGGCCTAAGAGAATTAAATAAAAAATTACTAGAAATAAAAAAAGAGAAACTAGTTTGTTGTTTTATTTACTGTAAATTATTAACACATGTGGTTATTTATTAGAGTAAAGCTTACAACTTAGATCTTCAAACAGGGTTCTCACACATTTGTAATCATCAAATTCAACAGACTTCCCTTAAAATGTAAAGACCCAACATGGCATAGTTTGACCTTGCAGTCAAGTCTATTTTTGCACAGGAACGTATCTAAAGCAGGGAAATTACCAGGGAACTGGCGACCATGACAAGAGATGTTCAAATTCTCTAGATGATGGAAAGGAGCTTCAACGCTTCCTTTATAACCTCCTTTAGTTGGGGAAACACTGGACTTTCCTTTACAGAAGGAAAGGAGAAAATGTTGTCCAAGAATACATTGTGCCCACATATTAAATTAATGAATTGAATTAGACAACATTTGGCTGTTAATGGTAACAACCGACCATGAAGTAAAGTGGATAATGTAAGTTTATGCTTATTAAACATTTAACAACTTATGCCGTAAACTACCAAAGTGCTTCTATGTTTTAATGTTCCAACACTATTAAACCAAAAGGTGAACAATGACCATTACGCTACACTCTAAAAATGACCAATTGGATTCATTTCAATATTTCCAGTGTTCACCGAGTTAAGGGGTGGTCCTTAAAGAGCCTGTGACACGGTTTTCACCCATCATCCAAACCCATACATTTGAGTACATATTGTCCCCTTGAAAACCGTTACTGAACTGATTTTGGATATTTGTACTTTGATAACCATTAATCTGCCTTCAATGTTGACAATTTTCTGGATCTGCTCGCGGATTCTTCAAGTCCCGCCAAATGATGGGTGACGTCATTGCGGGCACAGCGCTCCAGCTGCACCGTCCAGGATCCCAGCATCTGCATGTAAACCTTTATATATATACAGTCAGATGTAAACGCACGATGGTGCACACAGCAGCAAGCTCAGACAACGATGACAGGTTAATGTTGAACGTGTCTGAGAGCTCATATGAGGCTGAAGGATCGGTTTATGTTGTATCTGCTGTTAGAAGTTTAGGAATGAGGTGCGTCAATATGGGCGATCATATGGTCATGGAGCCAGTGGTGGAATGGGACTACAAATCATCCCGGGACTCTCGACCGGCCCACTTCGGTACCGCTAGTAAATTGTCAACGGGGGGAGTGGGGATGTCAGGGGCGGCAGGTGCTGTATATAGTAAATGTAAATATGTAAATATGTGTGTCACTGCATCCTGGTAAAATACAAATATAATGTATAATGTCTGTGTCTTTGACATTAGCGCTGCTAGCCACCTGTGCCCTGTACTACGAAGCCAGTTCAACAGACCCTGGATATGTTTGAGTAACAAACAAACGAACAACAACAAACTAACAAACGAGATCTCGCTGAGCGGTCCGACGACGCTGGTTATCAACTCGGTAAATCAAGCCAGGGTTTCTCTCTCCAGCTGAGAGCTCGTTCACGTCTAAAACACGCGTGGATCTGACTTTAATTACATTTGTCTCGAGTGTTTCGTCAAAATAATGTGTTAAATAATACTTCTGCATCCAGTCCGGCCAGATGAGGCTGGAGAAGCTGACTCAGATAAGGAAATATATGATATATTATGATATTATATGATCGATGATCTGACTGATGATGTAATATGAATGATAAGTGCGACACGTCGGCGTCTTCTCTGCATACGGCAGTTTAAACTGTATTTCCTTTATCCTGTAATATGACTTGAGAGATTTAAACTCCGCACACTGAGTTGATCTCTTCTCTATAGACGCCGGAGGCGGGCAGCGTCAGGTAAAAGAAGTTATTTAGCCTTCTCAAACCTGAGCCTCACGCGCCACCTATGGGGGATGTGCTGGTGACTTATCCGACCGGCCCACTTCGGTACCGGCCCATCGGGATTCGTCCCGATGGCCAGTCCGCCACCGCACACAGCCCATGTAAACTGTCAACGGGGGGAGCCTCGCTGCGGGGAAACGGTGGACCTAGTGTCCCTATCGAAGTGGGAATAATAATAATAATAATCCGTGCATTTTATCCATTAATTTCCCCAACATTGTGGTAAAACACACGTTTAATCCATGTTGTTGGTGTACTACAACTACAAAAAGCATCGGTTTGTTTTCTCATCAGGAAATGCAGACCGGCTCAAACAAACGATCATTTAATGTATCATATGTTCGCCGAATTGACATGAAAGCACTAATAAATGTAGTTTCATCCACTTGAGTTTACAACCACAAAAATAATCGATTTGTTTTTATATCACATCCGACGGGAGGAAATTCAGCAGCTCTCACGACCGATTTTTAATCCTAATGTAATCATCATCTTCACCACGATCATTTATGTTTATGTCGCCTAACTGACATGAAAGCACTGACAAATATGAATATACTGTAGTCAACTTCATTAAAACGTTATTAACGTGCCTAATCTCAGTAATTCACCATTTCTACGCATGACACAACACACTTTGTCCGTGTTTGGCTCTCGAAGCGTTCCCGCATTGATGTCACTTCCGGCTTCCCCCAAAACGAGTCGAAGGAATTTCCCCGCGATGTTCGAAATTATTGATATTTAACGGAACGGTATCGCTTTTTCTTTTTTTAACTGACGGTTCGAGATTACTAGTAGACCAATATTTCATTGCACAACAGTTGTTGGGATGGTGTCACAGGCTCTTTAAGCGTTTAGGTTTTTTTTAATTCCACATGTGTCCACCTTGACGGCCCCTACACACGGCGGCGTGCGTTGCCGCTTGGCGTGTCTTGAGCTTGGGGAGTCAACGCGAGCAACACGACCAACAACCAATCACATGAATGTCCCGCCCCGGACATACAAAGCAAAAAAGCCCGGTTCTTCGATCCACTCTAGCCAAAATGGATGCCGGTTTGGTAGCAAGGGTGGCATTGGTATATGCATTGTATCTCGGGAGGCGACGTTGTGTGCGTCGCTGTTGGGTACATCCGATACTCTGAAAACGTCTGCAACGGGGAGAATACCACGTTCTGGTCCAAGAGCTCCGCCTGGACGATGTACTGTTTCAGCAGTACTTCAGAATGAGCAAAGGCCATTTCGACGAGTTGCTCGGCAAAGTGGGTCCACTGATAACAAAGGCGGACACCAACATGCGTTTGTCAATCGGACCCGCCGAGCGACTCACCATCTGCCTACGGTATGTTTAGTGTATTTCTACTTCTTTAACCTGACTCTGTATATAAAGAGAGAGAGAGTGCATGCCATTGACGAATGAAGTCTGTGATTTATGTCAGATGGATAACATTAATTAAGATAGCTAGGTTAACACAGTATTGCTCCCCTGTGTGTGGGGTCTGTGTGTGTGGTGTATGTGGGGTCTGTGTGCGGGGTCTGTGTGTGTGGTCTGTGTGTGTGGGGTCTGTGTGTGTGTGGGGTCTGTGTGTGCGGGGTCTGTGTGTGTGTGCGTGTGTGGTCTGTGTGTGTGTGGGGTGTGTGTGTGTGGTCTGTGTGTGTGTAGTCTGTGTGTGTGGGGTCTGTGTGTGCGTGTGTGGGGTCTGTGTGTGTGTTTGTGGGGTCTGTGCGTGGGGCGTGTGTGTGTTTGTGGTCTGTGTGTGTGTTTGTGGGGTCTGTGTGCGTGTGTGGTCTGTGTGTGTGTGTGCATGGGGTCTGTGTGTGTGTTTGTGGGGTCTGAGCGTGTGTGTGGTCTGTGTGTGTGTGTTTGTGGGGTCTGTGTGTGCGTGTTTGTGGGGTGTGTGTGTGGGGTCTGAAATTGTTTTATTTTTTAAATCATGTATATTACTTTTTTCTCAGGTACCTGGCAACCAGTGACTCGTACAGGACCATAGCATTCAGCTATCGGGTTGGTCATATAACAGTGGCTGTCATCGTCAGGGAGGTTGCGGTGCCATCTGGACCGCCCTGGTTGAGGAGACCATGCCGGTACCACAGACTGAGGACTGGAGAGCCATCGCTGCTGGGTTCCAGGAGCGCTGGAACTTTCCAAATTGCGTTGGTGCCATTGATGGGAAGCATCCCAGGAGCAGAGCGGCTCAGCCTTCTTCCCCATGTGTTGGTTGGGGATGAGGCTTTTCCGCTGCTAGACAACCTGCTGCGTCCGTTCCCTGGACGCCAGATCACACGCGAGAGGAGGATGTACAATTACCGCCTCAGCCGGGCCAGGTTGGTAGTTGAATGTGCGTGTGGCATCCTCTCATCTCGGTGGAGGTAGTTGTGTGTGAAGGCCACCTGTGTGTTGCACAACTTCCTCCGCAGGAAGACGATAGTGTGTGATGATTGGATAAGTGTAAAACATGTAGTGTAGTGTAGTATGTGTGTGTGAATTACAAAAAAAAATAAATCAGTTCTCTTCCATCTCCTGCTCTGCCTCAAAAATTAATTTGTACATTGCAAATCAAAGAGGACTGATGGCTGACATCAAGCCTTTTTCGAAGGAGGACATCTCCCTTCCCCTTCTCCTCTTTCCCCGGTCCAGGTCCTCAACAATCGCCTCCTCCTGTCTGTCTCCCTTGTCTCGGCTTGTTGACTGTCGGTCGGCTGGCTGACACTTGGCTGGCTTTCTAGCTGGCTCTCTGCCTCTGGCACCAGGTTGGATGGAGGCAGGGTTTGCCGGGGGACATTGCTGGACGTGGCGCAGTGGTCTGTGCATCCGATCATCAGATCAAGGGGGGTGCTGGGGAACCCGCTCCTGCCGCCACTGCGTCAGGCCGTTGTGTCCTTGGGCAAGACACTTCACCCGGATTTGCGCCTGTGGGTAATGTCCACAGTACACGTATAATACCAATGTATACTTGTAAAAGCGCTTCGAGGCGTGAAGATGGACGGTGTGGCGCAGTGCGCTGTGCAATGATCATCAGATCAAGGGGTGAAACCCGCCGCTGCTGCGTCTGTAAAGCCGCTGTGTCCTTGGGCAAGACACTTCACCTGAACTTGCTCCTGTGGGTATTGTCCACAGTTTCTGACCATTGCATTGTATATGTGTAATGTGTGTATATGTAAAGCGCTTTGAGTCATTGAAAAAGCGCTATAATAGATGTAAGGAATTATTATTATTGTCTCACGGTCAATGATAAATGGGGTTAAAACCCCATCACTGCCGTGAAACGCCAGGGCTTATATCCCCCGGACGACCCTGCCCCGCTTCTCTTTGCCTCTTTCTCCTTGGTTTTCTCCGTTCTGAATCTGTCCCTCAGTGACTTCCATTTTGTCCTGCATACTTCCTCGAGTCTAATGAAATGAAATAATAAACTTAATTTCTTGAATTACTTGAACAATTTACTAAATTGTTCCTCCATTAATGAAAACCAAATCCCTTTATCACTGTCAATTGCATACACGTTTTTACATGTCACACTTTATATGATGAACATGTATGACATTAATGTCTATTGTGCTATTTTATGCAACATTCATGCTACATCCATGCTGGCTAAATATACTGTCTATGCTTGCTAGCTGTCCATTCAAACGAAGTACACTGGATATAAACTCCCCAAGCAGGCGAAAACCTACCAGTTTCCCCCACTGTCTCTGCCACCTCCCCCCATGCCTGGCTCCTCCGGTTTGTATCCCTGTATGTAAAGAGGGACTGGTCATAGAGTACCGGGTGATTCCCTACCGCCACGATCATTTTCTCCTCCTTTTGTTGACATATGGGAAATAACTGCGGTCTGGCTCTCCCAACATACACACGATTTGATTGGCTAGTGCTTGTACTGTCTGATTTACATACAAGGGATTTGATTGGCTGACGCCTCCGTCGAGGCGGCAAAAGTAGAACATTGCTCTACTTTTGTAGCGAGCACTGCGAGAGAAGCTACGCTTTGCTCCCACAATGCAGTTCGGCGAATCGTGCCGTCAGCCCATTCAAAGTGAATGGGCAGACGCGTTGAAGCGGCAACGCACGCCGCCGTGTGTAGGGGCCGTGAGTGATAATATGCACAGTAGTAGATATTCTTTATTTAGATGATTTATTCAAATCGTTTTTAACAATCCTATTTAATGGAATTCATATCATTTAATACGAGTGGACAGCAGTGCGAGCAAACATTTAGTTTCTCTTTCCCATTTTTTGTTTTAGTTCAAATGTTGTGAAGTAATGTACTTTTCACTGTTGCACACGTTTATAAAGGCCAGCATGAAACAACGTAACACACGTGATTAGGACGCACAGGAGAACGTCTGGATATGTTTTTACTCCCTCTATCCGAAAAGTGTAGTTTTCCCACAGCTGCTGACGCATCGTAATAACGTTGAGTGTCTCTCTTTACAAGTCCTGGGCTGCGTCTCAGGTCGACTATTTTCACTCACCAGAAGTTGATTTGTTTGCGCCATCTTGAGTAGCGTCCCATGGCGCTTATTTCTGCCGGAGGAACAAGGAGCAATAATGGAGGAGCGATAACCGAAGAACCACCAGACCATCCTTCGATGAAATCCTCAGAAACTCGCTCCGCCCCCTTACTGTGTATCGCTCACCGATTGACGCTCCGGAGGAAAGGACGTCCCATTGCTCTTAAAGCTCATTTCCCTGCTTCTCGTGGTTTCCTTGCGTCTCTGCATGCTTCCCTGGTGGGTGGGACTAGTCAAGGATTTCATTTAACCGACCTGTGACGGGGCCCTGATGAATTCTCCTTCACCTTCTTCCTTAACAACATGGCTGCGTTTCACTTCGGTTAAATGGATTCCTTAGAGGCTTCTCAATACTCAAATTTCCCCTCCTCGACTCCCCTCCTCGATACTTAGACCCGCCCACAGGAGATGCGAGCGGAGGACCGAGGAGGGGAACCGAGGAGAGAGGAGGGGAAGCAGCAGACGTTTAAAGAAATGAGAACTCCTCTCCTCTGAGCGGTCATATTAAAGCGACGTCCGTTCATTATTACGTGGCAACAGCTGCATCAGCTGTCGAGTGTTTTGTCATATTTTATAATCTCTGTTAGATCAAATGAACATCGTTCCCCCACATATTTACTTTGAATTCATTGAGAGTGCGGTATAATGAGACAATACCAGGCTACAGATGCGGACACACACACACACACACACACACACACACACACACACACACACACACACACACACACATATATTTATATAAATATATGCAATTTAAAGTATGAGAGCACTCTCATAATAACGTAACACAATCAGAGACTGGATATATCCCCCCCCCCACTCTCTCTGGTCGCTGAAATGGGGAATTGAAATTACGGGCCAAAAGTTGTATTTGCAAGTATTAAAACTAAAGTAAGCAGAGGACACTAAACCAACTGAGACCTGTCTGTCCGCCGCATCTGCGCACTGTACAACACACACCTATACACTGTGTAACACGCACCTACACACTGTAACCTACCACACACACACACCTACACGTACCACACACACACACCTACAGTTCCTAACGCATAATCAGGCTACAGCCGTTGTGTATTTTATTATGTGAAGCACTAAATGGTTTTAGAAAAATATGGACTCTTTGTTTGTAGATATCTACTAAACTAAAGCAAATAAAGAGAGTAGGCCTGTTATACTGAGTGATATATATTATACACACTGCTCTGCTTTCTGCACGGACCTCACAGCTGTTCTCACTGTAAACATCGCGTTGCGATGAGAGCAGTTTCTAAAATAATATTCAGGGGATGCATGCAGAGCTGTCATTGGCTGAGATAAGTCCGGCCGTGCGTCACGCCTCCACCGTTCCCGGAAATGTATCCGCGGAGGAGCCGTGGAGGAACCATCAGTGTATCCTCGGTTATAGCTCCTCCAGAGAGCCTCCTCGACGCTCAATCCTCGGTCCTCGGTGTGCATTTAGAGAAATGAGACGTCCTTCAAAATGGCGCGCTGAAATTCATTTCCGGGTCACTACCGGAGGACCGAGGAGTCGAGGAGGGGACATTTGAGTATTGAGAAGCCTCTCTTGCGTCCCTCACTTACGTCGTTTCCCTGTGACTAGTCCCTCCCACAAGGGAAGCATGGAGAGATTCAAGGAAACCACGAGAAGCAGGGAACTGAGTTTTAAGAGCAATGGGACGTCCTTTCCTCTGGAGCGTCACGTGAAGCAACGTCCGTTTGTGATGACGCTGCACAGCTGATCGTCTGACAGCAGCTCTGTCCCCGTTGTTTTCACACACACCCCCGCCACACATTTACTGACACAAACATGTGTATCATCTGTTGTAGACTCCAATAAATAAAATAAAATAAGAACTCATTCTCAAAAAAGATAAACGCCATTCTTAAAATGTATAAACGAACAATAGTTTGATTAATATTGATCAGAGTGCACAATAGAAATAAAATAATTGAGAGAAGAAAAAGAGATATGTTATCTATCAAAACCCAGTTAGATTAACATTCATTGGATTGCACACTTTGTTTGGATATGTAGCACATTAACATTTTAATAGCACTTAATGACTGACTGAATGGAAATGACAATAAATGAAAATGTAAAACGAAAAAAGCGATCATGAAAATGTTTCCAATAAATGAATGAAATGATTTGTGACCACTTTGTTGTTCAGATATATCACATATTTGTAACTAAATTAAACATTAATTGAAACAAAACACGGTATAAACTGAGGAGTGACTCCCGTGAGGTTCATGTATTTTCTTCACTCCGCTGGGAAACTGCTCTCATGTAAAGAAGCATCAGATCAGTGCGTGCACTGCATCGTCCAATCAGTGAGCGATACACAGTAAGGGGGTGGGGCGAGTGTCTGAGGATTTCATCGAAGGATGGTCTGGTGGTTCCTCGGTTATAGCTCCTCCATTATTGCTCCTCGCTCCTCCGGCAGAAATAAGGCCATTGGGACGCTACTCAAGATGGCGCAGACAAATCAACTTCCGGTGAGAGCGAGACCGAGGCCGTTTCTCAATTGCGAGTACGCTTGCTTGGTAACACATGTCTTCTGAGTCACTTGCTTCAGAAGCGAGACAAGAATCCTTCCTGGCATTCGGAAAACGAAGAGTGGAACAGGCTAGCAAGTGCGCAGGTGTGCGTCATATGAGAGGCCCCGCCTTACATTTTCCACCACAGATTTGGGGAAATTGGTCCGTGCGCAAAGCATTGTGGGGATTTGAAGGACGCGAAGTCTACCCATGTGCAGCCTCGAAATTTCCCCCAAACCAAGGACGCGGCCTCGGTGGAATTCCAAGTATGCTGGACATTGGAACGGTCCTGCTGCGCCATTTGATGACGTAGCATCCTTGAAATATTGGCTTGGAAGCCAATATCCTCACGATTGAGAAACGGCCTGAGAAGCGAGGAAATGAAAAATAGTGAAACGCAGCCCATGACTGTTTTCACAGGGGTTGAGGAGAAGTCGCTAGCAAAAGACGTAGCTGAAGACACGGGACAAGATATTTTCTGGAGGCAGGTGGAGAGTGAAACAATGTCGCAACTGAAAGAAGACATGTAGAAGGCACAACCGAACTTACCTATTTACTTAGGGGGGAAAAAGATTATAAAATAGTTGGCAATTAATTTAATAAGAGAATTGTATAATCTTTGTAGATAGCGCATTATGTATGTCTTTCTTTATGAACTTTTTAGGTGTCTCTGAGCACTGGAGAAAGAGTTATGAATATACATGATACAAATATCCCATATTATTATTATGATTATTGTTGAATGAGCCTGATTTGTTTGTAACTCTAAAACTAGGTGTGCCTTTGATAGCAGCAGTGTGCGGTGCCGTGTTCACCTCTATGGTGTAGAGCAGGTCTCCCATCACATTCCCTGCCAGAGCACTTGTGTCTGGAGAACATCTCTCCCTGCAGCTCTACCAGCAGCCACTCAGCAGGACTGCTGCCATCCACACTTGATCTACAGGAGCAACAACACAGCCTCACATCAACTGAAGGACTTCGTTATACACATGAGATATCCTCCACCACATGTCAGAGTCCTGCATTATCAACCCTACATAAGTAAAAGTATGTAAGTATTATCATCCAAATTCACTTAAAGTATGAATAGTAAAAGTAGTGATTGCGCAGTAAAACTTTCTCTGTGATATACTTTGTGATTAATATGTCTGCAGCATTCATGTGTATGTTGAGTTTTCCTGCTGTAGGAGTTTTTAAGGTTCAGTTCAACACATTTATATACTGGTAAATCTACAGCAATGCATGACATTAATATGTATGTAGCTCTGTTGCTGTCCTGCGAGAAGCACTACATAAAGTCAACTTGTGAAGATGCATTTTCTACCGGACCCAAGAGGATTCTAAATGTTTTTCAGCGAGAAAGAGAAGAATTGTATCAATAGAAACGACCAACACCTTCACCTATCAGGGTTAAACACGGGTACACAGTTTTCACTGGACAAGAAGTTTTTACAAAACTTTAAAGGCAATGTGAGCGTCCATTCTCCTTGGATAACGGAGAATTGTACACCCGAAGTAAGTATTCCCCTTACTGTCGATTGATTTTACAGTGATATCTGCACTACTCATCGACTAAAAAACACCAGATTATCCTGGTTAATTACACAACATTGATTGGTTTAAATTGTGTGCAATGCTTTTGTATTTTTCCCCTTCGATTCGGAGAAACAAATATTTTTTCGGAGTAAAGGATGGCAGAAAACACTAGAATCCCCAGCTATCGTTTGGACTACACCATGTGCTCTGTTTGACAAACTCTGTTTTTTTCACAATTCATTCCAATGACTGGCGTCTATGTCACGTGATCTTCAAATATCTCCCTGCAGAAAAACAAAACATGGCCGAACTTCGTTTTATTCTCGGTGGAAAATGCCTATTTTAAAGTTAGTTTGGCCATTAAAATGCGTTTTGATGTCATTTGATGCAAGAAATATGAGTTTTTATTTCAGATTATGTGTGCAGTGGATGTACATGATCTTTAGTTTGCTAGCTATTACGAAGATTACTTCAGGAAATTAAGTCCATAGAACGTTTTTCATTGTTACCAAGGTGGTTGCTAGGGACGCTGCTATCGATCTTATTTCTGTTATGTTGTGTAACTGTTTAATGGTGTTATCTTTATTGCTACCCCCTTCCCCGTCAATGTATAGTGTTGGTCCACAGCGCAAACATATTAGTTAACAAAATCCGCATCTAAAGATAGCCTACATTATTTTCCCCTGTGCAATTCCAGTCTCACATCTCACAGCGCATAGTCATTAACAAATATCGGAAACAGACCGAAAACATTTAAAAAAAAATAAATAACTTTATTCCGAGTGTGCTTGCTTTTCTCTTTGAAAGTCATCACATAACGGCATTGTAATACACGGTTCGGCTGCATTAAATATTACATATCTGCCGTAGTTCTGTATTTATAGAGCCCTGATGAGAAGACTTCTAGACTTCAAACATGAGGAACTAAAAAACGTGACGTGGATCATAAATATATCAGCCATTAAAGAACATCTTACAATTCTTTTCACACAATACGTCTCCTTGCAGTATCAACACTAATTCGGCTGACTTTTATATTTGATCCAATTGGTAGATAGGCTGTATTTACACCATAAAGGTGCACAGTTGATATAAAGGGACACCTAGTGGTTAAAGCATGTTATTGAATTTAATTATTTTTAGATATTAATACGATCCCTATAAAGTATATTCATTACTCGTTATTCTCTACTAATAGTTAATTAAAGACTGTATATAATGACTATTTTGCACATCCCTTTCAAGATTTCAAGATATTCTAAGGTTTATTGACATATCATATAGGCCTACACAACTGTGGTGTAGTTCTGCACTGAATGAAAAACTTGGGTCGCAGGTTCCTCAACAGTGCATTACAAGACATCAATCAATATTTGTGCATACCTCCAGCAATATTAACTATGTTGAAGCACTTATTTTAACTGATATTATACATAATGTATTATACTCTTATAAGATGTATGTAGATATTTAATCTCCAGCCTTGTCAGGTATTGAACAATCAATAAATAAAGAACACAGAATTGTTAAATATAAAACACAGAATTTGTGTGATTATACTAAATGATTTACAAATAAACACCATTGCATATTTACAACTGTTACACATGCTGATGTAACGCAAATATTCCAACTTGTTGCTCTCAAAGTGCGCCAGATTGATGCTTTTAACTTTAAAAAAAAATCTTCCCCGGGGAGCATGCCCCCGGACCCCCCTAGAGGAGCTTAAATCATGTTCACATGGATAGGATACTAAATACATTTGCACACATCTTGTGTCCATATCTTTCTGTGTTGGTGGTCATGTCACACCGTGCACGTGCATGCATGCGTGAGTCATGGTGAGATATCTGGATTCAGAGGTTGCTTTTTCTTTGCACAGCATGAAAGAAAGGCGAAATGAATGGGCTGTGATTTGAGTTTTTTTAAGCAGAGGTTGAGTTCAATCATTTGTACGGCCCTCGAGGATGTTGTAAAAATTGAAAGGAAAAAGGTTCCCCACCCCTGCTGCAAATAATAATAAAAACCCTTGATTTATAACATCTCTGTCTCCTATTGATCTGAGTAGAATAGCCAGTTAATTGAAGCATTATAGCACAGGCCTTTGTCAGATGGTATATTACGCTGTTTTTTTCTGCTTCGAATAGTTCTCTCTTTCTTCACCATACCTGTGTTTGCATCACTGTAACCAATGAGCACCTGCATGTGTATGAGAATGGCCCTGACTCCATGTCAGCCCAGATTTACAAACTCCTGCAGGACAATAAGCTCCAGCTCAATTCTTACACTGAATTTTAAAAAAGTGAGTGAGGGACTGCAATATAAGAGGGAAAGAAAGAGAAACTTTTACATTTTTAAATTGTTATGATGTGTAAAGACTGATATTGTTCTATAATCGTCTGAAACTGCTAAGTCATGATGTGAAACGGTTAACAAAGAAAAAGGGAAACTCAAGCTGCTGCTACACTTTATTTTATTTATCTAAAATTAAGCACTTTTAAGATGCACATATTTTCAAAAGCTATTTAATTTATTTTCTCTATTTTATTTATTTTATTACACATATCCACAGTATTTAAGTAATGTTAATTTACAATAAATATTGTTGTTTTTGTACTTTCTTTATTTGATTGGCAGTCAGTTGTTGATTACATGCAGACGTTGATAAAGCTACAGATCACTTCAATATATATCACACTAATTCATGAAGCAAGTTAGACATTTTGATGTTCCGGACCTTTGCATGGGGAAATTTTCTCTACCTGGACCTCGTTGAATTTTAGTTGAAGACCCCTGCCCTAAGGCCTTCTCTGAACTTCCTCCAACCTCAAAGTCAGCTCACTTAAAATGAATACATCTATTGATAATTCAGAATGACCATTGTCTTTGTAACTGTGTGACTCAATTCAGTAACACACATCTTATTTATCAGGTGACATTAAAATGAATATACCAGAAATACGCTGTATTAAACTTTCTGCTATAACACGTTACTTTAATAGTCATTATTTTGGAGTGTTTTGGACTGAGATAAATCATGGGTCAAAATTGACCCGCGAACACCATGAACGGTAACAGCTTTCGAAAACAACACCACGGTTAAAGATGAATATGACATGTTGTTCGCACTGACTTTGATTGCCTACCATGTCACTGGACTCCAATCTTCAAAATGAATGTTTATATTATGTGTGATAATGTACACAATTTTAGTATGGATAATATGTCACTTTATTTCTTTATTTCATTCAACATGTTTTATTAATTACTGTGTGTATGTAAATGTATTGGACAATTGCAGGACTAGCCCTCACTCTATATTTGTTTTATTTCTGACAAACCGGGCCTGTCATAAAAAGCACTCCACTAAAAACGATGGTTCTCTTATTCCCACCCTCAAGCATTTTTCAGGGTATGGTTGTAGGACTTGTACCAATGAATGGAGCAAGTTTCATGAATGTGAGACTTTTATTTTGTAAGATAGAAAGGGGGTGCATATTGTGATAAGCAGGCCGGTCATAAAATGCACCCCACCCAAAAGATGTTTCTATTCATCCCACCCTCAAGCATTTTTTAGGGTATGGTTGTAGGACTAGTACCAATGAATGGAGCAAGTTTCATGAATGTGAGACTTTTATTTTGTAAGATAGCAAGGGGTGCATAACGTGGCAAAAATATGCTGAAAAAGACTATACATTTCTAAACATATATTTAGTTTATTATATGACAAATACGTACAATTAAACAATACATTTTAAAGCACGTGTATACAGACAGGAGGTCACAATAAAAAAAAACACATTAAATAAAAAAATTACTGAAAAAGAAGTGACGAATGAATGCAAAATCCAGGATTCGACAAACGACCCCTCAAAATACGGAGCGAAAAGTTTAACTACAAGAATCAAGACTATATGAGCTACCACTAAGCGACTCACAGTCTGTAAATTACCATTACAAAAAACACTAGACGTTTAGTTTTCGTTTTAAGCATCGTTTTAAGGTCTTAACGTTTCACTTACAAATGCGCGTTCCCGTGACATCTGTGCATTTCATGATGGGGGTGCGTCATTTGACACACACCTGGTCCTCCTGTGTAGCCTACTGCCTCTTTAAAAGGCGTGGCGACAGCGTGACAGGACTCAAAGAATGCTACGTAGCTAATGAGCCCAATACAACGTCCTGAAGTGAAGGCATCTGTCTGAACTTGGAGCTCGAGCCCTGGAAATAAAAAAAAGCTAGAAAAGTAAGAATATTTGTATATTTTGCTTTGCCTCTTGCATATATCCGTACACACTACACAGTGTAGGTAGGGGGAGGCAACCAAACATAAGGCTGTTTATAAGTCGGCGTTCTCCTTTACTTTTCAGACATCTAGATAACGCTCTCCTCATTATTACACTCAGTCTGAAACATGGCCACAGACGAGCTCTCGTCCAAGCTCAGCCGCCGGCTCCAGATAGAAGAAGGAGCCGAGGAGCCTGTTGCTGTGGACCTCTTCGGAACCCAGGATAGCTCGGAAGACAAACCGAGTACAGCCAACGCAGACTCTGAGCTCGGCGCGAAGCTACAGCGAAGAGAGGAGCTGAACGAGGGGCAGGGGGAACACCAGCAGCCCAGCATGAAGGTGTTAAACCCTTACACCGAGTTCAAAGAGTTCTCCCGGGGCCAGATCAAGGACATGGAGAAGATGTTCAAAACGTGAGTGTGTAAGAGTCTGCCACAACACTTCCAGAAACATGTCTAAATGTGAAACATGCCTCCTGCCGCTGGCTGCCATTTCAGCCTGAGAGAAGAGAGAAGTACAGATTGCTCATATAAGGAAGTGCGGGCACATTGCTCCGGCCGGACACTTCCTCATACACCTATCATGTCAGTGTTTTACTGCCTTACAGTACAGCTGTATTCAGCCAAAAGACACATCTTGAATGTTAATTGTAAGAGAGGCTAAGTGATAGAGTGTTCGTGTTGTTAATGTTTAAAGAAAGGCTTAACGGCAGCAGGAAGTCGGAACTGCTGATCCCAGGGGCGTTGTACTTGATGGGAGATGAGATTCATAAGTGAACTTAAACATAGTTTAATCATTAACAAAATAATCAGAACTGAAAGCTGCTGCTCAATGTGTCTGTCTGATTATAAAGCAGGCTAGCCTAGACCTATATTGGCGAAGCCTCAGTGCTTGCAGGGTGGGGACAGTCAGTGATAAGGAAATCAGATAATCAGATACAGTGTGTGTGTGTTGGGGGGCACTCATCCTTTAGATGATGTATAGTCTTTTTAATGGTTACATTCAACTGCATCCATATACATCTTAGAATATTACAAAATACTCGCTTAAAAAGCAACTAAACATTATCTTGCATTATTATAGACAACCATAACCGTGATTATTTTTGATCAATATTGAGGATACGATTGTTTATCACCATTTTTGTATTGAAAAAAAAAGTGAACAAAATATTTCTATTGCACTGCCATATTTAAATAAACAGAGCAACTTTCCATGTTTCCATACTTTCCATACATCTAACAAATACCTACACATCAGGGCTGTACCATATTAGAAAACATACTTTTAAATGCAATATGTATTGCAATATATAAATATCACAGGAATAATTACTTATAAATTCAACCTTAATTGCAATGCAGTGCTACATTTCTGCCATCAAGTGAAGGACCAACTGGTGGACGTCAGTATCCACCAGTGAGATACTTGCAGCTCGCCCCTGCCTTTAGAAGTCTGTCAATGTAAGGTAGCAGCTGACTCAGCAAGGGCCGTAGTTTGGACATCCCTGGGTTATAGCCTTGGCTCTGGTTCTGTTGAGGTTCTAATTAAGTCTTCTGGGCTTATTTACAACAGACAATATTGATAAGCTCTTATGTAGCCAGGACTTTATCTGTAAACAGCACAATAGTGATGGAGTCAGTGCATCAGACCGGGTGAAGTGAAGATAACTAAAGGAAACTCAAGTTGAAGTAAACTGTGCAGTAACACCTTTTACGAGTGGAAAAGCATTGTTTTATCAGTATACCTGTTCAGCCAGCTTAACCATGTACACGGGTAGATACGCATCATTTCTGCTGTGTCTTTCCTGCAGCTATGTTTTACACTAGCACAGCACGCTAGCTCGGCTCATAGTGCATTTTATTTAGTTTTCCACATATCTCAAAATGTGCTTGATTGTCCTTAACTTGGCAGCTGGCTGAGAAGGCATTCACAACACATTTTGAATAAAAGGTGTCATCTGATCTTACTTTGTAATTCTGATGATCCAAACGGAAAGCTCATTTAGATTGATGGGATTAGAAATGAAAGCCCCCCCAACAGCAGCAGCAGCAGGAGGGGGACAGGATGAATGACTGATAGTGAGTGGAGTCTTGTTGTTTATGCTAGTGTTCTGATTTCACAACATCATAATTATGTTGTACCTACTGGTGGATGACCATAAAGACAATCTCTTCCCACACTGAGCGGCCTTCCTGACCTGCCAAGCAGACTGCTGAAAAGAAAAGGATTCATAGAGAGAGACAAAAAGATGGTGTCATTGCCACACAGACAGCGGCTCCCTGATAGTGCTATCTCAATTATATTGTTTTCATAATAATTGGAAGCTACAGTCTTAATTGAAATACAATGTGGATTAATTGCCCAGCCCCAGGCCTACAACTCAAGCACAGCTGAATGGAATTTAGTTTGAGCCAGCGTTCAACATGAAGCGTTCTAGAAGCAGTGGCCGCTTGTCGGCAGGAGGCAGGAGGCATGCCCATCATTCTGCGCCACTCTGATGTAGTATACTTGAAATAGTTGCATGTGTACTCGACATTGAGAAACGGCCAGTGTGTGTGGGTGAGTGCTTCATATACTCCGCTGATCACTTACACTAAATGAGTTTAACTGTGAGGTCCTGACAGAGTGGAGGACACTTGCCTGGAAGGATGCATAAGAGAAGTCATTTTCTCTATCATCGTATGTTGTGTTTGTTCTGCCGTTTCCTTCGGTATCAGCATTTACCTTCTAGCTGAAGAGCTTCCCTCACAGCAGCGGTTTTGTTTTTGCGTGTGTGTGACTTCTGGCTGTTTCTGTGCGATGCAGATTCTTCAGATTCCTGTCATGAACAGGCCTGTCCTGGGGTTTAGATGCACTACTTCCTTTCTAAGGAAGTTAATAATTAGCTGCTCAAACATTGACCGAAAATAGGAGTGTTGGTTAGTAGGGGTGTAACGGTTCACAACCGTTACACCCCTACGTTACGCCCCCCCTCCCTATGAGCCCACTGTGCTCTGATTGGTCAGCTCGTCCACTCTGTTCTGATGAGTCCACCACCGTTACAGCAGAACATCAGTGTGTTACAATGGCGTTTGTTAGCAACCAGAACATGACACCAGTAATGACAAACGGATGAGAATGCTGTGTGGGGTCTGGGTGCCGTGTTGGCGGGACGTTGCGGGGCTCGCTGCTCCGCCCAGTGGGGCTCGAGGAGCGGACAGTGTGAGCTGGATTACTGGTGTTGTTTCCTGGTTGCTGCGTGGGGTCTGCGAGACAGCGCAGAACTCAGCCTGAGCACACACTGTGTGTGTGTGTGTGTGTTGCGCAACTCAAGGCATATGCTCGAACGGGAGCTGTCTGGACGCTGCAATCATGAGTGTGTTGACTTTTTGTACAATGTCCTGCTTCCTGCATCAAGTCAAGTGCTCGGCGCAGTTGTCGGCGAAACGTCGCTCCTCTGTTTTCATTTAAACAGCGCCTTATATCCGTTAGCGCAGCTAGCTAACACCCGATGCTAACAACAACAATGCACGTAAGGTCTCTCCCTTGCCACACATACACACTAGGGCTGCAACAAACGACTAATTTGATAATCGATTAATCTATCGACTATTCGGACTATTACTGTACGCCTTGCACAATTTCTCAAACGCTCTTATTTAGCCATCAACTTTTAGATTTAGCTTGAGGTTGTTTTAGGCATGTGGAAACTAACAATGAAGACAATAAAGATGAATACTTGATTCAAAAATACATATATTATTGAAATAACTTAAATTGTGAACAAAACTAACATTGCTTTTTATTCAAATTTAAATAAATAATATTTCACATCAAAAGAAACAACAGTGTTTTAACAAATCGTACTAAATAATCTTATGACAGAACTGTAAACAGAATAGCTGAAACTTTAACAAACTAAATAATAATAATAATAATATATAATATTTTTATAGCGCCTTTCAGGAAACCCAAGGTTGCTTTACAAGTCCGGTAGGGGGGGGAGTAGGGGAAAAAAGGCAGACAGGTTAAGGGGGTGGGGGGGGGAGTAGCGGAAAAATAAACCTATTAAACTAACTATACGGGAAAGCCTCGGTAAAAAGGTGCGTTTTGAGGGCTTTTTTAAAAACGTCCAGGGTTGGGGCGCTGCGGATTTCGGGGGGGAGAGAGTTCCAGAGGGTGGGGGATGCCACACTGAAGGCTCTGTCACCAAAAGTCCGCAAATAACTCTGTTACCTCTAATCATTATGTTTGTATCATGTAGTTAGCTCTGTGTGTTGCTGCTAGCATACATAACACCTGACGTGGAAAAGTTACTCGTGGACGGGGCTACAGAGCTGCTCGAAAGACAGTCGAACCCGGTGCATTCCTCCATGACATATATTTTTTAAATGTTTCCAGTACCGATACAAAGACCAATACAGTTAGAGCTTAACGGGGCGTAAAACACACGTGATGACGTCACCAACGAATCGACGACTGAATTAGTTGGCAACTAATTTGGTAATCAATTTTAATCGATTAAGTCGATTAGTTGTTGCACCCCTAATACACACACACCCTCCCGGTCCTCCCGATGGCCAGTCGGTGCCTGCCGGTGAGCGTGGAAGTGTGGTCTGCCACAAGCGGGCGGCAGGAGCGGGGCTGTCAGCATCAGCTTGTAGATGGTATTTTAAACTCGATGCGCTCTGACGCTACGGGCGGCCGAGGAAAAAAATACACATGCGTTAATCGCGTTAAAATAATTAGTGGTGTTAATTTTTTTTTGCGTTAATTTGACAGCCCTAGTTTTTTTTAAATAAATGAACTTTTCCACATTGCTTGCCGAAAGGGCAGATCTGCTGGCACTAACAATGTCTCCTGCTGTGGAGAACACCCTCGCGCTAGGGACAGAGGTAGCAGATACAGCCAGGTAGCGCTTTGCTATTTGATATTCACGTTCGGGTGATGCCTTTTCAAATGAGTGTGCAAGTTTGATGTATTGCCAGCCGCGTAACCAATTTTAGTTGAACAATGCCGACAAACAGCTTTGGTTCGGTCCACCTGTCTTTGTCCGTCATCCTTGTACGTAACTTCGAAACCAAAATGTTCCCAACCTGGAGACTTCGATGATGCTGGAGGATTTTCGAGCTCAACTTTATCTGCGTTCGCCATTTCGACAGTTCCTCAAATTACTGACTAAATTTGACCCTGTGACCAGCTCTCATAGTATGCCTCTTGTCCAATGAAATGACTTGGTCGCTCTATGACGCGCTGAACCCAATGTGAGCAAATTACTCTGAATGCTGCAACCGCCTGCGACGCAGCACCTGAGATTACTTCCAAGAAGTTGTTCACGTTCTCAATTTTTTACATTTTACGTTATATTCGTACGGGTACGTATACCGTTACACCCCTATTGGTTAGTGATATCAGTCAAACAGTAAAAAAAGGTGAGCAAAACTCAGAGGAGCTGCTTATCAATAAAAAGAGAACAGCTGGTCCATCTTAAAGGTGAGCCCCCCCTATTCTAAGACAAATAAACGGTACACACTACTGAGTGCTCACTGCACACACAGGCAGTGGCGACTCGTCATTAGGGGCACAGCCCCACCGAGTGTCAGCAGAAAGTAATTAAAATAATAATTCCAAAAATATGCAAAGAATATATATCTTGTTAAAATATATTTTAAGATCATATTTAGTCATCTGATTCATCTGTACATTGCTGTTTTAGTCTGCGTTCTTCTAATTAGTGTCTACAGTGTGCCTATTGAGCGATGTGGGGCAAGCCCCGATCTAGCCCCTCTCTTTGCTCTCAAAATGAATGGGTGCTGTAAAAACTACACTGCGCATGGTCTTTTTGTAATCAATGTGTGTGGCAAACAAATTATCACAAGTGGGGCAAAGTGCTGGCAACCCCACCAAAACGTCATCTCATAATTCAGAGCTGATTGGCTGCAAGTACTAGGGCTGTACCCGAATATTCGTTCATTGGAGTACTATTCGGGTTTCAATTTCGTTGTTCGTTTTTTTCAAAATTGAATTTATTGAAAACTCCAATATCAATGTAAGGGCTTGTGCCTCTTCGGGGGGTGCTAACACTTAACCATAAACGTTATTGTTTACTTTCTCCGTCTTTATATGTACACTGAACAAAAATATAAATGCAACACTTTTGTTTTTGCTCCTATTTTTCATGAGATGAACTCAAAGATCTAAAACATTTTCTATATACGCAAAATCACCCCCTCCCTGGTAAATACATCCTGTTGAGCAGGATCTACAGTTTCCAGTATTTTCCGTTTCGTAAAATGATCAAATACGGCGAAGATATTAAAATATGTGCTTCCATTTTTCATACTTTTGAAATGTATTAAATTTATATCATCGTATGTCCGTGTTTACTGGGTCTTTTTGCATGAATCAAAGACTGGGATATAGTTTCAAGCCAGTACTTTCGACAGAAATACACGGCAATGTTGTCCGGACTGTTGTTTTTATGCGGCACCGGCTTGAACAGGTCATGTGATCTGATCACGCCGGCGTGACGGTCGACTCCAAAGGGTTAATATTAAATACATATAAGTATTTTTACAACTTGTATTTAGAAATACTCTGTTGTAATTATTGATGCATACATGTGTTCATCCATTCAATGTGGCATCTGCTATAATGGGGTTAATGTATGATATTACTTAATAATACAATACATTATAATATATGATAATTACATTTTAGTTTTATTCATTTCTTATTTCATAGTTTCTCATTATTATTATTTTTATCGCTCATATTATTTTTGATTGTATTAATCTGTGCTGTCCTGTTTTTCACTCTCACCCTGTTGCTGTTTGAACTACTGAATTTCCCCACGGGATTAATAAAGGTCCATCTTATCTTATCTTAATGTATAAGTTGATTTACTTCAATCTACTGTACTGTGTAAAAACGAATGAAGCGCTATCTCATGGTTAAATCCTGTAATTGAACAAATGGGGAAATTGGGCAACGCCCTCGAGCAATTGGGCGACACCACCAGCCACTGGCATCCGCTGGGCTTTTGACTGGGACACACCCATGTGAGTCCTATCTGGGGTGCTACATCTGTACTTGAAATGACACTGGCCATGGTACAGAGCGGCATGACTCAGGAAACATACTTGAGCCTTGTGAGCTTGTCGAGGCCAGAGAGGGGTCTGCTTCACTTGTATCCCCAGGGAAGATGTCCACTGAACTTGTGCAGAGAACTTGTGCAGAGGACGGTCCAGACTCTACTGGAAGCATGTTCAGAGTGATAAGAGGTTATTTTCTTACTAATTTGACAGTGGCCTTGTCATACAGATCAGCTGATGAGATGACACTGAATCATTGGTTTCCAAAATCTTTGTCTTCATACAGTAGTGCAAATTCCCCATGTAACTGAAATGTGTCAGTGAGAATCGAGATAAGATCTTCGATGGAATTAGGGATTTCTGATGGAAGATTGATTTTTCGTATGTCATGCTCTTCGACGATGACTCGCAACTGGACTGACACTGTTGTGTGGAAAATCTGTCGAGTTTAGCTGTAGAGGGAGAAAAGAAGAAATGACAGTTTGTTCAAATGTGATGTTCAATTGCATTATACAACACATGGTTCATATAGCACAATATCAGAAAAAAATAATGGTGTTTCAAGTGTGAAACCTACTCTGATGTGCAAATGAAGTGTTTCAGGGAAACCATTCGACCTTCTGCTGAGTTGTATGCAGCCAAGGGGTCGGCATCTTCCATTTCTTCATGATGAATGATTGTGATATCTCCTGTGAGCTCTACTTTGTAGCTCCTAAAGTGCTCATGGTACCACCCACTAAGCAACCTCAGAACAAAGATAGGGCTTTCGTCCACAATGAGTATTTGAAGTATTTCTCCAAAGTCAGGAAATCCACCCGTTGATCCAAAAGACAACAACATCCCAACACAATAGGTGGTGCCTAAAATTGAGACCTACTTTGTCATGTTCACAGTCACTGCCTTGGGAAACCTTTTTTCAATAGCCTGCTTAATGCGGTCTTTCAGAACCTCTATTGCTACCCGAGTCATTTGAGAAACAGACAGTGTAGGGCTATGAGTATTATCATCATGGATGTGATATGCAATCATTGACTGGTGTTTTCTTGCCAATGTCATCAGAATGTTTCTGAAAGATCCAGTCTGTCTCACAATCCTTTTTAAAGAATCTGTGTTTGGCTTCGAAACGCATCGTCCAAAGAGCCACAAGTGGTCCAAAAGCAGTTGTTAGCCATGGATAATGTTCGAGGAAGTGATGCTTAGGTTTTAATGTCTCCAAATACCTGCACCGGTGCTCGCTGATCTTGCTTTCCAGGTATCCCAGTGACTCAACTGTATGAACAGGAGCCATGACAAGTTCGACCAGATCTTTAAGGTTCATCAAAACTTGCCATGCAGCGTCATCTTCTGGTACTTTGTCTCCCACCATAAAAGGTAGCATCCGCAGCAAGCACCAGTTTTCATGTGCCTTGCCTCCTACACTCTTACGTGCTGCAAAGGTTATGGGTATCGCTTGCGGAGAGTTGGTTTTGTCATTCCATTTGTAAGGAAAGTGACGAATGGCACAGTTAAGCTCAACAAGAGAAAAGTATTTCTTCTTTTTTATAAAAACATTGAGACACAGGGCCAGTCCCAGGGGTACAATTCCCTCAAGCAAATCATGCAAAGCATCTGGGGGGTAGCCTGATGTGGCATGAAAGTGACTTAATCCGACTGAGACTGGACACTGTCTTTTTACAGCAAGATGATGAGCTTGAGCCGTGTCAGACAATGCAGCTGCACAGTGTTCGGTGTAGTTTAACTTGGTTCTTGGAAGAAAGAGTCCTGCTCTTACTTCAATAGTGCGAGGAGGAAAAGCTTTCAACGAACACAGCAAGGGAGTGAGCTCCAAGATTGTCCGCCACTACTGAAAATACAGTACCTTTGACTACTTGTCCCAGACTTGGCACAAAAACACCATCATCTTCAAATGATTTCAAATCTCTGAGCAGTGGCTCCAACACTTTCGAGTATCCGTATTGCTTAACATCATCTGCCTTACAAAGAATGGCAAGGTGCATAGAGGTTAGAGTAGATCGCAAGGTAACACCCAGTACACAGCTGTGACTGTATGCTTCTTGCGGGAAGTCCCCAGAGGGTTGCATACTTCAAAGTCATCTATGTAGAGAATCAATGGAAATGTAAGATCATCCCCAGATAAAAAGCTGTTTTGTCTGTGGTAAAATCCATCATGCAATGATTTGTATCCAGAAGAGACATCAGATTGAGTTTTATTCTGCAATATTGTGTCTTGAATGTGTTTGTTGTCCAAAAGCTGTGACATTAACGAGAGAATAGGTACATACTGGAAGGTCTTGTTTGCCCTACAGTCAAGTATGTACTCAACTGGCTCAGTCAGTGAAAGACTGATCTCTCCTATAGTGTGTGCTTAAAGGCCCATCCAACCCGAAAGCAACAGCTAAAGGGTTTAGCTGGCAAAGATCATCTACTAGTTTGCATTTTCAAAAGCACGGCCATGCATGCTCAAAGTGCTCAGTAGTATGTCTCTAACAACTGGGCCAGATGCGGATGATGTCAGGAAATCAAGTTCCTCTACTAGTTCATCTAGGCATGTATTTGGCACATTGAAAACACATTCCAATTTAAGGAGGAGCAAACCTAATCTCTTGATTATAGTGTTGTTTAAGTCCTCATCCTCCTTAAGAACAGAGTCACAACGGTCTTCAGTTTCCAAAAGGTCCCTGTCTTCACATGCTTGGCTTTGGTATGCATAAAAAACGGTGGTCTTAAACTCGTCCTGTGAATGAGGATTGTGTTTCCTGCTTTTGTGACTGTGGAATGTAGTGTATACATGTGTCTTGTAATCACAGCCTCTAAAGACACAAGACACAGTCTCATACTTCTTAAGGTGGGAACCAAGGTGTTCAACACACTAGACATGTGAAAGAGAGGAGCTGGCCAGGCTCAGTGGTCTGTGGGTGATGCCTGGACACATGTGTCCGTAATGCACCACATGTCCTAAAGGTGCACCACATGTCCTAAAGGTGCACCACGTGTCCTAAAGGTGCACCACGTGTCCTAAAGGTGCAGGGGCCATCTGAATGGAGACAGGGAATAGACTGGTTTCCACCAAAGTGTCCATGTTGTAATCGATAGTGTTTGAATAGGTCCAATCGTTTTGATGATGTAAAGCTACATATTTTACACAACCAATTCATTTGTAATAAAGTGACAAATTCAATCCCTCAGAAGTTCTCTATTTACATTTCAGTTCAGGTGCCTAAAGTTCATGGATCTGTGGATCACGGATGTGTATACTTGAAAGTGTCTCCGATGCTTATCAAAAGGGTTTCAAATGAATCCACCTGTGGAAGAATCAGAAGGAAATCAGAAATTCAAGAATATAAAGACAGGGTACAGTATATAAAGTACATACAAAAGTTTAATAAAAAAGGTTTCAGATGCTTCACCACATCTTCTCTTCTCAGGCAACTTTCGGTTTCATATATGTGACACCTGTATTTTCAAAACTAAATCTTGATTAAACCCGCACCTCTTATTTTTTCTTTATGAATCACATCACCAGTTCAAAAAGACAGAGCTGTCATTTACTTTATTTATTTTTTAATAAAAAAGTGATTCAATGAAATTGAACAAGAACAACATTTAAATACCAGCCACAACTTTGTAAGGTACAGTTTAATAAGTAAGCATGTATACAATAATCCAACAGCTGCTTTAAGCCTCTGGTGAAGCTGACAGCAGAGGACAGAAAGGGCAGAACAATGTTGTTTCATATTAATTCATTAATTAAAAATCCAGTTTTAAAAGTACCATTTTCATGCACTTTACTGTGAAAATAATCTTATTGCTAGATTTGTTTGTCCATTATTTAAATCTATCCCAGGACTAAGGTGCTGTCTCTGAAGATGTTACACTTATATTCACATATCTTACACTGAACATTACCAACAAAATAACAAAATGGTATATGTAGAAAAATCCTAAAATATGACAATGAGCTTTGGCTCGGCTCAGTGGTAATCTATCCAGTCCTCACAATAATATACAGCAGTGACGAGCCGTCCTATGATATTCTACAAAATAATATTTAAAAACATGATTTGTTTTAATACATATTTTTAAAATGTGTTTTTAGTAATATATTTTTCAGGAAGCTCGTCTCTGCGAGTTACTGTGAAGACAGGAGCTGATGAATTCACAGAGGGCCCGCTATAGTAACTGATTGAGAGAGTAATGTCAAATGACTGACGTCATTAGGGATGCTCCGATCACCAATTTCGGGGCCGGAATCAGTATCGGCCGATACCGATCGCCGATCCGATCGAGTGGGCGGGGCCTAAATGGAAGATTTAAACATCACTTTAAATCTTCTATTTAAAGTGATGTTTAAACTCAGTTAATGGGGCTCATTCACTGGAGCTTCCACAAACAACAATCAACGTAATTATTACATTGAAATGATGTACATTATTCAAGTTAACATTCACTTTGGAGAATAACACGGGAGAGATGAGCGGAAGCGCTCTCTTTTCCTCTCTCCCTCTCTCTCTCCCCCTCTCTCCCTCTCTCCCTCTCCTGTCAGTATCTCATGCAGCTCACTGATCCAGTAACGAGTGACTCGACAGTGAAGAATAAATATATTTATAATAACTAGTTTAGCTTGTTCCAGAGCTAGATAAAACAGCTAAGTGTGTTAGGTCTAACTCTTGTGTGTTTCGCTCCGCTTACCGGTCCGGCGGGTGGAGCTGCAGGATTTCTGCTTCACACACACGCTGCATACCGCTATTTTACTGTCTCTTTCGGACACCTTAAAATAATGCCAGACCGGTGAAGCCATGTTGGCGAGCTTGTTTTGCCGCACACAGAGAAAAGTGTCATGTATTTTGCGTCATGCGATCGGCATGTTTAGAGAGCACCGATCGATCGGGAGAGAGTGAGTATCGGCCGATCTCGATCGGTGACCGATCGATCGGAGCATCCCTAGACGTAATAACAATTTTTTCGAGGGTGGGGGTCAGGGGCCTACGTATAAAACTCACGGCTCGCCACTGATATACAGTAAGCTTTGGTGATAATGTAAACATACTGTCTATAGGCTATTGCTGTAGTTATACCTCAGAAAAGACAAATTAATCATAAATCATGATAACTGGGGCTTGGCTGAATATACGATGGTTATTTTTAGGGATGCACGATATTGGTTTTTTGAAACCGATACCGATACCGATAACTTCCTGCTTCTCAAGACCGATACCGATACCGATAACCGATAATAAAAATTAAAATTACGCCACTAATTATTTTAATGCGATTAACGCATGTGTATTTTTTTTTCCTCGGCCGCCCCGTAGCTTCAGAGCGCATCGAGTTTAAAATACCATCTACAAGCTGATGCTAACAGCCCCGCTCCTGCCGCCCGCTTGTGGCAGACCACACTTCCACGCTCACCGGCAGGCACCGACTGGCCATCTGGAGGACCGGGAGGGTGCGTGTGGTCCGAGCGAGCAAGAGAGAGACCTTACGTGCATTGTTGTTGTTAGCATCTGGTGCTAGCTAGCTGCGCTAACGGATATAAGGAGCTGTTTAAATGAAAACAGAGGAGCGCTCTATCCACACAACTGCGCCGAGCACTTGACTTGATGCAGGAAGCAGACAGCGGGACATTGTAGGAGAAGTCAGCACACTCAGCAACATGATTGCAGCGTCCAAGCAGCTCCGGTTCGAGCATATGCCTTGAGTTGCACATAGCTCCAACGCGCGCGCAGACACACACACACACACTGTATTGTATTATTGTCTTCGTACGCTTTTAACACACCATCGTAGCGATGGCGATGTTTCAGGTGACTGATCAGGTTCGAAGTATTAGGGAGCGCTGGATTTGTGAAGAACTCCGCTCTTCCTAAACCACTAACACCACAGTACTGGCAAAACGGGAGGAGCCGAGTGAAAAACAAGCGCCCCTCATCCCAATCCACCCACACCGCAGGATTTATTTATTTTTTTATCCAAAAAATATATTGTATATTATCGGGGCTATTAATACTGTTATCGGTTTATCGGGATGACGTCATAATTCCTAATATCGGGCCGATAATTATCGGGCCGATAATTATCGTGCATCCCTAGTTATTTTTCACTAAGAGATCGCAAGATAGTTGTCTCAGTATTTATCATTTCATGCACGCGCACGTGTCCCGTTCATCAAACCGGACAACAAAACTGTATTTCACTCACCATTGTTACGCACGGAGCGACCGAACACAACAATATATCGTTAGCCTAATAGCATAATTGCCCATGTCATATTTGAATGTTGTTGGAAAACAAGAAAAAATGAAATGTTTAGCAAGCACATTGGTATTTTTTATTGATTTTGTAACAGTAAGTTCAACCAGATGTGTGAACTAATTTGCACAAAGAAAAAGACACGACATCAATTGCATAACAAATAAAAATGACTTAGGCAGAATGTGCCATGACTTAGGCCATTTTTCTTACACAACTTTTTTTACACATTTATACAAACATAACATAGAAAAGTAGTTTTACTGTCCTAAATATAACCAAGTTGTGTTACCTCTCTAACCTTAACCAAGTTGTTCTTAATGTCTGACCTTAACCAAGTTGTTTTACTTGTTTAACCTTAACCAAATCCTACTCAGGTGCTGTGTGAACTCGTTTTCTATTGATGAGGGAGGTTGTCGTAGTACTGGTTTCATTGCCTGCAAGTCATTGTATTTCCTGAGAGTAATTGGCAATTGGGCAGGAAAGAGTGGGACCCAGTGGACCGGTTCTTCAGGGATGCTGAGTCGCTGAGGTCGGTCCTCCCAGTCGGACTCAAAATCCAACTTGTGCCGGATTCGACCATCTGCCAAGTACTGGAGAGCCCGAAGGTCATGGACTGTGGGGTCGCCAACTTTTCTGCCTGGTCGAATTTTGGTGACATAGGCCCAAGATAACTTCATGAAGTCACTGTGGTATAGCTGGGTCACCTTGTATGGGGATGGGTGCAAACGTGCAGTCTCAAAGATGACAATGTAATCACGTGGAGTGTGAATATCTTTGATGGTACGCCGTTCAATGAGGCTATGCATGCAGTCACACTCCATTTGTGTGTGCCCTGCAACCAGAAACTTTTGTTCTATGGTGACACCATGCTTCATGGCCAGATCTAGGTACGCATTTGTGATGGTACAACATCGATTTTGATAGCCGCAGCCATCACTCCAGATTATGACCTTTTCGATGTTTCGGTTGGCATCTAGGACTGACTCAAAGTGCTTGTACTGCAGATGGGCAAACACCTCGCTGCTGAGGGAGCCCTCATGCTCCTCCCAGGCGTAACAAAACCCATCTTTGTTACCCAGGTTGAAGCAAGTAAAGTTGTGCATCTGTAATTTAGTTTTGTAATACATCTTGCTAGCTTTTGTCTTGGGACACAGAAGAACGCTCTGAAGGTCCATTGTCCACACTGAGACCTTGTCACTGGATTCCTGTTTATCCTTGGCTTTTTCAGCTTGAGCTTGAGCCTTTAATTTCATGTGAGTAGTAAGGGTATCCTGATCTATATTTCCCACCTTGGCGCCGGTACATACATCACACTGGTCTTTTTTTGGTACGAACACAGAGTATTTCTGCTCACTGAACACTTTTTGGAAATATGTCTCACTCACAACCCGTGCTCCACTTTTACCAGCAGCTTTCTGGCATTCCTTGTGAAGGTCACTTAGAACTGTTCCCGGCTCCACAAACTTCTTATCCTGATAAGAGGGAACCTGACGGCAGTAATGGGATGGAACAGTAGGCAGCCCAGATAGCCATTCTTTCAGGAAGGTCTGGTCAGCATCTGATATGGGCATATGTGGACCAGTATTATTGATCTTGGGTTTGGGCGGATCAGTTTTTGTTTTCATGTCCACAGTTAACCATGATCCAATGGTTCTGGGGGCAATGCCAAGGGTTGAACAGAAAATAATCTTACACACAGGTAGTTTACATCTATCTGCCAGTTGCAGGTGGTATGATAGGGACGTTTTTCTCCTTGATGCAACACCACCTTTCTTCTGCTTTATAGGCACATTTTCCACTAAAGTCTGGATATACAGCTTGCGTGTCTCCCAGGAGGGCATGGACCAGAAATTGTTGAAGATATCCGTTCTCTCTTCTTCACTCAGCAGTTCACAACTTTGTTTCTCCAACCTTAAGCAGTGCTGTGATGTGCAGGGTGGGCCCATGGTCTTTGGCTGCCTCTCCTGTCCCGTTGCGTTCTTGTAATTCTCCCCCTTAAGGTGCTTCTCTTTTATCACCTGTCGCTTCCACATATGTGACCTTGGACGCTTATGACGTTTAACAGCGGGAGCTTCAAGTGCAGCCTCTTCTTCACTATGTTGAGCCGTGTCTGCATCACTATCATCATCTGGGAGGTCATCTTTCTTAGGCCTATAGTCCTCATCCAAGACAGAGTCATCGTGTTCACTTTCTGACCATGAATCAGGATCAGAATCAGCTCTGGAGGCTTCATCGGCTGTTTCTTCTTCAATCCGTTGCCCGGTGTCTGTCATTTCCTTCTTTCTCACATCTACTGTCATCTAAATCCTTCTCTGAGTCCTTCTCTAAATTGGTATCAAGTTCATTTCCTGACCCTGAAGCAGAAGAAAATAAAGTTGCTGAGTGTTGCTACTTCATCATACCTTGTCGCAGAAATGTGATTAAACATTTAAACACACAGTTCCTAATCCCTTTGATTGACTGAAAGTACATTTAGTGTCTAGAAGGTTGAAGAAATATGAACTAGCTCACCAGATGAATCAAAAAGAAGAGCTAATGCTTCACTTGTGGTCAACAGAGCCCTCTGTCTCATGCGGTCCGCCATCTTTGTATGTAGCATCAAAAATGCCTAAGTCAAAGAGATGACTTAGGCAGATAGTGATTTTGGACTCTAAAATGCGTTCTGATGGCTGAGGACATAGGCAATAAGGCAGGGTGATGCAGCAGTGGTAGGAGAGAAGTTAGGCAGATATCACAATTTGGCCAAAAAATGACTTGGGCAATTATGCTATTAGGCTAACGATATGTAGTTATATTACCCGGACAGACGGAGGAAACTGACGGCCAAAGTTAGATAGACGGAGAGAGATGCTACAAGCTAGCTTCAACTTAACCTTGTGCATTATTTGAATGTGTCCCCCGCAAACCGTTACTCAATACAACTCAACCGGGTGGCAACGATGTTTTATTTTTTTAATACGGGTGCATGTCACTGACCCAATGTCCAAACTCAAGCAGCGTTCAGAGTGTGTCATATTATTTGAACTGATATGCTAATTAATAAACGCTACTGATTTTGCAGTGTGCATCACATATGCATGTCCATTCGAAACAGTGTGGAAAATAACATTGGACAAACACACCTTATATAGCGGACGACCAACTTCAAAGGTTGAATTAAACGAATGCCGCCGGTATGTAGCTAACTAACAATAGCCTTCTGTGCTTAGCATGCACGATGCTAACGTGAAACACAACTTGGCTGGTTAACCCACATTAACATACAACTGTTGCTGTGACACTCATTTCAGACGGGATGCCGTCACATGCACGTTATTGCTGTTGATAAGAATTATTAAAAATGTGGAGCTATCATCATTCTGCTCTACTATTAGCTCCTACATTAGCTACAGCTATCTAGCATACAAATCAGTGACCGACATCCAGTGAGTAACAGATAAGAACAAACTTAAATCCGTTGTCTAACAGTGAAGCAAGCACACAAGTATTGTGATTAACTTGAAACTACCACAAAAAAGTGAACATTTATATGCAAGACATGATAGACAGTAATATCTTACCTTCCGATATGTTCACACTTCCACACACGAGGAGGGAGGCGCAAAAGAGAACGGTTCCTCTGGCCTGCAGCCAAGAATCACCGCAGACGCATGCGCAAAGGGGCAGTGTGGGCCCAATGTCTTCCAGTAGATTTTAGCCAGATTATTTGTGTTTCAGTTGGTACTGTCAGAAATGAGGTAGTATAGGTAGAATTTACCCATTAATATATACTAACAATGCTCACTTATATACTAGGGATGCACGATAATTATCGGCCCGATAATTATCGGTCCGATATTAGGAATTATGACGTCATCCCGATAAAACCGATAACAGTATTAATAGCCCCGATAATATACAATATATTTTTTGGGTAAAAAAAAGAAAAAAATACTGCGGTGTGGGTGGGTTGGGATGAGGGGCGCTTGTTTTTCACTCGGCTCCTCCCGTTGTGCCAGTACTGTGGTGTTAGTGGTTTAGGAAGAGGGGAGTTCTTCACAAATCCAGCGCTCCCTAATACTTCGAACCAGATCAGTCACCTGAAACATCGCCATCGCTACGATGGTGTGTTAAAAGCGTACGAAGACAATAATACAATACTGTGTGTGTGTGTGTGTGTGCACAACTCAAGGCATATGCTCGAACCGGAGCTGCCTGGACGCTGCAATCATGTTGCTGAGTGTGCTGACTTCTCCTCCAACGTCCCGCTGTCTGCTTCCTGCATCAAGTCAAGTGCTCGGCGCAGTTGTGTGGATAGAGCGCTCCTCTGTTTTCATTTAAACAGCTCCGTATATCCGTTAGCGCAGCTAGCTAGCACCAGATGCTAACAACAACAATGCAGTAAGGTCTCTCTCTTGCTCGCTCGGGCCACACGTACACACACCCTCCCGGTCCTCCCGATGGCCAGTCGGTGCCTGCCGGTGAGCGTGGAAGTGTGGTCTGCCACAAGCGGGCGGCAGGAGCGGGGCTGTCAGCATCAGCTTGTAGATGGTATTTTAAACTCGATGCGCTCTGAAGCTACGGGGCAGCCGAGGAAAAAAAATACACATGCGTTAATCGCATTAAAATAATTAGTGGCGTAATTTTTATTTTTATTATCGGTTATCGGTATCGGTCTTGAGAAGCAGGAAGTTATCGGTATCGGTTTCAAAAAAACAATATCGTGCATCCCTATTAGCCTATATACCTCGAGTAACATTTTGATTTGCTTGGATAATATATACTACCCTCCTTTTTTATAGTGTAGGCACATTCCCACATGCTAACTATGGGTCTTACAAACCTACATAACATTACAAATAGTCAGAAAATATTATTTACAATATTAATAAAACTATGAATTCAATTTTAACTGATTGACAAGGCAAAACACTGCACAGCGGCAGCAGCATTAAAGGAACATATCACATTTTATTTTAAGTAAAATCATAACTATTTTATGTAGTTTAATCATTTTTATTTAGGTGGTCACTCAGTTTTTCAAATGTACACCACTCGCCAACAGGGGGTGCTGCAGCACCCCTACTTCCCGCGGCTATGCAGCAGGGGTACTCAAACTTTTTTGTTAAAGGTCCACTTGTGAATTGTATACAAGGTCAATGGTCCGGATCAATGCCAGTAAAGTCCCGGTGCGTCGGGGAACTCACGCAGCGTCAGAAAATAAAACCTTCTCTCTTTTCCTCCGTACCCAAATCTTTTAAAAACAGGGGTGCAATGAGCGGATACAGATTTGCTGCCGATCTGACGTCAAATCGTCGGCGGACCCACAGAGAGTTGCTATCAGAAACAATGCCTGACGTGTTTTGGACGTAATCTGGTCTTTGTTTAAAATTAGCAAGCCTCGCTAACACTCAGAGCTAACCTGTACTGTAGTTTAAAAAGCAGGAAATATAAAAAGGAACTCACCTTGTGATAAACTCGCAAGAGAAAAAGCTTTTGAGCTCCATACTGTTTCAGAAATAATCCTTGATGTGGTTTAGAACAGGATGGCGTTTTATCACAACTGAATTTAACTTTATCTCCGGTAGATTTCTGATCAGGCATTAGCTCCGCCTCCTCTTTTTTTTTCAAGCTAAGGACCCAAGACCCGCGTTTCTCTAACAGGGCTGCACAAGAGGGGTATGAGCAGTATGAGGCACGGCTACAATGGGGGAAGGGTTTGGTATTTTAAGCAAAAAACTGTTTTTTGTTTTGTAGGTATGGCCCTACAATATATGTTTCCAATATAGCATAATGGGTCCACTGTAATTTACATCAGAATCAAAACATTTCATTTTAATTTGTTTTATAATGGGACACAGGGTTCGGTCCGGGTTGATTTGTAGTTCGGTCCGGAGTTTGAGGAGCCCTGCGACACAGAGATGCTGTGTGAGAAACCAATGTGAGTTTGGAACATTGCACAGCATGCATCTATTTAAGTGGACCTCAACAATGGACTTGTGATCAGGAGAAATGGCCATGACGTGGAACCGTTTAAATATCATTGCTTGTGTTGGCTTACTTGACTATAAAGCTTCTGCAAAACAGTTGCCTATTCAATTGTAGTTTAGCCTATTATTGGCAAAATAAAAAGTGTCTGTGCACAACATGACGTTGCCCTCCCTTGCCCACCCCTCGGCCCCCTGGTGTGCAATGACCGCAACCCACCGTACTGTGCTCTATGCAGTTGGAACATGTAATGTTACCCAATGTCTGATACAACATGGATCAAAACTAAATTATGTTGACATTATTATAATGGGCTGCATATCTTCGACAGGCACCTCACACATATATAAATAAAACATATATATAATATGCACAGCTTGTACACATCGGTGTGAGCTTGAGTTCAGTGCTTTAACAGACCCACCTTCTACTTAATCCTGTGTAGGTTTGATGCTGGGAAAGACAACTACATTGACCTGATGGAGCTGAAGCTGATGATGGAGAAGCTGGGAGCTCCACAGACTCACCTGGGCCTGAAGAACATGATCAAGGAGGTGGACGAGGACCTGGACAACAAGCTCAGCTTCAGAGAGGTGAAGCAAGAGTCCAGATGAGAATCAGTCAGAGGATGTGATGTGCCTCCTGTCCAAACATTACTCTGTTCTTCCTCCTCAGTTCCTCCTCATCTTCCGGAAGTCCGCAGCAGGAGAGCTGGCGGAGGACAGCGGGCTCTGTGTCCTCGCTCGCCTCTCTGAGATCGACGTCTCCACAGAGGGGGTGAAAGGAGCCAAGACCTTCTTTGAAGCCAAAGTAAGAAGACTGGTGACACCAGTGACACCAGGTGTGCCATGGGAAATGGTCCCGTTTCACTGAAGTGGTGCAAACAATCTGATTTAGTTGCTGCAAGTAATTTGCCATTGTTGATCGTCGCTGCCTGCAATGTAGTGGCTGGCTAAATAATGCAGTA